>VWZU01002045.1:3020441-3109518 GCA_013397095.1 Sterrhoptilus dennistouni
CCCGGCCCCGGGCAGCGCTGCCCCCACCCCATCTCCCCGGCTGAGAGTTCGTCTTCCCTTTTCCACGAGGCCCGGCGGAACGGCTGGCTTTAAAAAGCTGGTTTTACCCCGCCACCGGCACCGCGCTGCATCCCCCAGGCGCTTCCCCAGCGGGATGGAGCGGCACGGGGAAGGTGCTGCCCGCCCCACGCGTGTCTCTGCATCACCCGAGCGCCCTCCGGAGGCTCAGATCCCTTCCCTGGAGCGCGGGCAGCTNCTGAGAGTTCGTCTTCCCTTTTCCACGAGGCCCGGCGGAACGGCTGGCTTTAAAAAGCTGGTTTTACCCCGCCACCGGCACCGCGCTGCATCCCCCAGGCGCTTCCCCAGCGGGATGGAGCGGCACGGGGAAGGTGCTGCCCGCCCCACGCGTGTCTCTGCATCACCCGAGCGCCCTCCGGAGGCTCAGATCCCTTCCCTGGAGCGCGGGCAGCTCCCCCGAGAGGATGTAAATCCCTTGGGTTTCTTCTGGCAGGACACTCCTGTGGGAAAGGGGTGTCTGGGGCATCTTTAGCTGCCTCACGCTGTCCTGCGTGAAGTTATGCCTCTTAAAGCCTTACATTGAATAATTATGCGGGTTGTCGACCCCTGCCCCCTTTGCATCCCACAAACTATTACTATCAAGTTGGCAACTATCAGGAAACTGAAAATACTTGCAGCTAAAAGATAAGTTTTCTAGTTACATAAGAATTTCTAAACCCCCGGCTTCACCCCCAGGTGCTCCACTGACTGAATCACTAAAGAAACCCACAACAAAACGCTCTTAAATTTACTTTAAAAATTTATTTACTTATTTATTTCTCTTCCAGAAGAGCCTTCTATATTTAAGACAGGACTATCCCAGGCGCCGAGTTTCCAGCGCGGGGCGCAGCTGACGCTGCTGGCAGGGAGGGAGCCGTGCCCGAGGGGCCACTGGCCCGGCGGTGGCTCTGCGGGGACCGCGGGGACGTGCCGCTCATGCCGGGCCCGCTGCCCCTCTCCGGGCACGGCTCCATCTGCCGCCACCGCAGCTGTTGCAGGAGCGCAGCTGTTTAGCACAGGGGTGTGTGTATTTTAGCATAANCTGCCGGGTGGGGTTTTACCTCTGGCAGGTGAGGTTTCGGTCGGAGAGGCTTTGCTTTTAACTCTAGAGCTGCCAGATATGTGTTTATTACGTTTAAATAAACTTGATTTCCTTTCTCATCAGAGGATTGATCACACAGCCTCTATCTACACCAGCACTGACCACTGAACTTGACAGTGACACAAGAAATGGTTGCTTTTGTTTTTTCCACATTGTCAAAGAAATAATACGTTGTTTTACATGTTGGTTTTTGCCTCCTATACGCCCCAGACCTTCTCTGGGGTCCATTCATGTTGCACAACTCTGCCCCTGGCCTGGCTATCCAGCAGGGAACGTGGTGCTCTTGGACCCTTTTCCTCTGTCTGAAGTGTAGAGGAATGTGTGCATGAGGCATGGAAGGTAGGTCAGAAATGAGATACTTGCTGTCTCTCCCCTTGCTCTGCTGGAAGGGGTTAGATCTCACCCACTGCAGTCATAAAATTATGATTTGTCTTGGGAAGCACTCATTTTAACTGTTTGCATACAGAACAGTGTTACGCTTCCAGCTCACTGAAGTCCTTACCCCAAAGGTCAGCCAGCACTGGCATGCCACTGCTCCAGCCTCAACATGCCCATTTAATGCCCATCATGTGTTACTCCAAAAAAGACACCCCATTCCCAGCCAGGTCACCCGACCCCCGCTGGGCAATTTGCCTCCTGGCAATCACGTCCTCAAAATCCCTCAGTAAAAGGCACAGAAGTGCTGTGTAAACCTCAGTATAACCCATCTGTGTCACATCTAAGCCCCACCACCACGGAGGGTGCAGCATTGCCTGCAAGGTCTTCAGGACCTGGAGGTGTGTTCAGAACTCGTGGTTGGACCTGTCAATGCCTGTCCCACAAACCCAAGCAGCAGGAGCCACCCCCTGGAGGATGAGTTGGTTGTGTTTGTTGCTGAGCCTGGGACTGTGATTTCAGGAAAATGTTTGAGGGGGTTCTCCCATGTGCCATGCAGGGTGTGAAGCCCTGGGGTGCTGCAACACCTGCAATGAAGCACCCAGGAGCGTTTGAGAAAGTGATACCTGGCTCTTAGCAAAGCAGTGCACTGAAGGCAGGATGACATCCATGCTCTGCTCTTTCCCGGGGTGGATTTGTCTGACGTCTCAGCAGCTGAATCTGTTCCCACCTGCATATGTAATTTCAGGAGCAGTGAAGTACAGACAGGCCCTTTATTTCCCTCATCTGTCCTGCTGAGTACCTGACCCACCAAGCCACAGCTTCCTTGTCTCTGGGATCCAGTGATTTTAAACAACAGTAAGAAGCAGGTGATCATCTGAATTTCAGAACAAATTATTTAAAACTTGCTTGAGGTTCATGCTCCAAATCAAGGAAAGTATTTAAACCTGGCAATAAAGGACAAGAAACCTTTCTCTAAGAAGCAGAAAAAAGACAAAACTTTATCTTACTCTGGACTGCTGGCTGTGAATCTTAGAGAAACACCAGGACCCTGAGCCCTTCAGGGATGGCAGTTAAATCACACTGTATTTCTGACTAGTTTTTCCTCATAAATAGAGGACAGGCCACTCAGGGAAAGTAAGGAAACAAGGTAATGTTTCCTCAACGTGTTCACCTTCAGCAACCCAGCCAGGCATACAGGACTTTTTGGGACAGTGGGACCAGGAGCATGGTGAGGCTGTGCTGGTCCTGAGGGAGCATAAGGAGCCCTTCTCTGCTCTGTATATTATGGGCTTGAGACAGCACCAGCAGGACATCGGGTCCTGGGGGATTCATGGGTAAAGACCAAGCTGACAGAAGGGGCAAAAGACAGAGGGCTGGTTTGCTGGGTTTCTCCACCCTGCAAGAAGCAGCAGGAGTGCAAGTATCCTTTCATTTGTCAGCTGGAAGCCAGCAATGGCACATGGGGGCTGACAAGGGAATGGGACACGTCAATGAGGAGGTACAAGTTGTGTGGGGGGAGTCAAAAAGCCTGCCTGCACACTCCTAGGGAGGGACAGGACCTACCTGAGGTTGGTGTTGGCTCTTGTCAGCCAGCACAGTGACTGCTGGGCAGCCCCTCTGCCAGGGCTCGTGCCTCTCCCTTGTCCTGAAGCACTGTCTCAGTATTTTGCTTGTCATTTATGCTGTACTTGTACATCATTGCACTGATCCTGCCTGTGGCTTCCCTGCTCTTGGCAGCTGAAGAACTTGATGGTAATTGAAAGGAATTTTCCTTTTAGCTCATTTAGTTGAAGCTCTGTGTTCTGTCTCACTGCAGACATTTAAGCCCCAGCGATGTCATCCCAGGCTGGGTTTGTCCAGCTGCACCTGTGGCTGCTGAGCTGTTGAATAAGATCATCCAGGTTCCCAGGCTCCCAAAAGGCCAAGTGATACTGCAGCAAAATGCCTCAGAACCTGTGCTCCTTGTTTTCTCACACTCTTTGGTGGATAATCAAGAACTTTTTCCTGATACAGGTTTTGCATGAATTTCCATTCATGTGATCAAATTGACAGCTGCATCTTCTGTGTAATCAAATAAAATCTTGTGTGGTATAATTTACTCTGAGTGTAATGGACAAGTAGTCAATGTTACTCTCTTCTATGCCATGAAAAAGATGAAGAAAAACCTCACCATGTAAATAATGTGGAAACTGTAACCAAAACTTTTCCAGTTCCTTATGGCCACTCCTTCATGTTATCAGAATGGTTTGGGTTGGAAGGGATCTTAAAGATCATCTAGTCCCAACCCTCCTGCCATGAGATGGGACAACTTCCACTAGGTCAGCTGGCTCAGAGCCCTATCCAACCTGGCCTTGAGCACTTCCAGGGATGGAGCATCCAGGCCTTTTCTGTTCCTGTGTTTCATCACTTTCACAGTGACAAATTTCCTCCTAATATCTAATATAAACCTAACCACTTTCAGTTTAAAACCATTCCTCCTTGTCCTGTCACTACAGACCTTGATAAAAAGTCCCTCTCCATCTTTCCTACAAGCTTCCTTTAGGTACCGAAAGGCCACAATAGGGTCTCCCCAGAACCTTCTCTTCCGAGGCTGAACAACCTCTCAGCCTACCTTCCTTCACTGGAGAGGTGCTTTAGCACTCTGATAATTTCTGTGGCCCAAAAAACTTCCCAACCTTTCTGCAACAAGAAAATACCCCTCTAAACACCATATTCTGGGCACATCTTTGTTTGACATAAGGTGAGGCTCTTTGGTAGTCTTGCTGTAAGACCAGTGACAACATTTGCAGCTGTGGGTGTCTGCCAGGCGAGAGCTTTCTGTGTAGGTGCCATTTTTACAGGCAGCTTAACTTAAAAATAGAAATTTTTAAAGCCCATATAATTTCCAAATGAGGCACAGTATTAATAAAATGACTCAGCAGACCCTCAGCCTTGGGGAAAAGTGTTTCAAAGCAGAGGTAATAAATCCTTATCCTTGATTCTGAAAAACAAGAATTTTGGGGAGAAGTGTCTCTGTATATAGATGATAACTTTTGGAAGCAGCTGGCCAAGCCCATAAGTGTGAGACCAAAAGAGCTCTAGGAAATTCCTTATTCCATGTCTGAATATGAGCCGAATTCATTTTTTTAATGGAAAACTCATAGGGTCCTTCCTGTGCCCAAATGTGTGCTGGTGCTGTATCACCTCTCAGGCACAGAGGCCTCAAGATAACATTTAAACTGGGGACTAAGCGGGGGAAATCCTGAGCACAGGAAGCAGCATGCAGGAACCTCTCGATCAACAGGGAAAGGAGACAGTAGGCGGCAGTTCCAGAGTTTTCCTCTGGATTCAGCAGTACTGTTATTCTTAGCTAGAGGGGAAAATTATAAGATTGGCAGGGATGGTAAGGATTAGTTTAAACACTACATCATTCTATACTCTAAGAAAAACCTAGTGAGAATATATGCTAATGACTTTTTAGATACAACTAATGGATTTCCAGATATAGTGCCCATCCATCTGGTTATTTAAACTGAGCAGGAAATACTCTGCTGTACTTGTGAATAGTTCCCAAGTTTCGTTGTGATGCAGTCTCTGACTCTGATCTTCACATCATCTTAACTCTTTTTTGGGAGCCAATTAAACCCACCCTGTAGAGCACCGAGCCCAGCCATGTGAGGTTTGCATTGCGTCAGTACCTTCCTTGCTGCCTCACAGGCTGGCTTGAGCCTTTCCATTTAGCTGCTGCATCTTACTGAGAGAAGCCAGGCCTGGGGACAGCAGGACACGTGTTGGAGGTTATTTCCAGAACCATTCAGTCTCATGGGAGAAAGCTCCCTGAAGAAAGTTAGGGGAAATCCACTTGCTCTGCACAAGATGTGTCTGTGTGTTGAAGACCCAGCAGCCTCGTGTTTTGTGCCTCAGCTGACACATGAGCTTGACAAACACATGACTAATAAGGGCTGACGTAGCTGAGGCTTCCCACTATTGCACTTATTCTAGGGCCAAAATGGAGCTTTTAACTATTTAAATTGCCATGAACATGTTCTCAGCCCGTGTCACTTTTGTCTGTCTCAGGTTTTCACCCCCAGCCTGAGGGCTGCTCACCATGGAGCTCAGGGAGCAGAGAGCACTGAGCAGTGACCACCAGCCCCCTCCCCCAGGAAGGGCCAGGCTGCTCTAACTCCCCTTCCCAAAGGCCAGCGAGGGAGGCCTGCTGTGCACAAACATCTGCTGTTGCTGAGGATATCATAAGTCCTACGAGAAGAGCCTCGTTAAAGTATAAACCTAAACTTTGTCCTCTGCAGTGCAGGTCAAAGTACCCAATAACTATCTGAGGTATGTGCCAGAAGTGCCATTAAACACCTCGTACACCCAGCCACCTAATTTCTAAATGTCCCCTGCCTTTTCATGTTGCTTTTTTTATTGTGCTTTAAACTTTCTTATATTTGTAGAGTGACAGCATGGAAGCCAGAGTACCTCACCTGACCAAGTTTTAGTCATAAGATCACAGTCCTAATTGTTAGCAGAGATCAAAAGAACAAAACACCATGACATCCTACTCAAGTGTATATAAAACCAGACTGTATCAAACTCTTTTATTAAAAAAAACCCCACCTCACAGTCCACTAATTATCATCTCTATAAATGGGTAAATGTGGAAGCTTTTTGGGATTAAAGTGCCCTAAATTAACTTTTGAAATGAGGTATTTTTAAATGTTTTCTCTACAAAAATATATATGAACAATATATTTAATTGAGTGATAAAAGCGTTTGGAATTTCTTGATTCATAACACTATTGATACAAACCATTGAGTATGTTTATTAGGAAGAAAGGTAACAAATAGTAGTTGTTGCTGGAAAGTATCTGAAGCAGAAAAGCTCCCTCCTCATTCTTTAGGCCTCAGCAATCTTCCTCGTTGTGAGTTTTTCATGGAGTTGTATCCAGAAGGCAGATTTCTCTACTCTCCAGCTGAGAGATTCATTTGAGACTGGTGCCAGCAGCAGACGTGGCCCTCAGTGAGACCAGAACTGCCCCAACTGCCTCAGAGGCAGGAGAGGAAATCCTGTAGGCAGTGAAAGGGCAAAGACTCATTTTTATTACACCCTTTATGATAATTATTAAAAGCCTCAATGAAATCTATATCTTACAGTAGATCTGGGTAATAAGCAACAGTAGTGTTAGAGAGAATTCTCCTTCTCCCTCACTGCCCATGCTGCACTTTAACCTCAGCGGGGAGCTCAGCCCCACAGAGCTGCTCCTCAATCCCCCCAGAGAAAACTCAGGGACTGAGATCAAGAGGGGTAACGACTTAAAGCAAAAGCTGTGCACACAAGCAAAGCAAAACAAGGAATTCATTCACCACTTCCCATGGGCAGGCTGGTGGTCAGCCCTCCCCAGGAAAGCTGGAATGACAGTGAGTTTGGGAAAACTAACACCATCACTCTGAACATCTCCCTCTTTCTCCTTCTTCCGCCAGCTCCACATGCTCAGCACGACAGCCTATGGTAGGTGATAGCCCTTGGGTCAGTTGGAGTCAGCCATCCTGGCTGTGCACCCTGGACTCCTCACAATGTGAGAGGCAGAAGAGGCCTTGTCTCTGTGCAAGCTCTGCTCAGCAATAATGAAACATCCCTGTGTTATCACCAGTTTCCAGCACAAATCTGAACCCCAGCCCCACTCCAGCTACTCTGAAGAAAACGAACTCAATCCCAGCCAAACCCAGCACACCTGAGAACTGGCTGCTGGAGACAAAGAGTCACATCTGGCACAACCTCCACAGTTTGGCATAAGCAAATTCCAAAGCGCAGTACACGTTCCTGTGCTGTGCTGCAGTTATGGCAAGAAGCTTTCTGTGCTCAGTTCTGTTGGCAGTGACTACTTCTGGCTTGGGCCGAACAATAATTTGGAAATAACAGTGTGAGCAGTGCAGACTACCAAAGGACAAAGATAACAGGGTATAACCTCTAATTGCTAAAAACAGTCTCTTCATTACTATCTTGTTATCCAGTAATGAAAAAGCTGTTCAGATACTTTAGGTGTTACCTGGAGCTAAGGGCAGTTTTCTGTTTAATTTCACCATGTGGCCCACTGATACTACTGATATGAAAATCTTCAAGTTTTAACTACAAATAATATGTGGCTGCAGAATGGTTTCAGTTGATTGTCATCAAGGTCTCTGCAAAAGAAAAGCACAGACTCACTACATCACTACCCTGATGCCCACAAGTTTGTGGGGTATGAATCTGTGCTTTCCACTGAGGGATCTCAGTGTTTTTCAAATATATCTTTAAACTCTATAGCCTCTCCAGTTGTTTCTACACTGATTTTAACACAGAGACAATGAAGCTGCTTTGTTACAGAACAAGAAAAATACTTTTTAAAAAAAATATTTTTCTTTTACAAGAAAAATTATTTTAAAAAGAAACAAAAACCACGGTTTGTATACAGCTTTGATACAAAAAGTTTATTTTCTCTATTGGCCAAATTAACTGGTGATAAAAATAGTTAAGAGTCTTTTTCCTTTTTGGCCTTAAAATTCTGATCTGGTTGCAGCTGTGTTTTAGGGTACAGGGCCCCTGGCAGACAGGGTTGTAGACCTGCAGTTCCTCACATCCAGGGCTCCCATCCTTCCCAGACTCGGCCAAGAATATTGGGGTCTGTCGCTTGATCGATGAGGCATCTCACTTGGGTCTCCTCTGAAAGTCCATCCTCTGGCTCTTTGGCTCTGATATCATGATTAGAGTTACCGCGAGCCACAGCTGCAAAATCATTATAAGCAGGAGACTTCTCATGGCCCAGGCGCAGCTCATCGCTGAAATTGAGAACATGAAAATAAGCTCTTATTAAAAGAAACAAGCAAAAAATCTGAGATGGGTTTTTAAATACAAAACAGCACTTGAAAAATAAAGCTTGAATTGAGATCAAGATGTGGAGGCTGCTCAAGAGCTGTAGGCGGCTTGGCCAGTGAAGACTGGTGGTTTCAGGGGTCCTTTACTAGTGGGTATTTACCATGAATATGCCAATCTTGTCAAAGGTCTCCAGCTGAAAGAAGGATGCAGCAGTTCACATCCAAGCTGTTGATCTTTTTACCTGCTCTCCTGATTTGTGCCTATAACAAGTATTTTGCTGACTTTTCCAGTTCAGCCTTGACCGCAAAAAGGACTCCTCCCAATTCCTGCACTTTTCAATATTTGTATGGTTTTAAAACAGGCTTGCTTTCTTTGCTTTTCCATCTTTCCCCTGATTAATCCAAAATGACTTTTTAAGAGAGGATGGAAGGGATTAATTGTACTTTTAACTGAACTTAAAAGACATTCTGGCTTGAGCCAGACTTGACTAGACTGACATAAATAACCTGAGAATGCCACCAGATTTGAATTTGATGTTTCTCTTAAGCAGCTTTCCTCCATGCCTCCCCTACAGCTGGTACATTTCAAGAAATCCTCCATCAGAAGCATATATTAATTTAAATATCATCCCTACCCTAAAAGCAGTGGAAACAAACATAAAGAACAGTAGGACTGAGGAGTATGAGATTAAGCAGCCTGACAGGGAAGGGAGGCGTGTGTTGCCAGGAGCAGTAAAACTGCTCAGAAGGCCTGAGCTGGAGCAGGAAAACTCACAGGGAGATATCTGGTGTTTTGGCTGGCAGAGTGATTCACAGAGCTTGTACGTGGACCAAAATGATTCTGACAGAAGGTTTGCTGAAATTTTGCCCTGTCTGTCTCTTCTCCTTTCCTAGCCGCCATTCTATCCAAAGGGAGCAAAATCTTACACAGGAACCTTCCAAAGCTCTTAGTGGAGCAGTTTAAAGCAAAAGGAGAGCATCTTACCAAGTGATTACTGCTGGATTGGCACCTGTAAGCTTTCTTCTGACATAGCTGACCTTTTGCAAAGGGTACCAGTTTACTTCAGATGTGTTTATTTCCTTAATCCATGTGCCTCCTTTTTTCAGCTGTCTTTGTTCAAAGTTCTAAGGAGAAAACATATTTGCCCTATTTATCACAAATCACACACTTGAAAAAGGCTTTTAAGGCACAGATCATAGCAAGTCAAGCCAGGATCTTAACTGCAGATGCAGTGGAGGACAAAGCAGTGAGATAATATCTAACTTGCCTATGAATTTAATTCACAGCTGAAGTTACTGAAATGCAACTAGTTTCAGATTCTTTTCTCTGTAACTACCGGTTTGATATATACAGTGCTGTTATGCAAATTTAAGAGGCCGAATGCAAAAAGTTGAAAATATATATGCTGGTGCTGTAAGTGGCATAGGGATATGCCACTTACCTGATCACTATGTGATCAAGAGTTATCCACGTCTTTAGGATTATCATGAAAGATAAAGAACAGGACACTGATAACACAGACATATGCTACTATTTTTTGTAATTTTAAATACTTTTAAGTTCAGTTTCTCTGAGAACTTAATAAAACAAAGAAAGATAAAAGGAGTACTGAGAGTGAGCCTCAAGGAATACTTCCTTTTTCATCAGTTTTATTCTTATTACACTTTAAGACTTTTCACATGAAGAAAAATCGAAGAGGACAAAACCCCACCTTCCAGTCCAAAGAAGGCTCTTTTACAAACACATCCATGGTGCTGATGAGGAGGTCTGGATCTGAACGATAAGCCCTCAGAGCATGCACCATCACACTGTAAATGAGTCCCCATTCTTTTACTGGCATCATCAGATTAACAAACTGGCGAGTCAGGCGAAAGGGCATCAACTCCGGCACACTCAAAAACTAGCCAAGGGGAAGGATAGTCAAAAGAAAACAAGAAGTAAGAAGATTTGGAACTGAAGGATTAGATGGGAATATTTTATTCTTTTTTAGCCTTGAAACTCTCTTTTGTCACTTCACTGAAAATAACGTGCAAAAGTAGAACTGAACCAAGTTGTGACATCAAAGCTCTAGTCATGAGTGTTCAACGATAGTGGTTGAAACCACGAAGCAAGAAGTCTTGGAACTGAAGGATTAGATGGGAATATTTTATTCTTTTTAAGCCTTGAAACCCTCTTTGTCACTTCACTGAAAATAATGTGCAAAAGTAGAACTGAACCAAGTTGTGACATCAAAGCTCTAGTCATGAGTATTCAGTGATAGTGGTTGAAAGCATGGTTGAACTATGTAAAACACCACCATATTGACTCTGTGGAGTTCTATAGCTCACTGCCTGTCTGAGAATATCTGGACTCAGATGTTTTATTCAATTGACTAGAAATAACTTGCAAAGATTATTTTGCACCAGAACAGTGGCAAATGAAGAGCATCAAATTTAGTACTGGGAGCGCACGTGTAATCGCGCATTAGAAACACAAAAGCTGTAACGAATTAGTTGAAAACAAATACCTGTGTGGCTGCACCAAAAGCATATCCAAAGTCTATTCCCACCACGCCACCTGTCTCCTTGTTAATCATGAAGTTGGACAGATGCCTGTCTCCAATCCCAAGTATCCAGTGGCTGATGCACATCAGTGCGTGTGAGCTGGCAAAATGGGAGCGCAGGGCCAGGAAGGCCTCGGGAGATGTGCTCATTTTCACAAAGGCTCGCCTTAACAAAACAAAAGCTTGTTGAATGCAGAGAAACACTAACGTTTGTTTCACAATGTGCAGCCATCAGCAGCACTTACCGCAGCAGGTCTTCGGGAACGCTGCTCTCCCTGCTTTTGAAGGATGTGACAGCTTCTGTACGGCTGGCATTTCTGCAAAGCAGAAAGAGAAATAAAGGTGGCTGCTGAACTAACAGCCTGCTGGATGTTGAAAGTCAAGATGTGCTCATGACCGCAGCAGAGTGTGGTGCTTACTCCAGTAAACAGTAAATTTTATCTGATATTAGAAGTGCCCATCTTCTCTCTTTCTCTCAACAGTTATTTCCAAGACTGACATTTCTAAATACAAGAGTATGTGTATTTTCCTCCAAATTAGGTTGATAGGTTAAATTTTAATAAAGCAATACAATTATGTTCTTTCTGGCTGGACAGTCTTTTCCAAGCAGAGGAATTAGGGCCCCAGTTACATCTCTCAGCAGCAGGCTGAGGCTATACTGACACAAGAAAGTAGTGCAGCAGAGGGGATGAAGCAGAACTAAAGAACTGGTGCTGAGGGCACTCGTGCCATGCAGATTTTGGGAAGGAGGCTTTGTCCTAGCCCATATTCAGCGCTGAACGGTTGTGAGAGCTGAAATGTGCAGGGTGCTTTCCTTTCTTGTCTACTTCCCTCTGAAAGGAGCTGAGCTGAGAAACAGAGGACAGCCCTTTGATACAGCAGACTCAGGATGAGAGGGGGTGACTGGGAATTACTTCAAAAGCACATTCTGGATCTGAATACAAGTATTAATTCAGTTAAAGTTTTCCTTTAAAAAGCAAGACACTTAAGCAGGTTATGAACTTATAAGAAATGCTCTGGGCACTTGACTTTACCACCCACAGTACTAAATCTAGGTAGATGTGGAAATTCCTCTGAGAGGATGCTCAAGTCGGAACCTAAACCATCAAATATTCTTAAATTCTCAGTGAATCATGGTGATTTTCTCCGTCCAACTCCAGCAGATGCTCAGGCTCCGAGGCAGCCTACCTAACTGCATAATCAGGAAGAAGACGCCCAGAAAATAAAGTTGAAGAGCAGCATCTGCTTCTAGACACTTTCTAAAGGAAGTGAGCAAGCTTCTGGAAGCATTCCTGTACTCTGGTAGGATTTTTGGCAAGAGGAATTTTGCAGAGCATCTCCAGGAAGACAAAGCAGTAAAATGAGCAAAAATCAGATCTACTCATCATATTATAATGCAGATCATACTTGTTTTTCCTGGAATTTCTGTATCTCTGCGTGTGTGCACAATCTGGCTTCTCTATTTCACATGCAATTCTCTTTTGAAACCTACCTGTACATAGCATGGTACCGAGAGATGCCCTGTGCTTTCCCACCCATCCTGGACAGCCACTCAGAATAGGTGGCACGAGGTCCTCTTGGGCTAGGGACAAAAACAGAAGAAAAGCACCAATGATTTCCCTGTATGATCGTTCTCTATCTGATTATCCACAGGCTGTGTGCTGCTCTGACCCATGAGATTTATATGCAAAGGAAAAGCCAGGAAGATACAACCTACATTAATTTTAGCTTTGCTATGAAAATGAAGTTTATGCAGATTATAGGCTGGTCCATTCATCTCCTTCACCCCAGATTTGAACACACTTTAGTCATATCTGACAGAAGATTACGCATCTCAAAGGGGTTAATTTATCAATAGGTACACTGTGAGTACCTCCAGAAGAAACATCCAAAATAATTTCCGCAGGGAGGGAAAGGTATTTTTGACAGTCTTGTAGCCTTTGAGAAGCATTATGTTGTCCACCACAGTACTTGTTGCCCTTTGTCCTTCCAACTGGGCAGGGAATGCAGGAAGCCAGTTTGGTATCTCCTCAGTGTGCACAAGAGAGGAGGAACGGGTGCTTGAACTTGAGGTATTAATCCATAAGAAACTAATATTCAATAGTTCCACTGCTTATGAAATAATCAGATATTTTTCTCCCATCTTAACTAAATATATCAGATCTTAAACTTCTATTTCAGAGAGGCAGCAACTTAGCAGAGCAGCCACCTCCTCTCTTCCTTCCAAAGCACATTTTGAGATAGAGCATATAATTTCCATTTAAGAAGCGTTTATCAGTTATAAACTGTAGCCCATCACTTTGGGATAAAGAAAAGGATTTCAAAAATTCATAAAGTTGTTTCCCCCACCCCAATCAAAATTTTCCTTTGTGAATGCTGTCACTTAACCATAGCTCAGTATAAAATGTCTTAATTTGTCTTGACTGAGTAACATACGGAAAAATATTAATGTCTATGTACACAATAAAGCAAAGGGATTTTTTTTTAATAAATTATGACACGCTTTTAGAAAGACACTGATCTTCCACACCGAGCATATTATAAATTTCCTCCCCTCACGAGATGGTTCCATGTGAGTCTTCCTTCACTTTCCCACTCAGTGAATTGAAATCAACATAATACCACTGCTGTTCACAACAGTGAATCAGACAGCAGTAATGCAGGAACTCTAGCAGTTCCTAAACTGCTCACAAATCAAATAACCATAGAAGTAAAGACTCTTTGGAGTCCAACCTCCACGCTGGAGTTTCCTCCAACCTGCCCCATAAATGTTAACTAATAAAAATAAATGGCGACAACAACACAGACAAACCCAAACAGAGATTATGTAACTAAGAACCACATTTGTAAATTAAACCACATTTCTAAATTCCAGGACAGAACTAGGCTGAAATGACAGAACTAAATCAATTTTACAAATATTCAACCTCCAGCTGCAATGACGAGAAAGCAATATAATTTATTCAATCCCAGCATTTGTATCAAGTCAGAGAGAGTGCTCTGTTACAGTTGTGCTCTGTGCATTTGCTGCCAATTTCCATCCCCCATCACTGACTCACGGCTGAACCCAGGTTCTGAATAGCTGTTTCTGCTCCCTTCCCCTGCCCCCCATTGACCTAAGTCCATTTCCTGCCTGATCAAATCAAGAGATCAAAATCCTCTGCTTGTAAAATCAATCTGCTGATAAGGAAATGGTGATGATAATGACGTCACACATGATTATAATTATAAGCCTCTTGTTTAAACAAGCTGGGTGGAGGATATTCCAGCTACAATGGCACTCATTAAACAAACGGTTGCCAATTACTAATTTGGGTCAGGAAGTACAAACTGCCTACTTGCTTGTAAGTGCTTTTCTTTTATTCTTTAATTAAAAAAAAAAAAAAAAAAAAGGCAAAAAGAATGGCCTGCCACAAGACTGACAGTTATCCAAAAAGCCATTAGTAGTGGTCTCTATTAAAGCAGACAGCTAAACCAAGCATCACCTGCAATAGATGGTATCTTCCTCTTCAGACATGCTATTTTTAAGGAACTCTTTTAAGGTACAAGTGTTTTCCAGCCATTTGATGAGTCCCAGTCTGCAACAAAGTAAGTCAGAGATAACAAGCAGCTCAGAGCTGAACTTTTGAGGAACACCACAAATGGGAAGCAACACATTCTACTGCCTGTTAAAAGGAAGTTAAAAGCTACAAGTTTAAATACACTCTGAAAAACAGTTTCCAGACGAAGCAATTTCATTGTTGTTTGAAAGGAAAAGGAAAAAAATAAATAAAGCCAAGGCACAAAACACTCTCAATCTGAATCTGGCACATAAAATTCTCACTTTCCAACATTCCAAAAGTAATAGATATTAACATAAGGATTTCTGTTCCTTCAAGATAAACACCTACCTTGTTGTCATGGGGATGACCTGGTAAGTTTTTAACTGCATATTTCTTTGGCTACATGTAGCATCTTGTGAAAGGATAATGTTCATTACATCAAACAGCTGTTCAATGCGTTGGTCTTGTCGCAGGTCTTCACCACCTTTGACAAGGAAAGGATACTCCTGCTCATCGCTGCCTCGGATCGTTATACGTTTTGGCTTCCTCAAGGATTCCATCACACTTATCTTAGAAAAAGACAGGAAAAAGAAAAATGTTTGTGACAGAAGACTTGATCTTACAGAATAATCACTGGAATTAAGCGTATCTGTCATTCCTAGATGACATAATCAAGTTACTCAATTATAACAGAAAAACAAATGCCCACCACTTGCAGCCCTTTGTATGCTGCAAGATGTGCAAACAAGCAGTGACCCTGCTACTACCAAATTCCTCAAATAGTATATCGACACAGATTTATACCACACAAGATTTTGACTCAACCTTGAAAACATACCTTTTCATCAAATCCAGAGATTTTTGGGTGGTACTCTGGCAATGGTTTCCCTTTTCCATCATACTGACCTGAAGTGGTAGTGGAAAAAAACTATTAGTACATAGCCTGATGTTATTTTAAAGTGTGTTTAACACCATAACACATATCTGAACGTTTTGTCAAACTGGTAGAATGACAACTGTGAAGATAATACTTTTAAATGTGTAAAAAAGATCCAGCATACACACAGTATGATTTTATCTGTGAATTACTGATTCCTTTTCCTTGCTTAGCTGTTAGAATCAAGGTCTTGATGGTTTCAGAAGACACAACCTTTTTTGAACTAGATTTAAACATGCATTAGATTTATGTATCAGATTTCCTGGAATCAAGTCTTTAGAAAAATACTAAATTCTTAGGTAAGAGATACAAGCTTAGATGCAATTTTAAAAAACAGGACTACAGCTTAATAACGGATTTAACAGATAATGAATGAACAGAATCATTTCAAGTAAGGCCAGATAAGGCTTAAGGCCAGAAAGAGGGGTCATATAGCCAATACAAGAAATAAAGCTCAAAAGCAACTTTCTTGGAAGGGACAATTCACTATCAACACTGAAGGGGAACTTACCAGGAACCTCCAATTCATTCCTCAAGAACTCAGCTCTAAATTCACTCATCCATGGTGAACATTCTTTGAGGTTCCCAGGTTCTTTATGGGTTTTGCTCATTTTTAAGTGGAGAGAACTTGCAATCTCATTGAAGTCACTAGTCTTCATATCCAACAGTTCTGAACCACCTCTGCCAAAATGATGATCCAGGTCCTTCCCAAAATCCTAACAATTGTTTATAGAAAGGAATCCTGTTTACACAGTGGTAGAAACTACCCAAGAGCACCAAAAGGGTACCTTCCTATCTATACTCATGGCTTGTTCAGATATTAGGAGGAAATTCTTAATATAAACCAGAACAGGTTGCTCAAAGAAGCTGTGGATACCCCATCCCTGGGAGTGTTCAAGGCCAGGCTGGATGGGGCCCTGAGCAGCCTGGTCTAGTGAGAGGTGACCCTGACTGTGGCAGGGGTGTTGGAACCAGATGATCTTTAAGGTCCCTTCCAACCCAAATCACTCTGTGGCTCTATGAAATGTTTTATTTACTGCTGGATTATTTGTGGATTTATTACTGCCTAGCAATAATTTTGGACATAAAACATACAAACCCATATTTTAAAGTATTTTAAATATCCTGATAGAGGAAAATAGTGAAGTTTTGGACATTCATTTAATGAATAAAGTAAGTATTATCTACAAATAGTTAACTGAGTTGACTTCTTGTGCTCATAATTCAAGGTTCTAGAAAAACCAAATGTTCCTTCTTGGACTGGGTATTAATGGCTTGGAAAGATTTTTTTTTTAATGCCTGATGATTTTCCTACCAAGCTATGAAGACAAAGCTATTTCACTGTAATAAATGAAAATACAAAAAACATTATCCTTTTGAGAAGACTTCTATAGTCAACAACATCTTTATCACTAAATCTATTTTCAGATTATGAGCCTGAGGTACTCCACACAGTAGAGCCATTTTATGTGTCAGTCAAGAGAGACAACTTGTTTTTTCCCCAGCAAGGACACTAGAAATGATACTGTTATTCTCACAGCACACTTTGCTTCTTCATAACAATGCATTGTGAAAGCAAAGAATTCAGAGCCTGTGCACCGTCACCTTGACTATCTTCTGCAGCTAGTCTCTGCTCTCCCTCTTCCCTTTAATAGAGGGGAACAACCCTGATATCCCTTTCCACCATCTCCCTTGCTCTTCTCTCTGTATCCTCTAATACTGCACATTTTACATTTTAAAGAGCCATGGATTTTTCCTCTGTGTGTGTGGACACACAGCCCCAACAACCTTTGTGCTTATGCCTGCTATGTCCCTTGATGTGCATATACCCTGTATAGCTGCTCCCCTCTCCCTACCCCCACCCCTGACACGGGCACATCCTGCACATTCTTATCCCCCATTCTTGAGTTTAAAGTCATTATCATCAAAGACCCATCTTATCTCACAGCAACGCATTCAGAGGACTAGTGTGCCCCTAAACTCCCAATTACCCTTTCTGCTTCATTATCACCTCACCTCCTCCCGACTCCACCTTACTCTCATCCTCCACCTTTCCAGTCATGGGGAAGGAATCTCCCTACAGACACCCAGGTTAGTTTATCTAATGCTAATGTGACTTAAGGATGGCCACAATGGGAGAGAGCTGGAAGCACCCCGCCCTGGCCACGGGGCTTTGCACATACAGTACAAGCACAGAGTCAGGAACCTTCTTCTACAGGAGTATCACTCTCCCAGCCTCAGGAGTTTGCAGCTCAGGGATTCCTGGACCTGGGATCGAGTATTTGTATGTAAAAGCTCTCAAAGCACTGCCTCCTCTCCGTGCTATTGCCTGCTTGCTGTTTGAACCCATGAAAGCACCTAATATCCTGCAGCAGGAGTTCAGCACCTAAGTGTGCACTGAATGAGCAAACACTTCTCACTTGTCCGAACCTGCCACTTCCATGGAGTATTTACTTCATGTTTGGCACTCCTGATAGAATCATAGAATTGCTAGTGTTGGAAAAGACCTTTCAGCTCACCAAATCCAACCATGGGACTGATGTTAAGAGCTTCACTGTATCTGGCATAATTGCATCTTTTCCAACTGGAGGAATGCTAAAGCTGCTTGTGCAGTGGTTACTCTGTACCACTGATTATTCTTGCCACTTTGAACCTCATCCAATTTTACTATATCTGTGATGAGAATAATGTAGACGAGGACTATAGTGTTCAAGAAGCAAGAGTCAGAGAAGGCTGCTATGCCAATATACAAATCTACGTTTAGTTCTCTATTCTTATAATGATCAACATTTGCTTTTCTTTCTTGACTGCCCTTGAGTTTTCACAGCTGATGTTTTCAAAGAGCCATCACAAATCAAGATTTTGTTCTTGAATTGCAACAGTCAGCTAAAATATGCAGAATTTCTATATGATACAAGGGTAATTACATTTTCTTGCCACATGTGTAATTTCATTTTCAGTCTGATTTTCACCACTTTGGAATTCAGTCAGTTTTGTAAAGTCTTTTCTTTAATTCTTCATAGTTGTAACTCTTCTGTATGAGTAACTTCGTATCGGCAGCAAATTTAAGTAGTATAATACAGCAAAACTCCCTAAGGTGCTCATAAATCTTTGGCAGCAGTGAACAAAAAACAAGGCCAGATTCCCACAGATGATTAGAGGCTCAGGTCCTAAGAACCTGGCAACATGCAGGACAGGAGAGGTAGAAGCTGTGTAAGACAGAACATTTATCCCTGCAGGGCAGTTAGAAGTGGAAAGTGAACTATGTTAAGTCCATGGCTTCTAGCAAAGAAATCCCAGTCCTGTACTCCTGACTAGATCAAGTCTAATCAAGTCCTGCAGCACCTGTAAAAGCTGTGATCTGGTTCCCTCTTTTGACTTTCTACTGCCTTCTAGAAAAGTCATGATGCCAACACTACTCAGTAACCACATATACCTGAATAAACCTTTTCCTCATCAATCCAAGGCCAGGGGCCTCCAAATTTCCCAAATTCTTGTACATTCCTTCATACATTTCCTTAAGCTTCTTTTTGTTTCTCTGAGGTTTTGACAATTCATTTCTGACATCCTCAGCCCAATCCTGCAAAGAGAAGAAAACAGATGAGTACTGAGAAAAGATTTATTGACCCTTGCTCTTCAGTAGGCCACTAAGATTGCACCAGGAATACTGTATTTACTAGTAGTCAACTATTTATTATGTGTCTTTTGACAAAAAAAGAGAATCAAAGGACTATGGAAATATTTTCTTTTCATTTGGTGTCTTGATAAAATGTTTCTACTTTATTATGATAATTATGTTTACTACCATAGTGTTTAGTGCTAAGAATGCCTCTTTGGGGCCAGGAGTGGCACCAAACACAGGACTAGAATCCTTTGGACAAACAAGTCAGAACATAGACAAGGATGCCAGCAGGGAAGGGGCATAAGAACACAAGGAGTTGAACACAAGTAGTCCAGAATTATAAAGATGGCCACAAATGATAATTCTGTAAGGGCTTCAGAATGATTAAGGAAGACTGACCATGGGACAGGGCACAGACCCTGAAGGGGAAAGGTGAAAAGGGCTGGAGCAGAACATCCAGCAGGCACAAGGGAGGGAGTCCATCACCAGTGAAAGCTGCTGACACCACCCCGACATCATCATCATCATGAGTTGAACCACTTCCTGCGGCTGTGGTGTCAACTGAACTGTGTCAGCCTTCACCCAGCACTTACTCGTCTGAACAGAGGGAGAGGAATGAAGGGGAAGGGGTAAAAATACACTTTACCTTGAAAATCATTACAGGATTAGAGAGCTGCTCCAGGGCATGAACAAAATCTTGAACTACTCCTCCTCTATCCAACTTATTCTTGATCCTTTAAAAGAAGAGAAAAATGCCTCATAATGCAACAGGAACTACCATCACCACCTCACTTGCAGATAAGAAATTATCTAGACTGTCTGCTATATACAAGAATCTGGTAAATTGTTTCAGGTGTAAATAGCAAACATTCCCACAGAATTCCCTCTTGGGCTGCATGACTGTTTATATGTTGACTAAACATGCCACACAGCTCTCAGTTTTTAAACTATATGTCCCACTATGAAAGTAGAAACTTGGTGGGTGAGTAGAAAACATACTTGAAACAGACACAGGCATTGAGCAGACCAGATGCCCTGTCACAACAGTTACTGAAGAGTGATACTGTCCGTGAAACACATGACTTTGTATTTTTATTTTAAGCAAAAATTTATTCAGCAAAAGTATCAAATTTGACAAAAAGGCAAAAACATACACAGAATTTTAAGAGTGATTCTACAGCGTTGTGTGATAGAAACTGATTTTTGCCTGGGGATTAACTCAGCATTACTGCATGCCAAAAGTGACAAGGGAAGGCTTGTAAGAGAAGCTGCATGTTGCACACTGAATAAGCAGAGAACACCACAGCCAAGAGCTGTCATTCCCAAGATAAAATGCATCCATTTCACTGCCCTCTCTGATGTCTGGTATGAGCACCTATTCTACTTAAACACAGCTGCTTCCTCTTGGTGTTAGAAAGATGATAAATGTTCAGTACCACCAAAGTACAAGGAAAAGGGGGTTACCTCTCTGTGGTCTTTTTGTTTTATCTTGGGAAAACTTTTAACAGCCTGGGAACTATATGTACCCAATACTTCATAAAGTTTCATGTCACCAACCTGAGTGTGTCTGACACTGACAGAGCTGATGTATTGCATTTCTCTGTGTCTTTAAATGAAAACTCAAGACTACCCTCTAATATTTCTCGTGCTCACTAAAGAAAAGGATTTGTGTAGGAAAAATAAATGAATCTGTCCGCTCCTGAATAAAAAGCATAAAAAAGAGCTACTCCAATTGCAAATTCACCTTTCTACAAACTCCTTGTTCTGGCAGCCAGCTGCAGTATCTTTAAAGCAGTAACTTTCACTGCTGATCATGAAAGGGTAGATGAGTGCCTGGGGATAGGTATTTGCAATCTCTTCCACAGTATGTTGTACAGCTACTGCTTCATCCTTGTCAAGTAGTGCCATCATCTGGCTAATCCAACCAATGAACTGCCAGCAGGGAACTGAAGAAAGCTGCAAAAACACAGACATTGCTTTCATCTTTGGTCCTCTTCAAAATATCAAACAGCAAAAAAACCCTGCTCCATGGTGTAGCCTGACAGAGAAACATGAAAAGGAAACAGTGAATGACAACTAGGTGTGCAAAACATCCCCCAATGAAGCACAGATTTAGTTATTGCTATCACTACTACTACCACCACCACTGCTGCCTAATAGCTTTTCCATTATAAAGATTTGCAGCCTGTTGATCAATATGAGGCTTTACACTCAAACTTGTGGCTTTTGTCTCTGGATGCAATACAATAATTTTTGATCATCACACACAAGTCAAAAATCTGAAGGAATTCAGTTCCAACACCACTGGGTTGAAGTCTTGGGTTGAATTTACTTGATTGAGTAAAAAATGCCAGGAAGGAGAAAACAGAAACTCTTGTCACAGTTCTGTCCTTTGTTCATCTTTAAGCGTTTCTAATAGAATTTAAGATCAGATTGCCAGCATTTATTTCACAGAAAGACAGAGGATAGGATAAATAAATGCCTGGCAAACTCCCTTTCTGGGTGAGATTTGTCAGCTGGCATCAGGTTCTGTTTGAACTATTGGTGTTTCTCTGTGGCCACACCTTGTGCACCCCAGCCATTTCTGCTGTTTTCTCAATTCCTTGGGATAACTAACCCAAGTTTCTGCCTCACTTGAGTTCTTTCTCTGAAAGGGCCTGTTGCTCTGGGAGCAGGAGCACAATGACATGGGCTTGAAAAGGCAGGCAGGCCAAGGCAGGAACAGGCATGAGTCACAGAGAAGGTCTCAGCTTATCTGTCCCACAGACAGCAGCAGGGAAGGCTGGTGGTATCCTGCCATGGAACAGCAATGGAAAGACAGGTTGTAGAAGGAAGGAAGGAAGTGGGAAATCAAAAGGAAGACAAAGCTGTAGCAACCTCTGAAGTGAAGAAGGATAGAGAAAGGTGGGAGACATGGAATGTGTCTGGAAAAGCTGCTGGCTTCCTGCATACAGGTAAGTCAGTCTACAGGAATAAGATGCATTCCTCACCCTAATACTAATCACCTTTGTCAGCCCATTTAGATTGTTCTGAAGGAAAAAAAAAAAGACAAAGCATACCACAGTTGTTCTCCGGCAGCTCTCAAACAAACATTTGGAATCAGAATAATGATAAAAAGTTAAATTTCTAAGAAAAATTTTCTGTTCTTATAAATTAGAATCAGAAAGTTACAGAAAAGACAAGAAACAATGACGGGATGAAATTTATCTGATTTCCCTGAAGCAAAACTTACCAGTCTAACCTCTCAACTTATCCAACCTCCACCTCCACCCCCACCTATAAAATTTGATTTACAGCAACATTTGCTGCCAGAAATATTGAAGCAACTAACCTCTCGTGTCACTAGACCCAATGTCTCTGCTGGATATCTTTCAATTATTTGGAGCAGTCTAGGAAATCTCAGCCTAGCTTCTCTGGAATTCAGTTTTAAAGCTTTTATCATTTTCTCCACCACAATAGCTGGGAACTGCTGCAGATCCACAGTGTTAATTTCTGCCAAGAGACATTAAACAAGAATTATCAGAAACACCATCACTTGTTCCATGTCTTTGATCATCTGAAACATTCATCTTTACAATTTGGTATTCTTTTTTTCAAGTGTATTTTTACTTTGTTCTCCTTCCCATCTGTTTGAACTGCACACATCTGCAACACATGTACTTGGGGACTGTAAGGATTAGCTTTATCAGGAAGCTGCATCACTGCTGGTATCTTGCCTGCTTTAAATACAAGGCTGCTGAGGTCTGGGAAGGAACAAGGGAAGCATCTGCTAGATATGATACATTTCTCACAAGTAAGAGCGAGACTACGTGGGATCCACTAGTACCGAACCTTGCAATAACAGTGGAGGTGAAAAAAGGCACACAAATAATGCTGGAGGTCAAACTGCTCCATTTAAATTCAAGCTGTGCTGCTCATGGACATCTCCTGGGTATAGCAAAAGCTCAGGGATCACAAATTAATACACCTCACAAGCTTAGGAGAAATCCTGACTAACCAAGCAAGCCTTCCTCTTCCCTGCGCAGATACTGGTCACAGAAGCTGATCAAAGTCATGTATGCATCGACAACTCCCACCACGTCCACATGGTCCATGGACTGGGACTGCACCTCCTCTTCAGACTTCCTCACAGCACAGCTGAAACAATGAAAAGCCTTCTTGTTCAAACCTGCCAGCACCTGAAATTCAACCATAAGAGAAAAAAACCCACACATTAGCAAGTAGCATTGAACAATCCTGTCCAAAACTGGAACATTGTTGCAGGTCTTGAGTAGATAAAACTTTAACTCTTTTACGATGTTCTGAGCAGCTGATATAAAGGAAAAAGAAAATGGGATGTTATTTCTAGCAGTGATTTCCAGAACTTTATTTTCCACAATTTTCAATGGAAATATATAAACTTAAATTAGTCTTTGGACATGTTAAGTGGAATTTTCGTCACTGCAAAAAGTTAACATTACTGGAGCTTTTGGAAACAGTTAACAGAAAATATAATAAAAATTTCAGGTTTTTTTCCTATTAAGACATATCTACAACATCTGCATAACAATTACACTGATGCCTTTTTCCCTATTATAAATATAGTAATATTCATCATACATTTCTAATGCAGCTCATGCAAAGGGTGACTTGACAGATTCTTTACAGAATCACAGAAGCATGAAGGTTGAAAGAGACCTTCAAGATCATCTGTCCAGCTGCCAACCCAGCACCAGCACAATTACCCCTAAACCATATCCAAAAGTGCCACATCCAGATGGCTCTTGAACACTTCCAGAGATGGTGATTCCGACATTGCCCTGGAAAACTTACTCCAATGCCTGACAATTCATTCTTTTATTAAAAAATAAAAAATAAGTTCTAATATCCAATGTGAACCTAACTGGCACAACTTAAGGCCATTTCATCTCACCCTCTCATGTGGGACATGGCAGAACAGACCAACCCTCACCTCAATACAATCTCCTCTTAGGTAGTTATAGAGAGCAGTAAGGTCTTCCATGAGCCTCTTTTTCTCCACACTAAAAAAAAATCCCAGTTCCCTTAGCTGCTTCTCACAGGACTTGGGCTCCAGACCCTTCTCCAGCTCCACTGCCTTTCTCTGGACATGCTCCAGCCCCTCAATGTTTTTCTTGTAATCAGGGGCCCAGGAGTGAACACAGGATTTCAGATGCAGCTTCATCACTGCCAAGCACAGCAAGACAATCACCTCCCTGGCCCTTCTGGCCACACTAAATGCTGGAATCGAAATGAAATAGTCAGGAGGAGACTACCAGGGTCAGAGTGCTGCCTAATACTAAGCTAAAATAAAGCTAAGCTTTCTAATCTTACAGATCTCTGGTATGGCAATTTTACTCATCTGACCCAGAAGAACTTTATGCACATCCTTTAGATTGCCTAAAGAAGAACGCTCTTAAGAATTAGCTAATAAATGCAGCTCAAGCTTTTGCTTAAGTTTGTACACACCTGAAAATTTGAAACCTTTTTTTTTCAGGAATTTCTTCTTGATCTGCTTTATTTTTAACAACCATAAAACACAAATTAAGAACATCTTTTTTTTTAATACTAACACGTTTCATATTCCCTGAAGCAATCCTGCAAGAAAGATGGAAAGGGACCTTTTTACAAGAGCATGTAGTGACAGGACAAAGAGCAATTGCTTCAAACTGAAAGAGAGTAGGTTTAGATTGGGTATTAGGAGGAAGCTCTTTGCTGTGAGGGTGGTGAGCCACTGGAACACCCAGAGACACTGTGAATATCCCATCCCTGGATGTGCTCAAGGCCAGGTTGAGTGGAGCTCTGAGCAACCTGGTCTAGTGAAAGGTGTCCCTGCCAATGGCAAGGAGGTTGGAACTAGATGATCTGTAGGGTCCCTTTCAACCCAAACCATTCTATGATTCTGCATTTAAGGGTCTTCATGGTGGCTTTAAAAATTAGTAGATATAAACCAGCAGTGGTACTTCAAATTCCTAATCCATTTGACAGACAAGAAGTAAATGCCACAGCATCTGGGACAACTGACAGAAAATATAATTTTAGTTGCAGCACAGTCTAGTACTGTATTCTTCAAATGCACACCTACCCAAAATAGGCAAAGACAACCTGCACGGGCTCTGCCTTAAAAAATTCCCCTTCTTTCTTCCATTAAAATTACTTAGATAAAGTAAGTGTATCAGTATTATAAGTATCTCTTTATCAAAGAGAATAGTCTGGGAGCATGAAGCAGGTCACAAATGCCCAGCTGAAATCAAGGCATTCTTTGAGGATCCCAAGCCTTGTCTGGCCACTGTGCATGCAGATGCTGTGACTATGTCTTCCCTCTCCTCTCAAAATGCAGGTACAGAGAAACACAAGAACATTCTCCTATTTAGAAACGTTGGAGTGATGCAGAACTCCAGGAGAGCAAAATCTGGAAGAAACAGGAGCCACAGCCTTTTTTTTCCCCCTTTCTCTATCTGGTGCTGCTGGACAAATCACTGCTAATAGCAGACAGGTTTCACATGCTCTGTATCTATTCATAGCCACCACTACCTACTGAAGTAGAAATTTGTAGTAATAATGACACTAATGTGTCACTAATGAAATTACTAAAAGATCTTCCCCTCTCATTTACCTTTTTAGGGTTCTCAAGGCTTTCTCCAGATATTAGTGATATTTTTCCAGCCTTTTCTTTCTCAATTTGCTCCAGACATCTTGGATCCTGACTAAGAGCATTGGCCATAATGTGATATGTAGTACCCAAAAGAAGATTCTGGTTTCGGAAGGCCATTATATTCTTGCTGAGATAGTCGGATTTGGTATCTTCTGTTGGAATTCAAAAACAGAAGTTGGTAACAGGATAACAAAGCAACTTTGTAAAATAAACGAGGTGAAGCAAAGGCTGTTACCTAGCAGGGAGATGGTTTTCAACACTGAGAGCACACGTTCAGGACAGCTCAGGTTGCGGCTGCTACTGTGAGTGAAGCGGCAATAGGCGTAATTCCACCTCACCAGCCAGTCCTCCCTCGCTTTGGCCTCTTTTCTCAAGTCTTTCAGGAGCTTCTTGGCCACTGCAAAGCTGTTCTGTATTAAGATGGAGAGAATTTTCAGATTGAATATCTGAAGAGGAACTAAAACCTGCCCACAACCAAATTAGGGATGAGAAGATTTAAGCAACCCAAGTAAAGTTACAGTAAGGCAAAGAGATGTTCACTGCTTGCCGGGTCTCATATTCAGAACCATATCTGTGCTAATGGAGAATAGCAAATAGCAAAAGAGAAGAATAGAGGTTTAAAAAACTGAGAAAATAATTCCAGCTGCATGAAGCATTTAACTGTAGTACAAACACATCTGGGAAACACAACTTGATTTAAGATATCATTAAGAAAATCACTTATGTTTGTGTTTTGGTGAGACATTTCATAGAAGTAACATTAAAGGAAATCTTATTTTTCACTTACTTTTTCAAGAGTGTATAGTCAACAAATCAATAATGTTATATTTGCTTATCAGATTGCTTAAAACAAACCCTTGTTAATGCCTGCAGATTTCTGCAGCATCTCAGAAGATGGGAGACCTTGACTTAATTATTCATCTTGTCTCAAGCTTGAAGCACCAAAGGCCCATTGTTAAAAAAGCTGTTTCAGTCATTTCAACAGCCAGATTCAACCCAAAATTTCTAAGCCACTTTAGTTGTTAGTGTTAACTGATAGCAGTAATGAAAACTGTGAAAAAAGAAGAAATGCAGCATTGCTGATTGAAGTAAATTATACTAACTCAATCAGAATTCAATTTGTTTTCTTGCATAGAAGAGCTTATTTGTAAATAAGAAGCATAATGCCTGATTGCAAGCATCCCTTCCATTAAAGACCAAAACATTTCAGATACTTTATCCACCCTTTGGAGTGTCCAAAACCATCTGTGGATCAAAGGGGACTTCAGGCACATTTCCAGTAACGACATATTATCAACAACTTTGTAATTAGTATTTATCTTTTTGTTTTCTTTCTTTGTGGAACTGACTTTCTTGAGCTTTTAATATGTCCTGGACAGCAGAGTCAAAAAGAGACAAGGTTTGCCCTGGCAAAAAGGTACCAAAGACCACCTGAAAGACTTTTCCAGCTTTTCCAACGTATTTTCTCAGCAAATTGGAAGCTATCAGACAGTATACTCACCTGTTTCCTGGCACTTTCTATCATCTTCATTTTCATATTAAATTTGCAGCTTTTAATCATTGAGTGAATGTTTTCACTCTGTTGATCTACATCCATTTGGCCACCAGCACTGTATTCTCCATCCACTTCCATACTGTCATTGGCCTGATCAGAGGGAAGTTTCTCCTGCAGTTTGTCAAGAAAGAAACACCTGCACAGCAACAACAACAGGGGTATAAATCACTCTGGTATACATTCCAGGAAATGAACGTTCAAAAGTGTTGATCTGCCTAACAGCAAACAAAGCTAATAAAAAATGTTGAACTACAGCTATCACCTTTAGCAGGGCTAAACACAGGCCTCAGAGCCTGGACACTCCTTACAGGGGTCAGGTTGACCCTGAGAGCATTCAGGATCTTGAACTGACAAGATTAGTATTAGAAAATATTCACTACAGAGTGGGATTTTTTGTTAGTTAGTTCCTTTGTGCAAGCTACAGTACCTAAGTTCACCAAGCCATAGCTTGCATTCCAGCTTCACAAACAAGAGTCACAATTATTTAGTGTAAGTACCAGGCTGTATTTTATGTCAACCTGCTATTCAAATGTTTATCACATCAACACATGCCAACATCAAAATCTGTGCAGCAGAACAGATCAGCAAGCACACTCACCTTTTGAAAGGGAATTGCCATGAATCAATGCTGAATCTTGTCACTACACAATTAGTCCTATCTAATTTAATAGCACATCTCATTATGTAGACTGTTAGTCAAAGCAGAGGACACCACTACAGTCTGAAGTGGTACTTGGCACATCCTTTGTTACCAATTTAAGATGAGCCAAAGGTTTTCTAAAAGCACATAAACAAAGTGTTTAAAACCCTGACAACCCTTCAAGTCATAAATGTTTTGAGACTTTTTTCAAAAGTAAACCATGCCATGTATTCTGCCTAATATTGAACTGCAATAAGCTCTTCTGTAGACATGTTTTCCTGACACCAAGAGATAACAAAATAAATCACACAGCACAGTATGTGTCAGCAGAGCTACTGAAGAAGTTATCACACAGGAATACTAGAATCTAATCTAGATTTTCACTGGAACAATGAATTGGGACGAAGACTGACACCATGGCAAGGACAAAAACTTTCAAATTTCAAACAGCATTCCAGTTTCCTCAGAGCTAATCCAAAGGAGTCTCCAGAGAGCCTTTGTTCTTTCTAGCAACAGTTGCATAACAGAAGTCTCCAATTAAAACAGTGGTCATTAACTTTCCCATAAACAGGTGAAGCACTGAGAGTGACAGGGCTGGGCTTGTTTTGTATGCTTCCTCATTTTGGAACTGCCTACAAAGCAGGCAAGTATTTCTATTCATAACTGATTGGCTTTTTGGGTGGTGTTTCACTGAGCTAAATGCAGCTAATCTACTCAATTACAATATGTTTAAGGGGTGCTGAAATGGGACAGTTTACACAGTGCATAGGCACTGATGCAAGAAAATGCTTGAACATACATCTATGTTTCCCTATCAAAATACAATTTATTCCCTGGCCATTTCTCAACTACCTTTTGCTCCTCACCACATATCAATCACATAAACTCCCCAGTTATGTTGAGAAAGCTACTACCAGTTAAAAAAAAAATAAAATAAAATAAAAAAAAAAGGTCATATATTGGATCAAAACCCTCCCTCACAAAACCAAGCAGCATTAGAAAAATCACTTCCTGGAACTCAACAGACAGACAAAACTTAAGCTAACCCAAGAACGCAATTTTACCGATTTGTAATGATATCATCCCAGATGTTCATAGGATCCATTTTAGCATCTGGATATCTGCTTGTCCAAGTTCTAAGAAGTCTCTTAAGGGAAGCTTCTGAAGCTAAGTTACCTAGAAATCAATTAAGAACATTTTAAATGCATCTGAAGCCAAACAGCATGAAAACAGGCTAAACAAAATATAGTCTAACATTTAGACCAGAAAACTGCAATTAAGCAACCCACTTGCATTTCTGGGCTTGCACTAAAAATGCTACTTAGTGATCATCATATTACTTTTGTTTATTGCTGAAGCACAGGAGGTTCCATAAGGAGATCTGTGTCAACTGCCACTGGAGATCACCACCAGTATTTTCCTTTCCATATATGAACATGCTGGAATATAGTGGAACTCTTAACTAAATTTAGTATCTAATTTGGTTTATGCACATAATGTGTACTTCAGGCCTACATCAGCAGGTGCAATTTATATACCACATCCTTTTTTTTTTCACCTCTGCTAACTGCTACTTATTACCAAAAGTTAAACTAACAAAAAAGCTTAGTTTAAAACTTTAACTGACACTTTCACAAGAGATGCTTAACTCCTATCACAACAGTTAAGCTAATTAAACTTTGCAATAGAACACAAAGTTATGTTGAATTCCATCTTACAAAACTGTAATAGGTCTTACTGTCAAGAAGACAGTAAGAAGTAATTCCAGACTTATGCTTCTTCAAACAGCAGTTTAGAAATTCAAAGTTCAGGAAACCACAATTACTGAATACAAAAAGAAAATTGCTTGAGAAAAAAAAATCTTTACTTCTCTTGGTCATAAAATTGATGAAATCCTGTATTTCTGTCAAAGCTTGTACAGACTGCAGTTTGGTCATTCGACTTTGATATAACAAGGAATCAATACTGGAGTAGCTCTGAAAACAAAGGGAGAGAATCAGAGACAGAATTTAAAGCATGGCTCTACAGATTATTGACCTGGTGCTGCTGTATGTTATGCTTTAGAACTCAACCTCTTATAAGTAAGTTAATAGCTGATAATCAGAGAGCAGCTCTGCTTTGGACAAGCACAGAGGCATACACTAGCTGCAATTCCTATCCTAAGTTTTATCAAAGTTCTATAGTGTAATCAAAACTTGAAAATGGATGGAATTTGTAACTTCTCAATGCAACACTCTTTGCAAGCTTGTTCTGGGGACAGGAGGCCCCTGAAAAGATGCACGAAATTAAATTTTTGTCTGCACAAGCAATTACTCTGAAAACCATATAAAAAATTAAATCCACAAAACAAACCAAACTAAAAGAGGAGGGTGCACTCCACTGGCTCACTCGCTTCTCATCATTGCAAGAAGTGAATTTAAAAGAAGTTTTGTCACATGATATGGAAAGCATCTAAATTTCATTGCATTTGAGTGAGTGTTTCTCTTGAGAGTATAATCTAGCAGCAGTAATAGCAACAGCAGTTTCATTGCTCCAGTTTACACAAAAAAACCCATACCAGAGATAGAAGACATTATTACCTGCATGAAGATCTGCATGCCATTGCTAATGTAATACTTGGCTCTGTCAAAATCATCTTGCAGGATGTACAGGAGACTAAGTTCTTGGCTGTAGTGCATTTCTATAATGGCTTTCTTCTGTTCTGTCTTCATTGCCTCATCAATAAAGGTTAGCAAAGTCTGGTCATTCTCCCCACTGAGCAGTAACTTTAATTTACTGCGTATTATATATGGCAGATATGTCTCCTACAAAGTGAGAACATAGTTTTTATTTCTAGGAATGGAATATTAGATGACCAACTTTTTTGTCATCAGTGGCAAGTCAAATATAAAAACATTTTGAATTTTTTAAAAGATAGCTTCTCTTCAGACAAATTCCTATTTACTAACAAATTACAGCAGCCTTTTCCTATAGCTCAAGAAGTTGCTAGTAAATTCTGCCAGTTTCAAAATCCATGGTTTGGTAACTCTTAAAACAGGAAACATATATAAGTGAGAAAAAGCAACAAAAAAGACTTGCAAAAGGAAGAAGGAGACGGTAAAGCTGGTCCTATGAGATCTGCCATAGACTTGAGGTAATAATTAAACCTCAAAAAGAACAAGCAGAAGCAATTGTTTAATTTGTTTTAATATCAGAGGCTCCATTAATTTCCATAATAAAGTAACCCAAACAATGCAATTGATTTTCACCCATAATCTCAATACTGTAGGACATCCCTGCAGAGATAAAAATGGTGCAGTATCAATGAAATAATTTCTGAAAACCTGAAAAAATGGATCATTCCATGTTTTGCTTAGATCTGGAGGTTTTCCACTATCAATATTAACAGTAGCACAATACTCCAGAGACTTCCACATTGTGAGGTGGTCATAGCATTCCAGAGATGCGAGTTCCCAGAAGTCCTTCTCTGCTTCTGTTGGCTCTCCATCTTGCCAGTCTTCTTGGGAGAGTGCCTAGGGAATGAATTTGGAGGAGAGAATAGTGCCAGATTCCAGCCAAGAACCTGTTTCAACTCTAAGTCATCAGCAACTTAAGTGTAATTCATTGTCTCATAAAAGTATCTATCCATTTACCAGAGTGTGACAGTAACATTAAATGCAGAAAATTCAAGCTTGGCAGTGTTTATACATAAATTAATTTCAGGTAGCTGTCTTCAGTAAGCCTGCATTTTTGAAGAGTGAACATTTTAAAAGAAGATTAGAGATCTGTCTTCATTTTTACCCACTGCAACTCATGCCATGAACACATGCAATTTGCTCGCTTGGGGTTGCAGTGTGCCCATGTGTTTTTACTTGTCTGCCTAGATAATTGCACTTTTTTCTAATTTGATTAGTTTTAAGTCATGGGAGATTTATGAAAAAAACCAAACAAACCTTGTTGTAATTTTACCTTATCATAATATTGAGCTGCTTCAGCATAATCATTCCTTGCTTCTGCCAACAAAGCCTTCCGTGTAATTTCCTTGGTCCCAATCTTACCACTGAAAATGCCACGAAGGGCATCATAATCCCCAAGGGATCTATAGAGCCTAGTAAAATTGAAAAGAGAAATCTTTTAAATACCTCAGCAGATGGATATCAATGTAAAGAGAAGCTATAAAAAAAATAAAATCAATAAACAGTAATAGTACCAGTTTGAAATAGTAAATGTTTAGGCAGTGTTTCTTATGTAAGATCAGAACTACATAAACTTCAACTTGTAGGGCAATAGCTGAACTATGGACACTCCTGCAGTTGAAAATCTATGAACAAGATGTTTTTCAGCAGTCTGACAGCACCATAAGAGCACACAGTTTTGAAGCCTAACTGCTCTTACTGACAGCATTAACTGAGAAGAAATTAAAAATATATCTAATTCTAAACAACAGAAAGACTAACAAAGAAATCCCACAAGCCATAAAAGCAGAGCTCTTCACCAGGCAAACCTAAGTGGGAGCAAATTGTCTCAGACAAGAATTTACTTAGCAAGTTCAATCCATCTGATCACATCTGGGGGCAGCTCTGTCCTCGCACGCATCCTTTTGGCCGGGGGCTCCTCGGCAGGGGACAGAGCCATCAGGGCACGCTCCAGGAGAAGGATGCCCACTGGCTGCTGCAAACTTGCAAGGCAGCTCGTGCTCACATTAGCTGAGTCCAGTTCCAGTAGCTCTCTGTGCTGGTAACTCATTTCCTGTAAAATAAAACAACAGGTGTCCACTTGGTGTAAAACTATACAGATCACTTATTTGGTATCCTTTCTCTTATAGTGCAAGCTTTGGAAATAAGCCATTAGACCTCCAGAAGTTCCCAACTCAGGGAAAACTTGAATCCTTTTCCACTGTGCTGTTGCTCTTTGGACAGAACAGAACAGAGTAACCCCATATACTTTGGCTCCAGGACATGGGACAACTCTCTGGACAGAATCACAACAAAAGTGGGGGAGACACAGATGGACACATTGACAGCCTGAACTTTTCCTTCTGTTTTTTGGCAGGATTTTGCCTGCTACACAGCAGCTGTGCTTCACTTAGCCTGTTCAGTGGTGCATTCCTGCCATAAGCCAAAGGCATGATTTACCACGAAGTCTTCTCTGAGCTGGAGGCTCTCTATCCACACACTCAGCCAGTTTTAGCACATCACAGCCTCCTGTTAGATTCCTCTAGCACTGTACTCATCTACTCCTGCCTGATTTAAAGACATGACAGTATTTCTCTTTATCATATTTAACATTAGTCCAACTACAGAATAATCTCTTCTTCAGGATTAAACATTCTTGTTTAGTTGATTTTTTTTTAAATACTTAAATCACTATTCTAAATACAGGAAAAAAAAATCAAGAAAGCAGTAGCTTTATTAAATCCAGTGTTAGGTTTTTCCTTAGTTTTCTTTTCCATTAAAGAAAAGTCATAACAGTATCTTATATAAACAGAAGAAAAAAATTCACAACATGGAAGAGGTGCAGTACAGTTTTCATTACAAGAAGCAGCACCATATTTTAGAACAAAAATTCTTGCAACACAGCATGTTCAAGAATATTATGTGGAAAGAAACCACTGTTTGGAAATTGTAACAGGAGACTGAGAACAACCAAGTTACACTTCTTTGATAAATGACAACCACCACAAAAACTACAGGAGGCATAAGCAAACTCATGACACACTTTGTAGAGTTGGGACTCTCACACTAATAAATTTGTGCTCAGTAAAGAAAGAGGAAAAAAACCACAGCCTCTTGTAGCTCCCTGAGCCACAGACCAATAGACCCCAATGAGGGGTTAGCATGTATATCTTAACCACTGTTAAGGCAATTTCAATTAGCTGCACACATGCTCCAGACACATTCCTCGACTGCAAGCTTTTAAGGGCTACATCAGGAACACAGTGACAACTGCACAATCTAAAATCTTATGTAAAACTTTGCTAAGGTAAGACCAAAAACCCTTTCTCATAAAAAGTGTAAGAAATCTGCACATGTAAGGGTATGTTCCAAGAATGAATATCCTCCCAAACTTAACATTTACAGACATCATCCCACATCGAAGGAGGTATCTTTCTATTTAGTGCATTTTGGTGTCTATTTGATCACTTATCTTCTCAAAGAAGAGGGAATGTTCCCTGCTCCATATGCAACAAGCACTTTCTACTTGCACCATATGTTCAAAGATTAGGCAGAATGGCATCCAAGCTGGCCTGGCAGCTAAAATATTTCTAAGGCAACTATATGTTCTTCAGAGGCCAAGCATCTCTTTGGAAGCTATGTAAACTTTTGTCATGGAGTTAACCTCTTTTAGTATTTCAGCTGGTTCTTAATCTGCCCTGAAAGTGAATCCCAGAGCTTCATAGTCAATTTTACTATTATATGTGTAAACAAAACCAGCTCTTTTAACCCAGCAACTTACCCTCCTGATGGGACATAAACCTGTAGAAGATTAAAAAGTCAAACAACCGGAAGGAAACAGCAGGAAAGTAGGAAGCCTTTCTGAAATCAGCCAATATTTATTATGCTGTTGGTACACAGGAAAGAAAAGCTGTACTTCCAAATGGCCAAGGCTCTAGGACAGTCTTTGTGAGTCAAATGAAAGCCTTGACACTGCTGTGCTCTTGCTCACACTTTCCCAGCTTGTCCTCTTGATCAATGTGAACTCAATTCCCTACTGGGAAAAAACTTCCTTACACTGTTTGCAGACTGTTTGGACTTAATGATATTGTACTTCTGTTATTGATGAGGATGGCAAGGAAATGCTCTTATTGCTCTTACAAACTCCATATTTTTGATGAAATTTAACTTACCTACTTCTTGAGTCTTCATTTTATGTCTATTCAGAAAAAAAAAAAAGTAGCCTAATGCAACAGTGTTATTAGCAGGGTCTAGACAGCATAATTCATCACAAATAATATCATCAACAAATGCAATGTCAAGAGGGAATATGAACAGATAGCTATTGTGAGACACTGGCTCAAAAAATATGCCAAGAAGCCCAGAAAAATCCCCATAGTATTTGACCTTTTATGCAGCTGCACAGAAAAAAGTAAACAAGAAACTACATTTTTTCAGATGTGTAATTACAAGTACTAAGAAGCAAAGTTTCTCTCTGTTTATAAAGCTAGCTCCAACTAGATGGTTCTCTCCTATTTGCAATGACACCTACTATCACAGAGTATTTAAATTTCAACATAACAAAACCATAACAAAAAAGAAACCATTAGCTGCCACTGAAAAAAAAGATTCTTTTGAGAGCTAAGAATCAGACACAGCATCAATACAGTTGATAAGAATTATTAAATACAGTGTCAATGGGTATGTTAACGCGTGCTGGGACAAGGTTTTTTTATCTCCCTGAAAACTAGGTTAAAATATGAAATTCGCAATCTATTCCAGGTCAGTATATCCTCACAACGGAAATGCTCGTGTTTTCCTTTCCAGTGAAACAACTGTGGTTCACCCACTCATCCTCTAGTGAGCCCTTCCTTCATGACTGAAAATCCCCAGACAACTACTTCAGGGGACTAATTTGAAAAAAATAAACAAGAGAGGTTAACAACAAATGGTCTGACAACTACTGATATCCTGAAGACATCAAAGAATTCCTCAGTAAGCACTTCCCAGAAACAGGAAGATAAGCACGACACCCACTAACCTTTTCAATTGTTCTCAATTCCCACTTCAATTGAAACAGCTTTCATTTGTAATCAAACCTCTTCTTGTTACTGATGCAATTAAAACATTAAAAGGTGACTCAAGCTCTAGAGATCAGAAACCGCAGAAACCTTGAAAAATCAGTTCAGAGGTATGAACTACCTTGTTCACCTTAAGTGTCACTTGAAATACCCATTTGGTTAACGATTATCCTTCCATCTCTAAACTCTAGTTTAGACTGAAGTCTAAACTCAGTGACAGTATTCGACCTTCATTACCACTGGGTTTATCACACATTCAGACAGAGACATTATATCCAGTTACTTTCATGCCATATGTCAGGATTTACCTGGATGCAGGCAATGAACGGTGGAAAGTATGACAGGCTCATACTGAGGAAATTATTGAAGTCGTTCAGCAGCTTCTGGACAATGGCGTTTTTCTCAGAAGGGTTTTTAGATTTTTTTACCTCATGAAAAATTCCACTAAACAAACTGCTGAAAAGTTGCTTGGCAAATGTTGGATCTTTCTGTAAGTTACAACAAAAACGGTAAGGTCACTGAATTTTGCTGTGACACAATAGACTGGTAAATAAAAAAGTAAAATATATGACCCACCCTGTATCTAATCCCTAGACACTCTTTGGGAGTGGTCTATTTAGACTGGCATGCATCTCACCTGTGCTGGGAATTGCTGTACTACCCATTCAAATCCCATTTTAATTCTTCTACTTAAAGAAACTCCAAGGCAATGCAGGTTTTCAGGCCAGAGTTTTGGTGGAGAGGGTGGAATTCGCCATTTTCACATACTCACAACTCTCATTACAGGAACCAGACACCCAATATCATGTGAGGGACACCACAGCCCATGAAGTGAGTTTCAGAAAAAAAGAAGACATCGATGTGTCCTTTCAGGACCAGGAGACCTGGTCCTAAAAATTGAGGCAGCTAACAGAGAGACAGACTGTCTGTACAGACAGACAGTTTCTTCTGAGACTTAAAGACTTTTTTTAATCCAGAAACACATTTGTTTGTGTAACACCTTTGTCTATCATGGGTCTGGAATTCGGTCTAACTCTTTATCTAATGCTACTCAGAGAACTCGTGAGTGTGCTACTTCCGTCCTTTACAGAGAGATAAGGGACTATCAGAAGTAATGAAATACAAAAGGTAATCAGGATGACTGTGACTTCCCAAAGACTATAAAATGGGATTCAGTCTGCTGTTCAATTCAGTCTACAGTATCCACTACTCTCATGTAGGAAAAGAAATAATAGATCAGCTTTACTAATCAGTCTGAGTCCAGTCTTAGTCACACTAAGTTAACTTGTCTATTACAGACATATAATAGAAGAGAAATGGCTGTTTTGTTACTGAACAGTGAGATGTCTTTTGTAATACTGTCTGCAGAAACCACCATCTGTTTCTCAAGCAAAGGAACCTGCAGGAAACACACAACAGCTGATGTATCCAGCCCTCAACCGCTCAGGTGAGGCAAGCAATGAAGTCTCTTCTCTGAACACTGCACCAGCACAGAAGAAACACTCCCTCAAAATAGCTTCTTTAAATGTGTATCACAGTGGTTGACTGCAAAACTACAAATCCATTTTTGAAGTGGTTGCCCAACTACATGACACTTTCCCTACAGGACCAGAAAACTTCACAAGTGACCTTTGAAAATCAGACAGACCTGGGCAAGGCCCTGCAGAGGAGCAATGAGACTGCAGTATTCAATCTGGATGTCAGGAAGGTCTCCCACTCGGTAACTTCTGTACAAGGTAACCTGGGCATCATACTTCATCTTCAGCTCGGATTTCATCTCCTGAAATGCATTAATCATGTTAAAAAATAGTTAGGAAATGACCTCAAGATGTGCCAGGAGAGGTTTAAATTAGATATTATGAAAAATTTTTCACTGAAGGAATGGTCAGGCATTGGAACAAGCCTCTCACAGAAGTGGAGGAAACATCATCACAGGAGGTGTTTAAAAGACTGGGGATTTTGTTGATTGTATTTTGGACTGCCATACAGAATGTATTTACAGGTTCTCTCTCATAAGGTGGGAGGAAATGGTAGCTTTAGCCTGTAAGTAAACATAAATGGGCTAAAATAGGTGTTTGTGTGGTTCTTCCAGACATAAGTTCTGTTTACACAGTTGTCTGCATCTGCAGAGTATTACAGGAGTGTCTCAAACTGGTAGCTCTCAATCCTGGGTTCCTTCGCTCTTGGGACTAAATGCTATCATTTTTTGAAGATAATGTGTGTTATTTTTAGTAACAGGAACCTGTGAAAAACTGCTATAGAGCTTAAACCCACTTAGATTTATTGTAAGTACATAACACAACCAGGAAACCCACAAAGCAGTAAGTTTCTGGCCCTGATAAACACTCAGCAAATGCTTATTACTGACATTCCTTCAGGTTAAAAGTTCAAACCAGTTCTGGTTAGTCCATCAGCTGTACCACATTTTGAGTTCACCTTCAGACACTGGATAATATTCTCCAACTATTTCTGCAGTGTATTGTAGCTCTAAGGCTCCTAGATTCCAGAATGACAACTGTAAAGGGCTTCCCAACAGCTGTTAGGGACTCCCATCACACAAAATCACTCCATGCACTTTAAGTGGTAGACTGCAAGTGTTATCATCCAGCTCTTTTCTTGCCTATGCTAAGTAACATCATTTAGCTTTAAGGCCATAAATAGCATTATTTCCAAATGATACCTCCTAAAGCTCTTAAAGCAGCAACCAGTACCTTGCACCTACCCTTTCTTCACAAAGTTACTACAAGAGATGAAGTACAAGACTGCAAACGGCATAGAGACTTAAACTTTTTAAACCCATTTGGATTGACAAACCTTTTCTCTTTTCTGTTCAGCCAGACTTTTTCTGGCATAAATCAGACTGAGTTTGTCTTGGTCCTTCAAGAAACGTCTCCGCAGTCTTAGAATTTCTGCTCGCTCTTCTATACCTAAGGAACATATGTTCATGTCCACAGCTTTTCTTTTCAGATTAAAGGCAAAAGCATCATATTAAAACAAACATCATCTCTGTATTTACTAGCTTACCAGCTAGTCTCTTAGATTTCCTAAGAAACAGCTCCATGCAAGGCCTTTCAACAAGCCAGCCAATGATAACAAATTAAGTTGCTTAAACTATTGTACAGGGAAAGACACTAAAACTCATGAACAAATATGCCTCATATGCCAGATTTATTTTAAGCTCTCAAAGGCATGTACGGCATTTGCACTATATTCCAGAAAATATATAACTCCCTAAATAAAAGAGGTGCTAAAAGATATTCAAATATTGTGGAGTAAGAATACTGTACTGTATTTTTCAAGGTACAATTACAGAACTGCCACTGGATCAACTCCCGCTCAGGACAGTCATGGAGAAAGGCCATTTAACTGATTTAAATGTCACTTCAGTCCATTTCCCAGAAAAGGAGGGTGAGCAAACCCTCCAAAACATACCACTCCAACAGGTATTTTCCTGGGTAGAAAACCAAGGATTAATTGAAAGGTAGACTGAACTCTGCATGAACTACAGTCCATTATTCATAACTGCCCAAAAATATCTCTCAGGTACTGAAAAGGTTGATCTTTATAGTCCTATGGCTGAACTCCTAATGTCATCCTTTTGGTCAAAATTTTAATGACAAAGTAGATAAGGATTAAAGAAGGAGAAGGATCCCAAGTCACTTCAGAGCAGTACTGATATTTTTCAAGTTATTGACTGGGTGGAAGAAGGAGCTTCTCAGAAAAAAATAAGGACTTCTAATGACAGATTGCAAAATGTTGGAGATCATGTCAGCCCAGCTGAAATGGTTTAGAAAACATCTTTATAGAGATCTCTTCTTTAAAAGAGTTAAAATTAAAAGAGAAGGGTCAGAACTATCTGTTCATGTGATCCTCTTAGGGAGAGGTAGGAATGCAGAGATCACACCAACTGGTTTCTCATCCAGTCAGTTCTTTCAGTGAGCAACATATAATTTTACAATTCCTAGCACAATCCTAGCTTTTGGGCACATGTTATGTATCATCACACACTCCTAGAAAGAAAATCTCTCAAGGTGAACTTCAGCTGGACTGTCTCAAAGATAATGGACTGCTAGCCAAATAACTGACAAGGATGGTTTATAGAAGTGTACTAATTGCATAGAAATGTAAGGCTTACAGACCTTTAGTTTTGCTGTCCACTTCATCTCCAGGCAAACCCAACCTTTTTTTCCCAAAATCTGGCCCCACTGGTTTAAAGGTTGCTTGTTTAAATTTCTCACTCCGTTTGCTAACCAACAGCATGGATGAAGACAAGGATTCTGAGGATGAAGGAACTGCATACTCTGCCAATGTGTCAATGCTACTTCCAGTTAGCCAATTAAAAGAACTTCTACCACCTGTAACAAGAAATTGCCAAAAAGCTGTAACACACTCAGATATAAATAAAGTGAAAACATCTATGAGACAGGTATTTTTTCTCTCCCAAAAATATAATTTCCTAGTGTTTAAGAGCAGAACAGATTTCAAGCTGCTAGGTAAAACAGTGTTACTTCTACATTAGGCAGAACATAAAATACATACGAGACTAATAAAACTGTGACTTTTTTTCTCATACCACACACACAAAAAAACCTTTGGAAACAAACTACTAAACATATTTACACTTTCACATTAAAAAAATCATGTGCAACAGAAATTACATCATTCCCACAGCAAAAAAGAACCCTTCAGAAAACACTGGTCTGGACTTACTGCCATGCTGTGTAGGTGTAAATTCATACTGCCTTTGGGTAGCCCTCACTTGCCCACTGACTGACCCAGAAGGAGAAAGGGATCTTTCCTGTGACAAATTCCTGTGGATATTTGGAGAAGCCTGAGTGTCCACAAACATTGGTGTAAGCACAGTGCTTCGGTAACGCCAGCTGGAATCAACTACAAAGTCCTATGAACAAAGAAAGATTTTAAGCAGAACAATAAAGATGGAGGCTTTCTGCATTTCTTCATTGAGCAGGACAGCAGAAATTATAGTCCAGAAATCAAAGCACCCTCTCAGATATAGGGGCAGAATCTGACTATATGTAAAAAAAAAAAAAACCCAACAAACCATAAACATGTAGTTCTCTACAGCCCAGTAAAAAACCCTCACTAATTTAGACTGGTCAGCTGCGGACTGATTTACAGCTCTTGCACCAATATTCCTGTTTCTTGACAGTATTTCTCCAGTTGATGGTGTTTCTCTCTGTTACCCTCTTTTTTAGTATTTCAGTACTCTACATATCAGCTATACTTGGTATATTATTTTAATTAAATATATCTTTTTTATAAGAAAGTATAATTATTGCCCCCACAAAATCATCAAACTTCTGATGTACAGAACAACTCGTAACTGCTGCACCTGGTAACTTTGGAGCACAAAACACTTGGAAAAACTTCCTTCATTACGCCATTCCCTTCTACAATAAGGAGTAGAATATGTCACATAGTTGCATACTGGACAACACAGTACAATTCACCTGAAATTTGCATTCAGACAGTGGATGCTCAAATATTTTTCTGGAATAATCTGGGCTCTTGCTAGTCATTTCAAGCAGAAAATTTGTGATTAGACTCAAGTACTGTGTTTCAATCTTGGTGGAATATAAAGAACTTAACAATGACAGCATGCGGTCAAGAGTATTTGTGGGCAGCCTTGTCTCATGACTCCAAAAATTCCTAACAATTAATCTGTAAAGGCAAAGAAAAAAGTTATTCTTGGTTATCTTCAAACAGAACATCCCTCCCCCACCTCCTTCTAAAAAAGCCAAGTTAAAAAGGGAAAAAAACCCCAAGCCCACCGGCAAAAATTTCCAAAACAATAAGCTGTTAAGGCCATAAACTAACACTTTCATGCAATTAATCTTCCATTGAATTACACCGAATTCCTCATTCATCTACCATGTTCTGTGCCTAATATAAAAGGTGTACTCTGAAAAAATTATTTCTGTCAAGTTTTTCCCTCTTGAGAAGCACTGTGGATGGAGAAGCACCAAGATCCTCTTTTATCTTTTGTTTCACCGAAAGAAATTGTAAAAATCCAACATTTAACCTACTGTTGTGTGTTTGTTACAGCAGGGTCCTCCTTGTTCAAAAACTCTAGAACATTAATGCAGAATTAGGTTTAACAAAGTGAAACAACCTTCCCATGGCTTAGAAGCTTCACTTACACTTGGTGTAACACCATGAGACATGATTTTATAAATTAACTTATTGGAAGAAAAGGTATTATCTTAGTATTACTTTTTTATAATGAAATACCTAAAAAAACTCTAAAGATCAACTCTTTTGCTATAAACAAAGTAAGAGAAATGGAGGTATTTTTATTTCAGACAGTTATCACAACACTCTACTCACTGCAGTTCAGCATTCTCATCAATCAGTCCCTGAAGCAGCATTTCTGTTGTCACTTTGAGTATCTCCTGAGAATCATCATCTGTTTGACTTTCTGGATCACTGATGGTAGGAGAAAAATATCTCTTTAATGACTTCTCTTGAACTATCCATAGCAAAATACGAGGATGAGGATGGTGGGACAAAAAGGAGGAGTATGACCTCTGATAAAAATCTCAACTTGGCACGACAATATAACATGAGGTCTCCCTTGCCAAAAATGCCTTGTATCTCTACTACTTATAAAAGAAATAATCTAATGAGCTAATTAATATGTTAGGTATTTATTATGAAGTTTGCAAGGTTGAATATGAAAAAACAGGCAAAGAATGCTTTTCACAAGTGATACTGGAGTAAAAACTGACTGTACTTTTTCTTTGCAATAACTGTCCATTCAAAGAGTTATCCTGGGACAAAGCACATAAAACCCAACTAAGTTAGATAATTCAACAATAACCCACTTGTCAAACTGAGTATGTGTCTGTTCCCTATTCTAAGGATCTAACAGAAAGACCATCTTTATATCACCAGATTGAAGAGATCCAGATCATGCCCATGTGCCTTAATGTATCTTCTACCTAAAGGCAAATTTCTGTGATGACTAATTTTCACTAGTTATAAATTCCAGCAACAAGAAGCGAAGCTGGAGCATCAAAGTTAAGACCTCTTATGCCATCCTGCTGTGGTGATGCAACATCCTAGTTCTGGTCTAAGTATTTATCCCTTACTGGAAGTGATAAAATTGTCACCAAAGGCCAGAGCTAGTTAGGCAAACTACAGACTCTATTCTTCTGACAACTGGAAAAATCCCTGAGGGACATGAACTTAGAAAACTGTTACAAACACTTTCACTCTGCCTGTGACAAACCACTGAAAGACAATATCTTCAGAGAACACACACCTGTAATTATCATAAATCCACATCAGGATATCATACATGCGCTGTCGACATATTACAGAAGGGTGAGAAATGAACCCTGTCACTCTAGGCAGAAGTTCTTTAAGTTCTAGTGGTTTTAATTTAGACAGCATCTTGTACACTATATCCAAACAAACCCTTTGTCTTTCATCATCCCTAAAAGAAGAAGGAAAAGAAAAACACAGTTTACTTTGCTTTTCTCATCACTGCTACACACAGAACTAGAAGATCATTTTACATTTTAGCAACAATATCTAGTTTTGCATAAAGGGCTTTAGGTAAATACTTTTGGATTCAATCTAAGACCAATGTAAACTAATAACAAACTACAGAAATTGACATCCCGCTGGTGTTTCACCCTAAGGCTATTTTAGGGATGTTTGTTCATTTTTCACAGTAAATTAACCATCTTAACTCCCAGATTACATTAGCTCAGATTAGGGGAACAATGACCAAAAAGCAAAGGTGAATTATAAATGCTTCTGAATGAAAAAATGCTGTGGGCAGCACAGAAAATGTTATCAAGAAACTTGAACTATCCATCATAATCACACAACTACTTACCTATGATTCATGATCTGGATAAAGTCTTTACTCTTTAACTGTAAGTGGAGATCAGGAACTTCTTCAGCCCGGCACATTATTACTTCCAGGCAAAAGGTTTTCATCACACCATGAAGTTGGGGTATCAAAAAGAATACTGCATTCATAAACCTTAACAAACCAGAAGTCCACAAAGAAAAGCAAGTTATTCTCTATTATTCCTCTAGATTTACAGTCAGCATACCACATAAATCATGACATACCTGTCAGCAAGAGGTGGAAAATTTTTAACAACTTTATTCAAGCACTGAATAAACTTATCATGTTGTGTGTTCTGATGATGCTTTAACTGTTTTATAACACAATCATAAACTGGATCTTCAAGTATCTGAAAATGAGAAAGACAGTAAGAGAAGGATACCCATGAAAATAATAACCACCTTAATGAAACACGGTTTTGCTGCTATACTGTTGGATGCTTGTGCATTTCACTAGGCAAGATCCAGCCAACTCATCCTTAACCTTTTATGGTGTTTCATGGGTCCTGTACAGCTCTGCCTGGCTAAAACACATGACTGCAGCCTTAAAAAAATATATTTGTGAGATTCCTTTGATTGGTTTGGAACCAACACCTTAATTTTGTAGTACAAGTTGCTAAGTGTTTATATAAATAATTAGCAGCTTCTCATTCGGTATAGAAGATTTCCAACCAATGAATGTAAAAAATTAGACATTTTTAGTAAAAAGGTGAGAAACAACCAGCAACCTGTAACTAACATCAAAGGAATAGGCCTTGTTCAAGATAAAATTCACACCATCTTTGCTCATTTATTCAAAATACTGCTTATAATGGAACTTGAAAGACTGAGAAAGACTTAATGAAGATTTATGAAATACGCTCTACAAACTGTGAAAGAATAACCAGAAAGCAATTAAGTCAGGAAAAAAGCAAGGATAGTAAGAAGAGAAGGAAAAATAAACCTACAAGGTCAGGCTAATACTCTACTTAAACAAAAACTTGGCATTTTTGTCTCAAATATCAGTTACTGAATTATATTTAGGGGAAACACATGATCCTGGTTGCATTTTGTCCGGTTTTCTCCTATACAACCCAACATGCATTTGTCATTAGATTAACAATCTTTGAGTGTACATTGCTGTCTGTTGTATTTAGAACCTGTCCATGACATTCTTTGGTGTATGAATTTACCTAATTTTCATTTGACCCTGCTGATCTGCTTACCTCTAGAACCTCTTCTGGCATTAAACTCCAGAAGTTCCCAAACTACTGTGTAAGGAATTACTTCTAGCATATGTCTCAAACCGATTCTGTGATCATCAAGCACAATTCCTCAGTTCTAGAACTGTAGGACTTGGTGAGTAGCAGTTTTGCATTCACCTTATCCTACTACCTATAAAATAACTGGATTCAGATACTGTTACTTAGAAGGTAGTTCCAAACCTCTCAACTTGCTTTTCTTTTCCTCTTAAAACCCCTCCAACTTTAAACATACCGTGCTAGTGTTGCTGGCTGGCAAAAGCTGAACAAAACCTCAGAAAGAGACCATTCGCTGTCAGCTCCAAAAGAACAAAGCAAAAATTCTGCACTTAGTCTGCCCTCAAATTCTTTTAATGTTGAGTTAGTAGTTTAAATCTTTAATTAATCTGTTGGATAAAGACTGCTGAGTTTTAAATACATTCATTTTCGGATCTGAATTGAGTAGTCATGTAAAAGATCAATATAAAATTAAGACAGTTCACTTACATTTCCTCTCTCAGCAATGTATTGAAGAGCAAGTCCCAAAACTTCTGCTGCAGCTGCATAAACTTCTCTATACTTTATTAAGCCCATGTTTCTGGTCAAAGCTTGAAAATACCTAGCACAAAAGATAGACTTGCTGTAAGCCACTACTCCAGCACACAAATTTAAAATGAAGCAAAAAATTCATCTGAGCTACCTAGAGTAATAGTGACTGCTTTCAGAAGAGCTGAATACAACATGCATTCTCCACTTGCAGTGTCTCAAATCTCTGCCCACTGTGAAAAACCTTCTACGTGCTTTCCAAATAAATGTGGCCTGCAATTCATAGCTAGAAAAGTATTACATGTGACAGATGATAGCAAAAGGGTGATGGGACAAAGGATTCCAAAGAACAAGTTCCTATACTTCCTGCTGACAAAATAAACTTGCTCTCTTTGGATTAAGATTTTTTCAAGATCGTTCACAAAAAAATGCATTTCTCACCTGACACGATCTATTTCACACTTTGGGTCATAGGGTGGCAAATTGTTAGCAAGAACAATTCCCAGCAGCTGAATTCCCACTGAATTATCCTTTGTATCAGGGTCTTCACTAGAAAACTTTTCAAATATTAAACTGTTGGAGTAAAACATAAAAGCAGTAATATACACGATAACCCCAAAACAGACACACTGTAAATCACTCACTGTCTTTGTACACAGGGATGTATACACACATCTACCACCTATCAAAGGGATATTGTCAGAAAGCAGTAGATATTTAGCTTCAGTGAAGAAACCTTTGAAAAGAAATCCACACCAAAACAATTGAAAAGAGATTGTAAGCACACAGAAATGCTTGACATGTTACAAGCACGACAGACAGCACAAGTCTTAATAAGACTGCACCAATATTCAGTGATAATATTCAAAACTTCAAATAAAAAAATGTCCTTGCAGAGATTACTCCTGCTTTTGTTGCTGCTGCTATAATACTTTACATGTTTTCCCACCTCCCTCTCCTTGCTGTTTCTCAAATTAATTTACAATCTTTGAAGGGTTTGGTTCTGAAGTTCTACTGTTCACTGTAGGGAGAAAAAGTTTACTACTGCAGCTGAATTTACCTTCCTGTGTTTCTTGACATCCTTCACTTACAGTTTTGAAATACTGATAAAAGAAAGCAGTTGTCCAAATGTTTACCTGTAAGGTATGGAGAGACAGTTCTTCCAACACTCTATAACTGTCTTTATGATTTCCAGATTGTGTCTGAACACAGCTCTTTTTGGGTGAAATGCATTCTTCATCAAGAATTCAAGCAATCTGTTAGCCAAAATCTCATCCTTAATATTCCCCTACAAAAACCAGGACCAAAAATAAATATAGCGACTCCGAGAAAACATATATTGCTTTATGAAAGCAAGGAAGTACACAAGTTATGCTTGAAGTTAATATGTAAAAGAATTGTAAAATGTAAAAGTGGACTGATGTATAAAATTATTTAAGAGCATAAAAACAAACTCAGTCATTCTTTACCAAATGGTCACAATAACATTAAAAATGAATTTCATATTTCCTTACTTTGGGAGTGGCTACACTTGTCCAGGAAAGGATTGTAACCACTATTTCCACTACCATGTAATGAATTCCTTCACCTCCATTATTTCCAGAGACAACAAGTTGCAGCAATGGACCAAGCCAGTGCTTCGCATAAGGCTGGAATACCTACAGAGAATCAATGATAAACTACAAATTATACAACTATTTAGCAACCTGTTGTTCAATAAACATCACTGGTAAGACTGCTAAACCAACCTCTTTAGTACTTTGCTCAACCCCTGAGGGAACAACCACTATAATTTTAAAATAAAAAGTATCCATAACTACATTTCTCACTTTTGCTTAGAAACCTTCAGCCACAGAAAGTGAATTATTTCACTAGAGCACAGAAAGTACGGCTCTCACATAGAATATCTGTCTGTAAAGGATTTGAAAGAGTATGCCATTCACCCACCCTTCCATTTCAGACAGCATTACTAAGAAAGTAGCATTAAAGAGATATAAAGGTTCTTGAATTAATTCTGAAATTCAGCGTTTTTGGATTTGGAATATTTCAGACAGAACCATTATACTTTAAAATCATTGTATGAAATAGGTTGAGAATGTTTTACCCCAAAATGAGAGTTAGAACATAAAATGTTGCTTCTCAAGCAAACACAAGCAACCTTAGAATCCTCCTGCAACAAGAGCACCATTTAGCTCAAAGTGTTTCTATGACTCATCTGTGTCCACTAATAAAACATTGTATTTGCTCCTGTGAAGATAGAAAGTATAATCAGTCCCACCTCCTGCCTAGTATCAATGAATACATTACTTGTGATTTCCAGAAGACACATACTGTGACACCCTCTACTTCTAGAAGTAGAATATGGGAGAAAAAGTATTAATAATGCATTCAAAATATTTGCACTCCCTGGAATTTTGGGCCATAAATGCACTCCCTTTTATCATAGTAAACTACTCAATTGTATGCCCCAAAGGTCTCAGCTGATGAAATATTTTAGCCTGTAACTTTAAGATCTACACATTTGCTATTATGAATAAAAAATTACTCACATCCTCAGTATTAACAATAAGTTTTGCTATGAAAAGGCGAATATTTAATGGTACTGATGGGTTTCCTAATTTGCCATGAAGAAATTTCATCCAAATAGGAAGATCTACTGGAACTGTCCCCTGAAATTTAGAAGAGATGAACAAAAATCAAATCACTTCTTGCACCCACCAGGCTTACCAAGCCAAAAAGGCCCAAACTCAAACCACACAGGTTTCACTATAATATAGCCGAGAAAATTAATAAATGAAGGAACTCAATCTTGATTCTCTTTGTGGTCACATTAATGGAAAAATGCCAACTTTTTAGTTAATACTGGCCTCCTCCACTTTGGGTGTGATCTGGCTCCTCTGCATATGTTTAATCAGAGTGGTCATAGAAGCCATACATTCATGTTGGTTGAATTCATCCATTTCCAGTTCCATCTCATCATTTAAAACCTTGTATTCTGTGGGCTCCTAAAAAAAAAAAAAAAAAAAAAAAAAAAAAGTGTTACTATGGTTAATAACAGCACTGTATTTTCTTTTAAATCCCAATCATGCCATGAGTCATTCTGATCTTATCTGTGCTTAGATTTGACTACACACTCAGTGTGTGCAACTGGGAATATATCAAATGTGTTGTTCAAACAGATGCCTCCCAAATGCACGCACCAGATCTGCACATTCTTTATTTTTTGTGCCAACAGATGCCAACTTTATGTTACTCTGACTTTACTACCTGACAGGATAGGTGTGGCAAATGCTGAAAGCAGGAGGAGTTAAGCAGAACCTCAAAAAAATTACCTTATTTCATAGTGCAAAGAATATATTAACACCTCTATTTTTATGGATATGTTGTTACACACTGAGTAGCATCTGCAGAGCTCTCTTTTGCTGCACAGAGTAAATCACAAAAGAAAATTGTTTAGTTAGAAATTACTTTACTAGGCAAACTAGAAGCATACTTTCTATCTTGCTTAACTTCCCTGCAGCTACAACACCTCCCTGCTCCAAAACATGGAAACAGTTTATGTTCACCAATGTTAACATTTATTTTGACAGATTCTGTCTTCAGCGTCTACAATACTTTTACAAGCTTTCTGTTTCATAGCAGGTATTTATTCTATCAGCATTAGGTCTGGTGAAACATCTTTTGACTGCAGAAGGAACACAACTTCAAGTCTTTGCTGAAAGAACAGCATTTAATATCTCCCAAGAGCAACAGTTAAATACAAGGTGCCAAAACAGAAAAACAAAAATAATTGTTTGATTATTTATTCTATCCAATTGATACAGCCAGTTCTGTCACAGACCAAAAGAAGAGGGAAATGAGGAAACCAGATGCCTAACAGCAAAAAATAACCATCAGAGGATGTGCCTGAGTGCAGTCACAAGACATTTTCTTACAACTCAGGCTGGACTTCACTCACACTACTCAGCTTTAGAAACCTAACAGGGCATTATTGTTCTTCAACTGTGGACAGGGGAGAGAGAAAAAAAGAAAAGTGACAGAAAACAGCTCAAGTCCCCTCCCTCACATTCTGGAGGAACTCATTCTCAGTCAGGTAGAACAAATATAGAAGACTAGAAATTTCTCAACCCAAACAAATGTATGCATTTCCTCAAAAAAATAAAATTTCCTTCTCACAGCATGTAAGTCACCAAATTACCTTTCTCCTGAAACGAGTGCTGCTAGCTGTAACATCTTGGGAGCTGTAAGAAAAACCTTGGACTCCAGTAGAAAAATCAAACTGACTCATTTCCTCACTCAAACTGCTATCCATCATGTATGATGAAGAAGCTAAATACCTGGGTTCATCTAGACAGGAAAGAAGAACAGTCCATCAATCAAGGTAATTGCAAGAAACAAGCCTTTACTGCCCACTAAAACTTGAGGGTAGGTGGGAATTGATTGTTAGATGAAATACATTGAAGGCTTTCATTTGTTCCTGCTACTGCAGAAGCAAGTGAAGGACATATCAAGAAACACTGGATGACAGGTAAGAAAGCATTTTTTCATCACCATAAATGACTTTCATACCCTGGCTGCTATTTCCTGCATCCCTGGCCTCCTTCCTAATAGCAATATACCGCTTCTTCCTTTCCAGAGGCACCTAAACAGCAAGAAATACAGTTCTGATTACTTAATTAAAAAAAAAATAGTTAATGAATTTTTTTAAAAATTACAGACTATTCACACTTATTTATTTACAGAGATACCAAAAAAAAAAAAATTAAAACCATTTGACATGAATGGAAATCTCATGTTGTAAATGATTATTATTAATGCTACAGAAAAACAATTTTTTATTCCTATAGCCGTTCACTATCAAAGTAAGTACAATAAAAGTATGCTAGAAATTATGTGCATTACAGGTCTGCTCTACATTTCAGGTCTGGATTTCTCTCAGAAAAATGTATTTTAAATCATTACAGGAATACTCCAGTTTTCGTATCCTCTTTTTCCATATGTGAGAATTGACCTGGTCTTCAGTAACTACACTGTTAAAGTAATATCCTTTTTTAACTTAGAAACACAAAAGGCCAGAAATTTCACTCACCTCAACTTCAACAGGAAATGTATACTGACGCTTCAGGTCTATCAAATTTTCAAAAATCAGCAAGTTCTGCAAACCAAAGCACATTTGGATATAGCAAAATTATAATGCTACGTACAATAATGATTGCTTTGAATGTATTTTATTTCTTCTTTAATAAAATTCAACTGATCAATGAACAACACAGAAAGTGCGGCATGTTTTCTCTTCTACATCAGTACCCTGAGAAGAATTTTGCTACTTAACTACTCAAGAATTCACAGCACAGAATGTGCTCTGTAAAAAGAACTCTCTTATCCAAGTATATTCCAAGCACTTGAGAAGTTAAACAATAGGGGCTATTTCCTCCTATTTTGGAAAATTGATTGGAAGTGGAAGGATAACAGTATCACTATTTCACCCATTCCCAAGCAGTTAGTAAAACTTTAATCAGCTACCACTCCTATTGCCTCACTGGGTAGTTTGCTAGTATAATTGTGTGTCATTCAGGTTTCATTCTTTGATTTATTGCCATCAGGTAAAATCACTTTGTGCCTCATACTCTGGAAGCCTTCTAACAGTAGCAAAAGCTTCTCACCTTTTCTGGTTTTTCTGAGAAGAGAAAGCCTTGATAAAATTTACTTTCAGTGAAGACACAACTGATGACAGCAATAGCACAGTTATATGCTGCACAGTGATACTGTCTCCTCTTCTCCAGCAGCTGACTCTCTCCTGCCATGTTTTCTGTAAATGCATCATAGCACGACCTTAAATACGAACAGGCAAGAAAACACCATCAGAAGTCTCTTATTAAGCAGTACAAGAAGGGTTCCAATCAGACACAAATGAATCAACAGAATTTCAAGGAAGCAGTGCCTGATTAAATCACCTCAGACTTGTTCAAGTGTCCTGCAGGTAAACGAAACCAAAATGGAACCATTCAGCAATGACAAAGAAAACTTCCCCGAATATTTACACAAGAGTCCTTAATGTCAGAAATGTGATGACAGGTAATGTTCAGATAAGACAAATATTTGTTTTGATGCATACACAAATTTCTCTTATGGTCCTTTGCCAAAAAATTATGAATGAACATGCCTATCAATGTATTTTATGGATTAGCTGAAGAAAATAGTTTAGATGTGATTTTTAAAGGTCTTTGGCACAAATCCAATTATAGATCTGCAAATCATAGCCAAGAAATTCTTTCAAGTCTTCATAGGACATAGTATTGTAAAACAAAAATCAAAACAAAACAAATGGCAATTCAGGCATCTTTTTTCCTCTGAATATTAAACAAACTAAACAATACTAATTAATACATATATTAAGTATTTCTCTTTTGTCTCCCTTTGCAGTGATGATCAAGCCAATTACTCCTACTGGGTGTGCTGCTGTATTATGAAACGTAAATGAAAATCCATCCCATCTTCTCATCAATCATATAAATATCGATTTTGCAATACAGAGCCATACTCCACATAGAAGTGTGAGTATACTGAAACCAAAGTTGTGAAAACACAAAATTAAGGCCAAGAATCATACTGAAAAGGTAAAATAAATATACAAGCTTAACAAATTTTAAATAAAGTACAAAAGCAGGAGGCAAAGGCTATCCTAACACAGGATTGTAGTTTACACTACAGAAAATTCTGTCAATGCAAACTCAATATTGTGTATTTCATTTAAAATCAAAAGCCATGGAAGGGATCATATTTACCCTTGAACAAACCCATCTTTTGCTTCATGTGGCCTACTTAAAAAAAGCATATCTGGTCAAAACCTAATCAGAAATAGAAAGTAAATAAAATAAACAATGGTCTTACTTTACTAGTGTCTTGGTAAGTTCATTTCCTTCTACACTCATGGAGCCACGGTAAGCTTGGTTAATTTTAGAGTCCTTGGAGTAAACTTCCTCTTTCGAAAGACGCACATACATCACCTCTAGCAGCTTGTAATACCCCATTTTCTTGGTGACTTGTGTATCGAAAGTATATTCATTGGACTAGAAACAAATAAGCAGAATCTCAGAAAGAAAATTTCCTGACTCTTGTCCTTTCTAAACAGTTCCACAGTTACTTAAAATTTCTTAGAGAGCTTTCAGCTTATTTCTACCTTCTAAAACAGAGAAAAGAGCTAATGATAATAAAAGACTGACAGATTCTGAGTTTCTGTGTAATAGTTATTTATGTGTTGACCCATGCTTGTCTTGTGAGCTCCCTTAACTATAATTGGCCTAAATTGTTATAAGGATACTGGAGGAAAATAGGCAGAGTACCAAGTGACAGCTCAGCCTCATGACACATGGAAGCAAAAGACACACTTGTCATCATCCTTGGTGTCACTCATGAGTTTCTTTATGCACCTCATCTTGATGCCAACATTTACAGCAACAGGAACATGGTGTGGGTGACTCTACATAGATCTTAGTTTTAGCATTTTGTTTCAATAACTATTACTAAACTTTGGTGATTTCAGCATCTTGCTGGTCCTGCTGCCTGTGAACAAACACACCAGGAAAACCACAGGACTGAAGAACTACAGCAAGAGCAGAGACCTCCACTGGCAAAAGATGATATGACATTATATTATATATAATATATATTTGTTATATTATCATATTATATTATCATTTATACTCTTAAATTGGAAGACAGCCTGTAAATAGAGAAAGGAAGATCTGTGTTCCTAATCCCTTGCTGAAGAACTTTTGCAGTGATTAAAGGTGTATTACTTTCTCTAGAAGCAATGTACCTAATTTCAGAGCTTCCATTCCAACTTCAATTTTTATACACAGAAGATATGCAAACATGCATTAACTCCAAAGTAACAGTGTGTTGGGGAATAAAGAAAAGCTTATCAGTAATAATCACATTGTATAACTGGCACAAACTTCTGTTCCAGGATACACAAAACTAGAAATCAAACTGGTTTTATTCAAAGTTAAGCAAAATGTACATACCAACATCAACATTTCCTTAGACCTTCCCTAACCCTAAATTAAAAGAAAAAAAAAAGAGAGAAAAAAACCCGTAATTCATACCTTTGTAAACCTGGAATTAAGTGTATCCATAGCCTCTACTATAATCTTGGCAAAGAATACTCTCAGTGCATCCAAGCTGCAGTGCCACAAGAGAGTGAGGAGGGACCTATCCACAAATGCTTGACGAGCAGTATTTGAAAGAAGTTCTTCACTTCGGAACATTTTGTGAACAGTGTCCAACAGTATCACTTGTTTGTCAGTGGTGCTCCTAAACAAGATGGAAATCTCAAGATGAAAAATCTTTTATCAGACTTCACTTATGTCTCACATCCTTAGGACATTTAAATTTTTTATTGACTGCATTCATGCTCTCTTGGGTTATCCTACAAGACATGCAAGATCTTGGTTGAATTTGGTTGAAAATATTATGCAGCTCTCAAAAAAGCCCATCTCAGCTTCCTAGTTTGCAAGATATGGCAAACTTGTTTATGTATTTTTAATAATTTAATCCTAAATCAAACATTAACTTTCTCAGTTCCTTTTTACTGAACAACCTAAAAAAATTATCTGGTATATGTGAGAGATGTAGGCAAACCAAAGGAAGAAAAGAGCTGTGGCTACCAAGCATTCCACTACTAGATGATCTGCTATTCTGAATAAATTTATTAAAGCTGAAATTTCAAAAATGGGGTATGGTCATAAGGTAAATGACTTTGTCCAGGAAATTACATGCTGCACAATAGTCACTAATTAACAGCCCATCAAAAACTGGAAAGGTGATTTTGGAAGAGATATTGAATACTTCTCCTGTGGACAGAGCATGTTTGAGCCTACAATTTACCACCCTGGAATTGTTCAATTAAATAAGGGCATTGTTGTCTTTTCAAAGAACAAATTAATTCACTGTCAATTTAAGTACTATCAACTTAAGTGATTATGTGGTTACACAGGGATAGCAAATATATAACAAATAAGCACTATTGTCAACTGGATTTTCTGAGAACAAGCTTGTTTACAGAAGACTTTCCAAATGTGCACAGGCACTGGAAGTGTAATCTGGCAACAGATGTCACTTGCTCACACTTTGGAAATACTTTGAAAATCTAAAGACAAACAAAATCCGAATTAAAACTATTACATAAAACTTTATAGTGTAAATCCTCACTTTTATAAGGACAATAAAATGCAAGAAGCACATTTGCCTCAGCGAAAATTCAATGAGAATAAGCACAAAATCCAGTGGACTAAACCCACCTTCTGGAAATTCTTTTGAAGCTGGCTTGAAATAAGTCCTCCATGAAATGTCTGTGGTCCCTACAGAGGATTTCTGTCATCAGTTGCAACAACATTGGACTCTGAGACAATTCTAATGCATCTAAAAACTGAAGAAGCGACATGTAACGCGAAAAGCCACACTGGATCAAATCACTTCAATCTAGTGATATAATTACTTTTTAATACTGATCAGAAGCAGATGCACAGAAGTGTGTGCTTTTTTAATGTGCTTCTGTAGATACAATTTCTGGATAAAGACATAACCCAGAAACATGAAAGCTGATCTCCTCATGTGAATGAAGAATCTCTCTTTAATTCCACATCCTGTGAAACACTGTTACCAGACACAGTTCACTTTGGCTTCTAATTATGTATTTGTTAAAAATACTGACCTTCTTAGTGCAGTCTACATAGTTATTGTGCTTCAAGGTTCCTTTGGGAAACTCATCAGATCTCATGGGAAAATTGAAAGCTACAAACTGATCCAGAGCATTCTTAAGGTCATTAAGCTTTTCTCCAGTCAAATTAGTGAAGAATGGGAGAATTATCACTGCTTGGCCCTGAAGAAAAAAACAAAAACAAAAACCATTTAAAAGATACAGTTTCACACTAAAAAAATAGGTTATTCCCTAACTATGAAGCCAGCTGAATAGGACCACAAAACAGCAGCAGTGGCTGTTCTTGCTGATTCAATGGCTCAGTGTACTAATAAAAGTATGTTATGCAGCTGATCTTCTTTCCAGCTGCTGTATCAGGAAACAGCTTTTAACTCTCATGTCACTGCTGAGTGAGTGAGAGTTAAAGCTAATTAATATCTCATGGCTTACATGGCTATGAATAATATCTCACTGTTCTTTTAAGCAAGCATTCATTCTCACACAAGTTATTGATTTAATGGATCACCTCGTAGCTAAAGCAAAATCCCAAACTTCATTTTTAACACACAGGAATGTACAAAACTCTGCCTAATTAAAGGCAGGCTGGCTGAGAAGCAGCTACACAAAACTTTCCTAAGTACAAAATTTTTTTATTATGCTAGTCCAACCAGTGTCTTTTGTACCTCCCATTTTCAGTCTGCAATACTTTATCTCCCTCTCCTGACCAAGCTGCATATAGCAACTTCTCCATTAGTACTCTTGCAGACATAGATGTTAAAATCATGACAAATGTTCATAATTGGACCGGTAGGAAATGTCACTCCTTGTTAAAAGCCTGATTAGCTGTCATTTCTCAAATGAACACTTGGGAATTCAAGACAACTTGCAACTGATGGTAACTTTTTTCCCTAATAATTACATTCTTTTTTCTGAACAAGGAAAAAAAAAAAAAAGAGCACCTTAAATGAAAGCATGGCATCTGTGATAGTGCCTTCTGTCTGAAGAACAAAAAGGATGATTTACAAGTTTTAGGATGTTGAACAGAAGAATAAAAACCCAGAAGTCCATGATAAGAATTAAGCCAAATAACAGAGAATTCCATGAACAACTAGCATTCCTCTCTGGGGAGGGTGGGAAAGCTGAAGCGAGCAATTTACCTTAAGATTTAAGCCTAAATTCTGATCAGTAAGTAGACTGGTATAGGTGTTAAAAACAGCTGTAAATGCTTCATGATTGGTATTGAAAGAAACTGAAGAGTCTATCTGGAAAGACAGAAAAAAAATTTAAAAAATTAATTTGATTTTTTAAACTAGTTAAAGAGATTTGTATTAAAGAATAATGAAAAGCCCTTGAGCTATAGAATTATTTATTTGAAAAAATATACTGAATCAACAGAAAACACATACAGAGTGATTTTGGTTTTAAAAGAAGAACTATAGAAGCTCCTACACAATACAAACAAAATCATAATGTTGGGTATTTTTCAATTAAAAAAAAATTAATCTCCTTCAGAAAGCCAAATTTCCTACTGGCCATTTCAGTGCCAACTAATACAGCAATACAGTTCACATTCTGTGTCCTAACACATACCTTTAAAACAATTCACATTTAAAATAATTAATAATAAAGAATAAAAAATATGCTCGACAGTTGATCTTTGAGTATATTTGTGTACAACTACTTTTTACAAGTTCCTACAAAAATTCCAAAACAGTAAGTAGATAATTATGTTTTCAAAATAGAGAAAAAAAAATACCAGACCAAAATCTCAATGTCACAGAAATTAGGTGTTTAAAATAAAAATAACTCTGCAATTTGTTAATATGGGTAGAACTCCTCCACTGTGACTTTCTGGATGCCAACATGACAAACAATGTTACCAGAGGCTACTCAGAGTTCACTCTCTGTACTAGTGCCAATTCTCCAAAAGGACAACAGGCAGCTAAAACATGAGAACAATTTAAGGAAAGAAAAGGGGGTAGAGGGGAAGAAGAGAAATCTGTAGTAATTTCCACCCACCCCGAATTTTTTTGTACTTTGCTAATAAAAACACCCAGATTCTAACACTGTCCAACTTTTTTCCTTTTTTTTTCTTTTTTCCCCAAATATAAAACATTTGACTTGAACTGTATTTCTTGAAAACACAATGTAGTTCCTACAGAACTAGAAAGGTTACCTGAATTTTATAAAGCACTACCTACCTGCAGAACCTTTGCCAGCAGGGTCAAGACTGCCATTTTGCTCTCAGCAGATGAACCTTTGGCCCACCAGCCCTCCAATTTCTGCCAGTTCCTCAGCACAGCTGTCACCAGTTTTGCTCCCTGCTGCTTGCGCACAGCACGGTCCCGAAAGCTCTGATCTAACATGCCATTCAAAATGCTCCCAACCTGCAAGGAAGAACAACAGGTAAGATTCTTGCACCCCAAAGGAAAGGATGATAGGATCGCTTCAGTGGTATGAGCAGCCATAAACACAAAGCAATGCTAGATTTAACTCTGAAAGGGATGCATAATAAAGGTCTCTGCAGGAAATTAAAAACAAGCCCTTTTAAAAAAAAGACATCTCTCCAATTTACTCCTGCAGCACTTACTTCCAATGCCTTTTGTGTATATATGGAGAAACAAATGATAATCCAGAATAAAGATCAATACTTGATAATTTTAGTTAGTGTGAAGTTGAAAAATACCACACATGCTAACTCATTCACTTATCCATTTTGAAAAAAAAAATAACCCTTGCATAGCAGGTATGAACTAAGTATGCTTGAAATCTTTTTTCCTCAAAAGCAAATAGTCACTATCATCTATCAGATACACTTAAAAGAATTAATGTGTTACGGCATGCTCGGCACAGGAAACACTAGATAATCATCACCAGAAACAGCCTATTAAAACATACACATTCCTCTACAGTCTTAATTAAACTATTTTTGGTATCACCAAAAACGATGCTGCAAGTCTTTTAAACTACTACTTGGATGCAGCATGTCTAAGCATAACATTCTGGATTATAAAAGAGCCAATTATTTTTAAAGGATGATTCTACTTTGCTGAGCATCTTTTTAATCAAAAGGAAAAGCAGACTTTTAATCTTTTTGACCCCTCTGTTTGTCAGAAGCACTGAAGGAAGACTTCTCAGTTCTAAGTTTCCTTCATGGCACTGAGTTCTTTAAGTGCTGTAGACAAACAGGAAGAAGTCTGTTGAGCCAAACAAGCAGTGCTGAGACTGAGTCCATGACAAAGCATCCTGTATTCATTTGAGCTCAGAAGGGCTGTGTGTGTATGTCTCTCTTTTTAATATTCTGATCTAGCTCTACCCTGGTTCTGTGGACTAAATGCCCATTAGTAGCTGGAGTTTGGTTTTCAGTTTAGTTTTATCCAAAACAAATCCAAGTCATATGCTCTGGGACCATTCTGCAATGAAAAGAAAAGTATAATAAACAGGTCCCTCCTTTGAAAGGACATTTTTTGATCTGAAGTACTATGCAAAGATATTCTGAAATCCATAGATTTCAGGATAAGTAATAGGTAAGCACTTTCCACTCAGTTTGATCTGAGATCAGTGTAATGCTGGGTTGCCAGAGACCATGACGGTAGCACCAGTAGATCAAGACAAGAAAAAAAACCCCTGAAACTCAAACCAAAAACTATCAATGCAATGCTGTCTGAAATGCAACCCAATGCACCTTTTACCTTACTGTATACTTCACCTCTAAAAACAATAATAAAATTGTAACTTCTAATACTCCCTTTTGACTTTGTCCTTTTAAAGAGTAAGGCTAATACCATTTGAGGGTTGCTGACAGATGATTCCATAAGACGGACTATGATCACATCCAGGTTTTTCAGGAGCTGTTGATTGATGGTTTCTGAGAACAGGCTGTAGAAATACTGTCCATGAGAGAAATTCATCAGGTGGTTCTGGGATGCTCCTGATAGTGGCACAGATAACACTACTGTGTTCAACAGCAGACTTACTAGCTCCTCACACTGAAAATCAAGGTATAGAGACAAGAGTTATTTCAAGGATATCACATTTCACTTAGAAATTTCTTTTAAAAGCACATGATTTTTTTTCAAGCTCTCACCCCAAACTTTTTTGGTTTATTTTATTTTAAGGATTGTAACTGGAGAACCACATACTACCTGCTCATCCATAGCAAAGGCCAGCTGCAGAAGACTGTCAGCTAATCGCTTACTGCTGATGTCTAAGGATGGAAGAGAGATCCTTTTACCTCCAGGTGCAATGCCTTTATAAACAACTGAAAGAAGCTTGGAGCCAACTGCCTATGGAAACCAACAAAGAAGTGACAATCAATAAAATGTGAAAAAATTCAATCCAATCCATCTGTATAGTTAATCAAAACACTTGAACTCCAGATAATTTCTTTACAAAGTAATGCAAATATACGTGAGAAGACACCTTTCTAACTCAGGGACGAGATTTTAAATAAGACAACCCTATGGTGTACAAAGTTCAGAACAAACTAAAAGTAACTTGAAAATGTTCCAAGTAGTCTGATCCTCCTCCACCTTTTTTCAGGTTTACTTGACTACAGAAGTAAAATGAACAGCTAAGTCAGGATGGGTGGGACACAAAAGGTAAACCATGCGGCTCCTTGATTATATATACTACAACCACAGGTTTAGATTTTATTGATATAGAGAATGGATAGCACACAGAAATGAAATATTTTGTTACTTGTTAGCTTTGCTCAGCCTTGTTACAGCCTTATTCACAAATTCTCAGTCTTTGTGGCTGAGTAACAGGTTGCATAACCTGTTCCTTCAATTGCCCAAAGTAGTGATTTACTACAGTCAGAAACTTTGTGGAAGGAATCTGAGTAATACAGTCTACATCCTCATACTTCAGAGGTCTCTATCCTGTTTACCTGCAACTCAGACTCACTATATTACTTCTGATTAGCCAGGAAAAATTCCTTTTCTAATTTCTCTCATCACTTTGAATGGTCTCTGTGTAAAAGTTGTTTAAAAAATGTCTCCTCTACAGGATAGTTAATAATAATTTTTTTAAGCTTTCAGTCTTGTGAAGCTCACTTGAAAAAAGTTACAGAATCTACATTCTGATTTCCAGTGTCTGGAGCCAACCAGAGAAAGATGAATATAATTATAAAGGTTGTTCAAGCCTCAGTATTGTGCTACTCAGATTTGTAGAATAACCATAAAACATTTATTTTTGATCCCATTCAACACTAGCTCTTCAGTGTTGATCTCATTTTAAACAACTTCATCTGATCTGTTCTCTGTTTTTATCTGGTGTTTTACAGAGGAAAAGCTCTTTACAATGTACAAATGTTCACTATTATTTTCTGTATTAACAATTACCTGACCATGAAGCACAGAATGAAGCAGGCCAGATTTCTGGAGTTGCTTGCAGGCAGAAAAGACAGCACTATATCTAACTTGATCCAAACGTGCTTCTGAATTAAACAGATCAACAGAACAAAGGTCCTCAAGGCTAGAGAGGAAAGAGAAGCAATAATGTTACATTAGTGCACCCATAGACAACATAATATACTTTCCATTTCTCATGGTGAGGGTTTGTTCTGGACTCATGCTTCCCAGTAACCTACTTACCTCTGCAGTGTGATTCTTTTCTTTATGCACAGTTTCAAGGATTCCTGATAGGGAGATTTCATCAGAGCTTTCATGAGTCTTACTGAGATATCTGGGAGGTTTTTCATGACTTGCACATCAGCTGTGTTAAAGCCTACATGTGATGGATCACACACCGTCATCACCACAAGCTCTATAAAGCTTGCATTTAGCAGTGCCTTCTCAAGCTCCTAGAAAGAAAAAAAAAAAAAAAACCATAAAAACTTAAAAAATTCATTTAGATTTCTCTATTTAATTTTTCATAACTTACCATGAATCATATCCCAAATGAAACCAAACATGAAACAGTAACTATTCTTGCTGATTTTCTCTACTGAAATGTCTAACTTTCAATCATTTATGCTAATGCACAGAAATTAGGAATCTATAAATACAGACATAGGATATATGTTATCCCAGCAAATGGCAAGTTGGATCTTTTAAAGCACATAGGCCTGTTTCAGTCTTGACTATACATCTGTAAATCCTGATGTTGTACATCTCTGTACACACTTATCAGAGATTTCCTGATGAGACAATTAGTCTCAGAACTAAACCTGGCAGTGTAAACTTCCTAACAGACTCACAAGTATTGTACTTTATATAGTTAAATACGGCTTATATTGCATCAAATAGAGAGACCAATAGAGAGACAAATAGGCAATAGCAAACAGAGAAACCTGAATATCTATACTGAACTCAAGAAAGGCATATTGTGTCAATTCTTTCTGCCTTTTAAGCAGCTACCATCACCACACATTTAATGCCATCAGGAATCATACAGGAAATACTCACTGCAAGTACTCCATATACAGAACATGTATATTTAACTACATATAAAATTTGTATCTTTTATCCACTACAGATCTCAGAGCCTACCTTCCAGAAATCCTGCTGGCACATTTCCAGGATAATGGTGACAAACTCCATGATCCGGACAATAATGGTACACTTGCTGTAGTTGTACATGTCCCTTTCCTGAGGGCTGAACACGCTGCCTTTTGAACTGCAATCAAAGCACTGCTCTGCTGCGTGGATATCATGCAAAGCAATAGTGTCAAGGAAGAACTGCACAGCTTCCAAGAACAAGGAACCTTCATTTACACCTAGAAAGAATTAGAGAGTTGAAATGATACAGCAGCTCTCAATTAAAAAATATGTTGTTTCATGCTTGGAAGAAAACAGTCAAACTGATAAGACAAACAAAAAGAGGCACATCTCACACCAATGTTTTCTGAAAGCTCTATGCCAGTTCTAAATATTACCATTCTGGGCAGAAGAACAGAACAGCAGGACAGGGTTGTACTTAGTGATCACTTAGAAGACTTTGTGAGACTTTGTAAAACCATCTATTCCACATTAAATTCCAAGTTAAGAGCTCATCTTGGGGGGGCTTTGTGTAACGCACACGAATAAACCTAATGCAACAGTTAATCACTCACACAGTATTTTATTAGGTTTGATCATCTGCAGCTCAAAGAATGTATTGTAGCAATCCAGTGCTGCTAAGAACATGTCCATCCACTGTGTGACAGCCTGTAAACTGAAGGGTTCCTGCATGCCACGGAGAGTTGGCTGGGAATGGATCCCAGATGGAATTTTGGCATCGGTGCCACCTCCTTCAAATTTGTTAATGAGGAAAGAAACACCCCTGCCTTTCAGAGTATCAGCCAGCCAAGAAGAAGGAGACTTGTTTCCTGACAGAAATAGAAACAGAAATATAAATTTTCTAGGAAAAACATATCCCAAACTAGCAAGGAGCTAGAGGCAAACGAACTAACAACTTCACAATTTAAACCGCATCTTCTAGCAAAGAAGGCATTGGTTCTGGTTTAGCTTTGGTCACATTCCTAAAATTCCCACATTTCTCTTCCTTCCATAAAGAAGCCGCCAATTTTTAAGACATCCACAGATCTCCACCAACAAATTTTGCTTTTTTTTAGCTGGATACACAACAGCAGTTTTGGGCCTGGAAGTAATACTGCAAAAAAAGCCTCTTCTATGCCCAAAAACATCCCTCAAAACCTGAGATTCTCACAGTACCCAATTAGCAACACAAGCAACAACTCAGTTTCTATTTAACAATGCTGAGTGAACAGATATTTACTTGTAATTACTACCTTGCATAGAAAACACAGAGGGAAAGCATGCACAGAATATAGGAAGCAAAGATAATAGTGCACTGTGACTTAAAATACCTGGTAATAAAGGAACAAATTCATAGAAAAGTTCCATGGCTTTATGCCGGCACTCTGTCTGAGGTCGCCCACACTGCACTAATAGCCACATGACAATGTCCTGAAGACACACAGATTTAGTAGCTGGGAATCCCCTGCACAAAAAATATTAGGGATTAACAGTCCTCTTGACATCTACCAAGAAGCAATAGTCTTTCAGTTGAACAAAATCAAAATGTTCTATGAGCACTATGAATCCCTTTTATCTATCTAACTACAACCCATCTGCACTACAAGAAAGAGTTCTTCTCTTCTTCAGTTCTTCACTGTTTTCCCTTCTCCTCATTCTACTTGGGATCCCCAAAGCACAGTCCTTGTGGAAAATAATTTTAAATGCAGAAGCAGGTATCTTCCCTTTTCTTTGTAGACTCAAAAAGAAAAACTGAGATTCAAATTTAAATAAGCTTGCAATGTTTTTCTCCATCCCCATAATTATCCAGTCTCATAACTTACCAAATGCCACATCAGTGAACCAAATCTAAACTCCTCTTGCCAGTTTCCTTAAGATCACATGATAATTTGGGTAAAAAGCAAACTAAGGAGGTCTCTAGTCCAACATCCTGATCAAATAAGGGTCAGCTATGTGACTCAGAGCTTCATCTACCCTGACACTGAATCCATTTTTGCTTCTTTTACCTTTTTTGCTTCCCTTCTTTAATTGCTGATCATCCTGTTGCAGCCTGTCCTGCTTCTGGTGACATTTAACAACAGTAATAAAGGCTTTGAAGGAGTTTCCTCCAAGTAATGATGATAACATCAGTGGTGATGTTATTATATATACTGCTGTAAGGGAAACATGCTCCTCTCTTCTGCCTCTTCTTGCTAAACTAAACTTCACCATGCTGCAATAAAGAATCATGCTCCTCTCATATTATGTCCAGTGTTTTCCCACCAGTGGTTCAACAGACACATCAGGAGGTCTGTATCAGCTACTGTCATTGGATGAACTCCTTTCAGAATCCCAAGCATTTATTTAATGGAACTACTGATAATGTTTGTTAAAATGCAGTTTGAAAATAACTGCAAATAGCTGACCGTGGTACCCGCCGTTTGCCTTCCTTGTTCAGAGAAGGTGCTTTATGCTTGATTATGCGCTTCAGGTGATTTACAGCATCACAGCACTGCTGGGCAGTTCCTGTTGAAGAGAGAGAATTGACATCTCTAAAAAATGCCAGTAATTTGATTGAGATAGCACTGTAGACATGGTGCAAGAGACTTATACAGATGATAAGGTCTACCAGCCCCACTACTCTGTGCTTCTACAGTAAATTTTTCAAAGGTGCAGAACAAAATCACAAAACATCAGACAGGCCAGCTTGTCCTGAGCCAAGCCTAAGGCCTTTGGTATAAAACTGTGCATTCTACTTTCTGTGATCATGCTTAGAGAAACTGTAAAATTTTCCCATGTGAGTAATTCTTCTAGGGACACTTCTACCATATCCTGAACTCTCCCTCTGAAAGAAATTAAGTTTTGTTATGCCAACTTCTGGCTTTATGTTCTAATTACCAATAATTGATGAAAGAGCACAGAAAAAAGAAGAGAGAAAAGTAGATTTACTGAACAATCATTAGTACAAAGAGGTCACAGATTCTTCACACAACTACATACTGTTGTAATGAATAACAAGACCATGATGAAAAGGTATCACAAAGTAGTGGAAACATTCCACAGAATATATCGAAATGACGATTTTGTTTGTTATATGAGAATAGACTGATTCTCATCAAATTACATTTTTTTATACCACATAACTGCAAAACCACAACTCAAATCCAAAGTGGTACCAGCCTTTTTGGTGCTATTACAAAACTGTAAATCATCATAAATATGAAAAGGTTCTTTCCCCTGGGCTCAAAATATTCCACCTTTATACATTGCAAGGAGTTGATTCAAAGAGTTCCTAACTAGATATCGAATGTCCTCTCTACTGATAACGAAAAATAATTCTTCCTTTGTTGAAAAGGTAAGCAAATGTAATGTTTTTACAGTTACAGTTTTTTAACCCAAGATTCAACAAAGTAACTTTTTTCTTCATTCCATGGTTAATTAATTATACCTCACCTAATGACTTCTCATCTGTATGGGCTAAAGCCAGGCTTTCCAGAAAAACAACTAGTGCTTCAAATACAAACTGCTCCACCAGAGAATTTTCTTCCCTTCAAAAAAACAGGAAAAAAATTCATTAGAAACGTGAGTAGAGGAAGCACTAAATGTAAAATCCTAATTAAAACCCACCAAATTAAATACTGCAGAGATAGACTACAAAAAAATATTTGCACAAAAACTTACATCTAACCCAGTTTAAAGTTATTAGTGAAATTTGTTGAGCATCCTGAAAAGGCATAAAAAACTTCTAATAAACTTGTGATAAAAAATTATTTTTACACATTTCACACAGACAAAGGTCCAAACAACACAATTATTATTAAAAATAAGCTGAGTAACTGAATTTTACAGCGATCATATACATAAATAGAATGAGTGTCAGTGAAGGACTATTTGAGCTGTACAGTTAACTCTTTTTATCTCACTGAACCTTTACGCTAAGTTAGTTACTGTTTCAAGCTCTGCCTGCTCACCTAAATTCTCTGTAGATACTGTTAAAAGCAAGTGCTGCACCCAGCCTCTTGAAAGCACTGGGGTGAAGAGCAAGACTGTACAACCGTTTAAAAAGAGACTTGGTGTTTGCTGGGCTTTCCTCCTGCTGTCTCGGTGTTGTCTGCTTGATTGACCATTTCAAAAATTCTCGTATGCACTGACCACAGAAATCTCTCAAAGTGCTGTCAACTGGATCCACTATGCCACTCTGAAATTACACAAGGTTATTTCGTCTCAAGAAGAAAAACTCCTGCCATCTTCTCCGTGCAGTATTATAGCAGCTCATCTACATTGCATTATTTGCAAATAAAAAAACTGTACTCACAATTTACCAGAAATTAACAAAGCTCAAAATTGCTACTGTCCAAGGGAAGGGCAGAACTTTCAGACCTCACAGTGGTGAATTACAGCTCAAAGATTTGGATTTCTATTCCTGTCCCAGATATCAGTGTCTGAATCTTGCCCATTTTCTGATGGGTGTTTTTCTTCTGTGTAAAAAGTGGTGTGACAAAAATGACTTTCATTAAAAAAAATGTACTCCAGTCCTCTTGACATACCTTGCCTCCAACCACTTCTGTTCAGTGCAAAAGCTAGTTTTAAATGCAAAATTTTTGCACCTGGTGAAGGCAAAGATGGTTAGAGAAAAATTAAGCACACAACAAAGGCATTCAGGGGGATGGTGAATGTGCTTCAGTTGTTCCTAGATCACACTGATGATAAAGAGCATTTCATTTATCTCAAGATGATATACCTACCTTTTGAGAATGCCAAAGATAAATCAATCATCAAAATCTCAGTTAAGAAATATGAAATGGTTATTAGAAAATGAATTTAAAAACCAACCATTTTCTTTCTTTCAAATAGTTAAGGGGCCATTCTATCTGTTCATGTGCTCCTGGTTGCTTCAGCACTAAAATGATGCTAGTTAAAAATAAAGTCACATGGCACAGAGAAAAGAGAGGAAAGACTTATGACCTACCAGGATAGCTTCCAGAAATGCCACTGTATCTTGACTCTCAAATTTTTTGTTGTTGGTAAACCAGTGAATGAGTTGCATGACTAAAGGCTCATACAACTGTCTTGCTACCTGAAAACAGCAAACATTAACTGCATTTCTAGGATCAATACATTTCTACGCTTTTGTATTTCTTCACTATTAATATGTAAGAATAAAAAACAGCACTCTAAAAAGGGTCTACAAAATGAATAACCAATTTCATATCACATTCCCATATAAAGGATCAAAAAAGCCCAGACAACTAAAATGGGTTAGATGCTTTCTATTCAGCTAGTCTCAGTGACCTCCAAACTTACTTTCAGTAATATTCCTTTGAGACAAAGAACATCGTATGCCCCAGACTGATGTGCCAATACACAGTCAGGGAAACAGGGATGTTTGTTTCTTAATCCATAGTTAGATCTAAAAATTTATCTTCACCATTAATCTAACTTCCTGGATTTCAACAATTCTACCTGTAAATCAACCTGATTTAATACTGTCATATTATAGCATAAATACACTTACTGATGCATATACACCTGCTTCAAGTGCAGTGCCTGTGGCTTGGACAACCCAGACATCATTTACCTATGGTTTATGTTCAGCTACACAACTAGCAAAAGAGGTTTCACCTAAACTGTCTTAAAATAGACAGCTTCCTATCTATTTTAACAGGACACAAAATCCCTTTGATTCAAAAATAGATATGGATGCCAAGGTCCAAATAGCAGTCTCAAAAGGCACAAAAAACTGGTGGAGATGAACCTTTGTGCCTGTTCTGTTTCGAGCAAAGGAGGAGAAATATCGAGTTCAAATGTTTGAATAAAATATATCATCTGTAGGTATCAAAGAGGCAGTTACAAATTCTCTCCCAAATGTTTTTCCTATGATTGTAGCTTTGCACACACTCAGTATCAAAATAATGAACTTCACCTCCAATTAATTTATTACTGAAAGACTAGAGAAATTAAATATGGTAATAAAGAGGATTACAACCTCTTGGTACTCACTGAGTAAACCAAGAAACCTGAATCTCTCTTGTACACTCCTCTGAGGTACTCTGAATTACACTGCATTATGGAAGCATTTGAAAGCGGTATTTCAACAGGTTTTGACCCTACTCCCAAAATCTGGATGATCCATCCCTAAAACAGAATTTCATATATAAAATACCCTTCACCTGGGAAGAAAACCCGAAATCAACATGTTAGGGAAACTTCTGAATAAAACTATTCACTAATTCCCACATTTAAAGGTCTCTGACAAGCTAAAATTCATATAAATAAATCTGCTTACCTGGTCTATGTCACAGGCGAGACAAAGCAGTACTGGAAATATTCGTTTATGTAAATGGTACATAGGTGGGGGACTCTGATGTCCTTCTGGCATCTGAGAGGCTTTCCCCAACATATATGTGACTATGCCATGTAGAAGCTCACATGCTGCAACCTGAAATTTAAAGATCCCTTTGGTTATGCATCCATTACTTTCACAGAGAAGACAAAATTGTGGGCAGGAGAGAATGAGTCACACGAAAGGGTGTACTTGAGAAATCACACCAATGCTAAATCGCCATTCTAGGAACAGATCACGACCATGGAAATAATTTACACACATTCTAACTGGCCTTTTTCTTAATGTTTTAGTCTCTGTCATGGGCAGTCAAGTATGAGCAGGAGAAAGTTCATCATCAGGTACGTCACCCATGGTGTTTTTAAGGATAATTCCAGTCTAGACTCTCTTTGGGTATCAACATCCCAATCCAGAAGAGCACCAAAATATTTGCTTAAGTGCTCTGCTGGACTGAGCCCACAAGTTCATAGGCTGGGCATGAGAAGTAGGCCAGACAACACGTTTAAAAAGATCCACTTGTCTAAAATATTCATTTTTATGTTATATCGAGCACAATGCTGTCTGACAGAGCTTACAGCAACTTCTGCTCTTCAGCTTCTAAACACGCGGAATAGTGTAATCATGAAAGGGCACCAAAGAAGCACATTGCTACCTATGAATTCATTGAAAGAGATCTGTAGTAACAAGAAAGACATTTTATGCAATTTTATCAGCTAGCACAAAACAAGATGTAGAAAAAAATCAATACTTTTGTTTGCCTGTCACTTGCAGAAAGAGCCAGTTCAGTCACATGAGGCAAAAATAAGTCCAAGTAGATGACAGGCTTCATATCTGCAAATGGTACAGCAAAGCTCAGGCGCTTCTCAGTGTCCCAGGATACACATTTCTTCATCATCTCTTCTGCAGAGGTAGCTGATGCATTTGGAAGATGAAAACAAGCTTAATACAATATACATCGAGCAAGTATTTATTTAGTTCAGTTAAAAAAATCTGTAATTTTCCAACTTCAATTAGACTGCCGTGCAATGTTAATGCTTCATAAATTACTGAAAAAACAGTAGCCAATGTTTCAGGTGAGCATTGCAGCTGTCTCCAGTTTCAATACGGGTTAAGTTTGGAGACAAATCAATCCAGAAGACATTGAATCACACTTGATTTAAAATACTTTTGTAAGACATCCAATATAATGCATTTGTCTTCTAATGCCAGAGAATATTCTTGAAGGTCAATCAGACAAGAAGATCCAACATACTGACTCCTGCAACTGCAAAGAAAATGACTACATTTACAGCCATTTATAGCTATCTCCTCCAAGGAAAACTGGCATACTTACTTCCTTCTCTCCCTATATTCCCATATTTGTCTATTTGGTTAACAGAATCTGACCACACTTTGTATTTAATTTCCAGAGAATAAGGCTACTTTCCCCCAGTATTTTTGAGTAAGTAACAGAGAGCACTTGGCAGAAAGAAAATTGATTGTAAAGGCAGGAAAAACAAACATAAGTATGCAAAGAAAGGGGAAAAATGCATAATACTACATTAATTTTTAGATTAACTAAATTTTGTGTAGAATTTATCCCTTGAATCTCATGGTCTTACACAATTTACACTGTTGTTTTCCATTTTTATTAGACTGTATGATATTCAACATTTAAATTATAAAGCTTGTTTATGGACTGGATAGAAAAAGGGAGAAAACGTTGTCTTTTTTTTAAGGAGCACCCAAATGGAACTCTACTACCCACACATACTAAAGGCATGGTGGACCTTAAACTCACAAGTGACAGAGTAAGCATGCTGAGATTTACACAATTCATGACTGCAGTTCTTAAATACTCAGAACTGTAATAGAGGTAGAAATAAGTACTAAGTAGCTACAAACTGGGGCAAAGTTTTAAAATCTGCAGTCAGAGGGTGAAGAGTGGGATAAATAAAACCCTATACTAGGATGTATAGTTTTTTCTTTCAACTGGATGTTCCCTAAACACTTGCCCCACTCCATATTAAGCTGGTGAATACTTTTGCTCTACTAAACCCCAGAATTGAATAAAAGTAGTTTTGTTTAAACAACAGCAACAAAAAAAAACAGGTATATGAAAGTGATGCTGAGGTCTTAATGAAATGTACTTTCAAGAGAGACAGCAGAGACATACAAATATTTTCCACAGCTTACCTGTAATTAAGTTGTGATTAATCTGCCCTCCCAAAGATCCAAGAAGGCGTGCCACTCTAGTCCTTACTGCTTCCAAGGAGGGACTATTATCCTAAATAATTCAACAGATTAGTGAAAGAGCAGTTACTTCTATACAGAAGTAATTCAGTTTACAGAGTAAATGAAGGTCTTATAGCTCTTATTAAATACAGATGAAGAAGGTAAAATGAAACCACGATGAGAAGAATTGCATCAAACAAATGAGCTTTGGTTTAGTAAACAAAAGAGAGCAAGACTGGAAAGCATTTTCATTGTTTTGTGAGCTTTCAATTACTACTTCTCAAGTAAAATTTTATTATCACAGATAACACATATCTACAGAATGACACAACAGTGTAAAAAGCAGAAACAAATTTGCTCTTTTCATTTGCTTTAATTCCAGAACTTAAAGTTCAGACCCTGTACCTCTACAGAATCATGAGATCGTTTAGATTAGAAAAGACCTCTAAATTCATCAAGCCCAACCATTAACCCAGCACTGCCATGCTCATCACTAAATCACGTCCTTAAGTGCCACACCCATATGTTTTTGAACACTTCAGGGATGGTGATTCTACCACTTACCTGTGCAGTCTGTTCCAATGCTTGACAACCTCTTTCACTAAGATATTTCTCCAAATATCCCATCTAAACCTCCTCTGGCACAACCTGAGGCCACTTGCTCTTGTCCTGTCACTTGTTACCTGGGGGACTGACCCCCACCTGGGTACAACCTCCTTTCATTTAGTTGTAAAGAGCAATAAGGTCCCAGACTAAACAGTGCTTCTCTCAGGAAACTGATTTTCAGAAGCAGCCTGTATGGGACATAAAATTAACTCATTTTGTTTCACAGAATCATAGAATGAGCAAGGTTGGAAGGAGCTGCTTGCTGGTGGTCATCTGGTTCAACCTGCCTTCTCAAGGAGGGTCATCCTAGAGCACAGGCACAGGATTGCATCCAGACAGCCGTGGAATATCACCAGTGAGGGAGACTCCACAACTTCTCTGAGAAATCTGTCCCAGTGCTCAGTCACTGCACAGTAAAGAAGTTCTTCCTCATATTAGATGGAACTTCCTGAGCATCAGTTTCTGCCCACTGCCTCTTGTTCTATAGCTTGGCACCACTTAGAAGAGCCTGGCCCCATCCTCTTGGCACCCTCCCTTCAGATGCTGATAGATATTGATGAGGTCTCCTCTCAGTCTTCGCTTGTCCAAGTTAAACAGGCTGAGATCCTTTAGCCTTTCCTCGTATGAGATGCTCCAGTGCTCTAAGCCATCTTTGTAGCTCTCCACTGGACTCACTCCAAGAGCATCATGTTTAAAGACAACCAGATTGGAAAGAGTTCTATCTATAGGAGTAACTAAAAACATCACACCTAAAAAGAGGTTTAGTCCAAGTTAGTTTGTATACTGGAATATACAAATAAAACTATACTTACATTTGAGAAGCCACTGGACAAAGTAATACATATCTTGGCCTCTAAAGACTGCAAACCTATCCACAAGATAATTAAAAATCCCTCAAATGCTTAAAAATTCACAAAATCATACTGAATACTGCAAAACTGCTAAGCTGGAACCTGATTTTGGGTGTTGGAGTTAAATTTTTGTTGCCATAATGCATCAGTCTAGCAGTGATACTGACTTACAGGATTTCTTCACTCCCTCTTCCCTGCTTAACATCCGTCCTCATCCTGGAATATGACATCATTCCAGCTGTGCTGATGTAACAGCTTCTTGAGCCACACCATAGAATGGAATTCATTAAACTCATCTGAGGTAGAACTAGCCCTCATAAAAACAAAGTATGCATGCAAGAAAGGAAAAGAAGCAGTGGGAAGAAAGGATTAGCATTTAACTCTAAAAAGAAAGAGGGTTCTTACCCCTGAAAATGTCTTTGCTTTTCTTATATGCTGTATCACAACTTTATGACGTCCTTTTTGGGCTGCTTGAGAAAGTTTCCTCACTTCCCAGTTATTCTGGGATTCAACTGATGAACAAAAAAACATATTAACACCAGTTTATAGTACCAGCATCTCAAGCACCTACTCATAGTTTCATTAAGAAAAACCCCACTCTTGTTTTGCCCATTTATGTTTTCAAAATGTGACAATTTTTCTTTCGTGTAAAATTTTTATTAAGAAAAAATAAGTCTCTTAGTAAAACTAAGCTAATTTAAGCAAAAAAAGGACATATCACACAGAAGTAATGAATAAAACGGCAACATTTACTGGTTGTTCAGCAGAAGCAAATAAATCCTAATTTAGGAAAAAAGTGCATTTTGGGCGGTAAGGGAAGTTATGTTGTTCCAAACACAGAAAGTGCACAATATAAATAAAAGGTATGGCATGTCCACATCTTTATTAAAAAATTATTTTCCTCTTCCTTAAGACTAACAATTTTTTGCATGTATGTACCTGTAGATGTAGAGCTTTTCAAATAACCATCAAGAAGAGGCAGGACATCCTTGTAACAGGGTTGCATCATATGTCTGGGGATGTGAGCTGACCAGTCTTCCAAAGCATCCAGGCCCAGATCAGCCATTGGGGTACAGCTAAGGCCCAGCTTAAATGCATTCTAAGTGTCAAATACAAAACTGTCAGCTTTTCACATTTATTGACTAGTGTTAGTTAATGGTAAAAGAGACAAATATAAAAGCACTTGGTGTACATTTCCCTTTGCAATAAGTTTTTTCTGTTTAGCATCTCACTCAAGATAGCACAGAAGATATGTTTATATTGCAACACAGACACTAAGAGAGTCTGCTTAGTGCAAAAGTAAATTCCAACGATTTACTTTTTATCCAAAGAGTCAAGTAATTTGTATTCTACCTCACTGAAGACTGTAGAGAGCTTAATAGTTACCTTAATACTTTGCTATAGAATATTTGTACATATCTTAGGGAAAAAATCTGTTAGCTGTACATCACTTTGACTCACCTGCAGTGCAGGAATATATGCTTTGATATCAAGCATGATGATGTCATGTGGTAAAGAGAGCAAAAAAATCAGACAAGATGCCAATAACTCATCTTTATACTGTTTCATTTTTGCTGCAACCTAAAATTCAGATAAACAGATCGAGAACAAACATAAACCTTTTGAATTCTTTACTTAACTGTATCAATACCCATGTAAAATAAACAACCAAAACTAATACTGGAATCTCATTCACCTGAAGACAGTTACCAGAAGTATTTTTACTGTTATTTCTCAATTGTATTTGAACTGGTGACCAATATATCTCTTCTGACATTAAGTAAAAAACAGATAGAAAAAAATCCTAAAACTCTATGTTGCACAGCTCTAAAAAGCAAGACTACTTCTACTGTATAGGTAAGATTCCTCACATGATAAAATTTTGATTGAATTACATATGTTTATATTCAGACTAAGAAAGTTAGTGAGCAAAATTCCTTACCTCTTTTCCAAACTTTACAAAAAGTGCAAAGCAAGAGCTCTTTTCTGGTTCTTCAGGACATCTTCTGAGGCTCTCTGGACTGACACCCTACCAAACAGAAATCACAAGTCAGTGCTATTAAAAAGCACATAGTACATATATGAACCACAAGTTCAACTCAGAATACATACATCATACTGTCCAATATGAAACTGGGGTCAGTGAAAACTTGAAATGTATATTTAATCTTTCAAAGGTTAGAAATTAACATTAATATGGTTCACTGAGGGTCAACTTTTTGGAAAATATTAAATATTATGCAAATAAACAAGAGATATTGACTGCAAATAAACAAGACCTATGACTACAAAGTAACTTTTCAACGGTTTAATTTTCTCCACTCGTGTAACAAACGATAAAAACCCAAACTTCCCTAACAGTGGATGTCCATGTGGCAAGAATGCTGGTGTAATAAGAAAACAATTTACAAGTGTGCACAGTACAAGCATCTACACCAGTGAGTTTCCAAATGTGCTTCACTTGGTGCCAACAGTAGCAGCAGGGACAGCTCTGGGCTCTGTGTTGGGCTGCACACCCACATGCTTTAGCCCAATAGCTTCCATACCACAAACAGTGCATCCACCAATAGGGCATCATATTCCCTATGGAAATCAGTGAGTGGAATAGGATTATACTCACGAAGTTGAGTAACTAAACCATACAGGACTCTGCTCTTATGGTTAGATTGTTTCTATGAAAAATATCTTTTATGCCACCTGCACTGCAAGGGTACCTCCCATCTTTCTGTTCACCCAGCTCAGGATTTTGGAAAGAGAACTGGAATAGGCCGCCCAAGGGAGGTCATGGATTCTCCCTCTCTGAAGACATTCCAAATCCATCTCCATGAGTTCCTGTGTCACCTGCTCTAGGTGACACTACCTTGGGAGAGGGGTTGGACTGGATGAATTCCAGAGGTCTTTTCCAACCCTAAAAATCTGGAGATTCTGTGATTACACATGGATGGTGTGTCTCCAGAAACTGGGTCTAGTCTAAATTTTGACTTTTAATGTTCTTGTAATTATGCAGCCATAGGAACCTATGAACATTTGAAACAATCCAGTAACAGTTTCAATGAACTGTTTTTCATAGGGAATAAAATACTGTGCATAAAGAATGGCAGAGTCATTAATATAACAAGTTACCCCTCCACTGGGTAAAAGATCTCACCTCGAAATATTTTATCCTCTTGGCAATTTTCATTGTAACTGAGAGCAGCTTGTAGAATCCACTTATAAGAGGTAGTCTTGTTGAATGTGTAACAAGCTCATAACCAAAGGAATATACCCAAGGGTGAAAGTATTCCACATGTTTCTCTGGAAGTATCTCTCTAAAACCAATGCAAAAAAACCCATGAGGAAAAAAAAAAAAGAAAAAAAGAAATCAAATACAGTGTTTTACTTTTTAAAACTTTCATCTCAGTACACGAAAGAAATATTGCTGTAACAGAGCAGCTCCAAAGACAGATGGAGAATAAATGCGTGCTGCCTTCTGAAACAAGCACAGGAAGATTTTCATCTTGTTTATTATATCTCATTATTAAACTTATACAAACACACATCTTCATATATCCCATCTTATTACTGGACCTCCACAGGCAACTAATGCTGTATCTTTCACCTAATGTCCCTTACTAGTCTATGAAGACTGTATCTCTAGTCTCTTAAGTATTTAGGATACATGGTCAGGATAATATTAGAAGTTACAACATATATTGAAAGACAATTACACAGAAATAATGAAAGTGAATGCTAATGAATGTCTCTTTTAAAAAACCTGAGCTGTTGAGCTTCTATGTGTTTATCTATCCTTAGGCCCAGGTGTCTGAAAAACCCTTCCTGTCCCCCTCCTAATCATCTTGTGCATTTTGAAATATGATCAGTCAAACTAACTCAGAAACAAGCATCTTAAACACAATTAACTTCAAACTTCATCCAACCACTTTGTAACTTTCAAACTATATAAAAACATATCAATACCTGCAGAATTCCACGAGATTTATAAAGGCAATAAAATCTATTGGCTTTGTTGGCTGATGGTTTGAAGCAGGGTCAGAAGAAGGCCCAACCAAAGCACCGTTACTCACACTTTCCTCCTGAAAATAAATATTGAAGAAAGAATAGTGGATCTGTGACAACATAGAAAGCTTTTACACTTTTTTTTTGCCACATTAACAGTCTGTCTTTCTAGCTGTTACCAGGTACTCTGACAGATGAAGGACTAACAGTTGACACATCAGTAACTGAAAGGAAAAATGGGAGATGCCTGCTTCTAAGGAGAAAGCCAGTCAAAAAATGAAGTAGATTCCAGAGTAGAAAGGCTAAAGTAACAGATTCTGTGAACTTCTATTGATTCTGATGTTTCCATCTCCTACCACTGCAATGCAACATTCAGAAATATTAAGTAAAACATTTTATCTAGGATAAACGTTACTTCAAGGACACTAAAGGGTGCCATCTAGGCATAATGAAAACAAAACAAGGGATATGATTTTGGTTCCCCTACAACAGCAGGATTTAATGGACAGGTCCTCAGGTCTCACCTGCTCATTAACATCCAGTTTCTGAACAGTCAGGTCCAATTTCTCAATAATCTTCAACATAGATTTTATAAGTTCATCATACAGGACGCGACTCAAGGACTGCAGTTGTGCATTTTCAGTAAGAAAGTTTGCATCTTCAAAAACACATTCCTTTGTAGGACAAAAAAGTTCATATTTCACAACACAAATAAAAATTATTTCTTTAATTTACAAACTAACATTTAAATGAGCCAGAGAATCCAGTTTTAGATGTTTCTCAGCTATGAAAGCATAAATTAATCACGGATTAATTTATCGGCCATAAAATCCAACCAAAACCAGAAAACAGTCCTTCTACAGCATGACATTTGGAAAAAGTCAGAAGTTAGAAAAGAAGCAATAAGATAACAAGACTCAGGATTGTGTTTCATTTTCTGTTTCATTTTGTATTTCCATGTCAACTATGCTTTACCTTCATTGTGTCACAGCTCAGTAGACTTCTAAAGAGGTACAGATAGTCCTTATAAGTTGGTACTTTCGATCTTCGTGTCCCAATTTCTCCAGCTTCAAAGGCTTCTTCTGATCCAGAAGTTTCTTTTCCAAAAAAATCCTGAAGGGACACAATATTTGTCAGACAGGTTGCTCTGGTGGTTTGACCCTGGGTGCATGGCAGGTACCCATCAGGCCATTCTACCACTCTCCTCCTCGCCAGGATTGGGAAGCGGAAAATAAGATGGAAAAAACTCATGGGTCAAGAGAGAAGTAGTTTAGTAGCAAAAGATGAAAAAATATTTATTTTCTACTTCCCATCAGCAGGCAATGTCCAGCCACATCCTTGAAAGTAGGGTTTTGGTACATGGAGTGAGACAAACACCTTAACCAATGCTGCCCACCTCCTCCTTTCTGCCAGCTTTTATTGCTGGCCAGACACTCTATGGCATGGAATATCCCTTTGGTCAGTTTGGGTCAGCTGTCCCCTCCCAAGACCTTCTCTCCCCAGTCTGTAGGTGAAGGGAAAATGTTGGAGAGCCAACCTTGATGCCGTGCCAGTGCTGCTCAGCAGTAGCCAAAATACTGCTGTGATATCAAACATTTCCAGTTACAAATACAAGCACAGCTTCACGAGGGCTGCTTTGGGAAAAATTAACTCCATCTCAGTCAAATCCCTATGGAACTACCTGACCCATGCAACACAATGTAACATTAATGCTGCAGGTAGCAACATGAAATGTTCAGCTTTCTCAATCAATCTGAAAAGAGAACAACCAACCACCTCCTTTCAGAAAAAGACCCAAAAACCTCTAAGGTTGTTCTCCTAGTGCTCAGTCATTTGAGAAATTCCACAGTTATTCTGCTGCACAGGATTAAAAAACTTTAACACCCTTGTTTAACACAAGCATTCAGTAACATTTAAAATGTCCAAAATTTAACCTGGAAGAAAGGTGGATGACTGTAATTACAACCTACTTTATTACAGACGACCTGACCAAACAGATGTCTATTTCCTGTAATTTTCTTTATTCAGCACAGGATGCACATCCACACTGTGCTGTGCAGAGGGGATGAGAGACTAAGAATAAATGAGCCAATAACTAGTAACACTAATGGACTAACAAGAAAATGGATTGTACTATTTTTGCTTCTTTGAGGCTTCCCTTGTTTACTGGGTTAGGTTGTCAAGGACTGGAAAGGAATGTATGCTCTAGGAATCTAAATGAAATAAATATGTTTAAACAATTATTTTACCTTCGAAAACATGATTGGCTTGGAGAAAATTCTGATTAATCCCTGATGCACTGAAACAAACAAAAAAACAAACTGCCTGAATAGATTCAAAAAGCATGGCATTCATATCATTCATTACATTAACAATGAAATAAATCAGTTTTCTATATTCCGTCATGGTAAGGGAGAGGCAAAAGAACACTGATTTTTTTCCTTTAAGGACAAAATAGCTCAAATCAGAGCCTTGATACCAGGAAGCTCCACAGGTAACCAGTTCTGAACTTGCTTCTTACTACTTTTACTCAGTACTGCTTTGACTTTTTCCTGATTATGAATGATGACCAAGGCATCACCCATATTGCCCTTATTGAAAAGGCAACAACCCCCAATGATTTTCATGCACTTAGGATGAACATGGACTTGGGTGTACCACTTCCCAACTCAAGAACATGGGAAACAATGTAAATGCCTCAGCAACAGAGAAAAGCCACCATAAATAGTTGAAAGAAATAAAAAATAATTTCTGAAAATCACTGAAAAGAAATGTCAGCATGCTTGAGACTACTAGAACTGTCAGTTACCAGTGCTGACACATTCAGTATTACATTCACAAAGCTATACCTGACTAACTTCATATTTGGAATTTTACTATTTAAAAGCTCCAGAGCATGAAAAAAATGCATTTCTAATAGAGATAACACTTATCCTATTTTCTGTGCTATTTTGTAGGGGTAACTGAAAGGACCTTGAATAGATTTTTGTACATTTTTCTATGAAATCCCTTTCTTCCCACAATTCTTCAGAGCAGGAATGCAAGTCTTATCACAAACATGTATTCTCCTGCCCTAAATCATATCCACTTTGTTATCCAAAAGGATTGTTGAATGAATTCCTGAAGTTATTTAACAGTGGACGTTGAAAAATATCACCACGAAAACACTCAACCTCCATTATTAGAGAAGAGGACAAGGTTCACTTTTGATCCTGAATGGCTATTCCTCACTTCTCTCCTAGAATCAGTTACGCAATTTAGGGGGAAAAAAAACAACAAAACAACCAAAGGAAAAAAAGCCCATGATCCCAAAAAACTCCAATGAAGCTAATATCACAGACTTACCCACAGTGCTAATAAAACTCCAGAAAATTGGACCTTTTCCTGAGAGAGACAGAAACACCTTTATTATAGATCTGCAACAGACCGGCTGCATTTTTTCACTGTACTGTGGAAAGCTGCTGATCTGCAGCACAACTAGATGTTCAAGAACTGGAGTGTACACCTCAGGAACCTAGAATAAAGAAAAACAAAACATCCATTATGCAAATTTTGTGAAATTATTTCAGCATGCTACTTTGTTACAAGAGCTTGCATCATGATCTGCTCTGAGAACAAGAAGAGACTTAGCAAGTGAATTAATTTTAAACATACAAAAACCCCAAAGAAAGAAACAAACAAAAAACAACATTAACAACAAAATCCTCCCCAAATAAAACTAAACAAACAGAGTAAGAAAATTTCCTGGACCACATCATGGAAAATTGCTCCTGAAGAGATTAGTACTTCAGTGAATCTAGTTTTAAGCTTACTAGAAAAGTATCAATTTAATTAAGCAGTAGCAGCTTTATATATCTGTTTATCCATAACCACCTGAGTACAAAATGTATGCCCCAATCTTACTTCACAGCTCCAGGTAAGATCCAGAAAGCCCTTATTTAAATAGACAGCATAACCTCTTAGCAGAATCAAAGTATCAGTCTCAAAAAACATGCTAGGTATCAGCACCAAAAGACAAAGCAGCAGCAGAGTGGTATAAACACAGAAAGGTTATGGCTACATCCAAATAAAGAACATAAAATAAATAAAAACATATTCAGCTTTGTCTATCATGCACTGCAGCATTTTATTTAACACATTCAGTGCATTTTCTTTATTCAAATAAAATCCATTAAAGCATTCTCCTAATATTCTTCCCATCCCCTAGGGGCTAGATATCATATTATTTCAGTTAAATAAACACCTTTTACCATAGGTAGGTTCACAGCTATTACCTCCTCACACATCTGCAACTGCATAAAAGAACTGAGTGGCACTTTAAATACTCCACTTACTGTATCTATATGGAATATCACACTTGCAATGGACTGAAGGAAACTTGGTAGCTGATACAGATGGTCATCTATTGTTTCTGCTTCTGTGAGGAACATTTGCTTACAACGCTGAAGGAGCTCCACATACATGCTGTCCACATCCTCAGAATGTATGGCTTTACAGGGCTTACAGAGAGAAAATAAAAATCTGGTTTGGCAATTTTATAGAGCAGAGCAAATAAATGCATGCTGCAGCACTAAAATCCAGCCACATCTTCACTGAACCATAACAGGAATAATATTTGAAGTTTTTCCAGAAACTCAATACATCAGATAAACTAACTTCAAGTACTCACTACATGAATGAGAAACACAATACCTGACATGGACTATAATAATAGTTCACTAATGCAGTGTAATTTACTGTAAAAGTGCTTGAACTTTCAATGACATGAATTCATATTCAGCCTGAAAAACATGGGAGTTTGGCTGTAAATATCTTAAATACGGCATTATGGATGCTTAGATTTACTTATATTTTGAATTAGCTGCATTAAAGTAATAAGTGGCTTACCTTAATGTACCTTAACTGATTATCACTAACACATTACTACTATTAAACACTTAACTGAGCAGCCCAAATTCTGAACTTTTATTGTTATAGATCCTGTACAAACAGAACCTATAAAGACTATTCTTAAACTAACAAACAAGTGGAAAGTATCTCAAAGTGTAACAGAGGGCTTGTAAGAAAGCTTACAAATTTCTATAGAATTAGTGAATTTGTAAATCACAGCATGAACTAGGTCAAAAAATAGTCTTTGTGGACAGGAACTAGGTCACAAGCAAGAACTGTAGTAGAGAACTAACATGGAAAAGAATGGACTGCTTTACTTAATAGTGAAATATGGCTGTTAGCCCAAAGGTTGAACCTAGTCTGTCTAAAAACATGCAGACAAAATTAAGACTATCCATTTATCACTTGCAGAACCTCAAGTATTATTTTAAGATTATTTTAGCAGTTAAAGAAATATTCTGCCCTGAAACTGAACCAAGCATGAACACAACTTCACTGCTACAATCACAACTTGCAGCAGCACCAAGACTCTACTTCCTCACAACCCAGTCTCTGATGCTTAGCCAAGATTTAACCTAAACACAGTGACAACTACTAATGTGACGTAACATATTACAGATTTATAGGTACTGGAGCATTAAATTTGTTAAAATTTGCAGCACTACCTTATCTCTGTATTTACATTATACAATTTTAAGTTCTTGCATTCCGTAATAGCTGTTTTCAATAGGGCTCTTTCAAAACAGTAATTGGAAATGTGTCACTTTTTCTGGAACCAATACCTTGAACTCAATTCCCTTCTACCTCATATCACAGAAGAGGAAGACTGGATTTGAACAAAGCACGTGGAAAGTTCTACAAACAAATGCACTCTACTCAAAAGGTAGCAAAAAGAGCATTCAGCTAGTAAATAGCTATTTGATCACAATTCCTAAACTTCTCTAAATAATCTTTGAGATCATTTAACCAAATTTTTGCCTTGGGAGACAAAAACCCCAGTCTAGAATTTTATTATATAGAAGTTGTGGTACCACCATTTCACACAGAGGCTGCAGACACATAAATAACACCTTTTCTTTATTGATTATCAACTTTATTGTTATAGTCCCATTTTAATTGACTGCTGACAGAAACTGGAAGTTGGTTCCTAATGGTGCTTCCTGACAAAAATATCTGCCATCTGCACTGGTACGTAAGCATGGTTTTGTTTGTTGTTCCTTGTTGTATTTTACTTTGTGGTTTTTTCACAAATCACCTCCTACTGTCATGCAGTCAGCAGTGCCTTTTAGCTGTTTGAGTGAGCTCTGTAAGAATCCCTGAACTACTTTCAGAGTGAAGCCTGAATTCTACCATTTAAATGCAGAGAGAGATAATAAGGTATTGCCTGTCCCCAAGCAATTAAGCGCATCCTGAAGTTTTGTGATAGTTGTATATGAAGCTCCTGTTTTTCCACTTCAGAACTTGTGCACAAGAACTAACTACAATTACTATCCAAACCTGCAAGAAGCTACTACTAGATGCAGAACACGTTTTAAAAATTTTCATCCAAAAGGTATTTTACAGTGTAATTAAGTCCTACACTTAGTCCAGAAACAGGAGCATTCCCTATTAAAAGAGCTGTGTAAAATTGTAAAATGCATGATATATGAATCCTAGCTTTACATGCTTTCAGTAAGCTCCTTCAGCAGAATAAATTTTTTCCACATACTGCTGCAAAAAGCCCGTATCCACGAATGGCGATGGACAGCTCTTTGCTGCTCGAGTCCATTCTCCTGATGATTCCATAGAACTGCTCCATGAAGAACTGCAACTTGCTCTTGTGTAGCTCAGCATCTTTAGCCACCATTAAGGAAATCTGTAGAAAAGATATAAACATTCCAGCATTTTGCAAAAAATTACAGTGAGTTTTAGAAGATACCTAACTTATAATACAAAGCACTTCAAACTAAATAATTATTCATTAAATAGATTCACAGAACTTCCAAGCACCAAATATTCCCACTATTTCAAGAAGTTTAATTTTGCTTTAGACTTGGAGATCCCAGGGAAGTTACCACACCTGCTTGAGGAATGAATCTAGTGCAGAATAGCTGGCTTTCTTCAGCTCCTGATGTGTGTGGCCGCACCACTTGCATATCACTTCATAGAGGGACGCATAGTTGTCCAGGAGCAAGGCTCCAAACTGAGCAGCATGCCAGCTGAACAACTGCAACCCAGCTGCAATTTAAGAACAATTCTCATTAAAAACCAGACTTATATCACATTTTACACAACCAGCCCAGACTGTGAAAGACCACATTAGGACTTTAGGTAGGCAGACCCACCATGACTGGAGGGTATAAAATGTATTCCCCTAGACTCTACTGATACTCTATGGTATCAGTATCCAAACATTAAGAACTTAAAAAACAACCTTCCAAAATCCTCTTTTTAAATGTACACATTATGGAACCCACAGCTGTGCTCTGATGTAATTTACATTAATATTGAAAAAGAAAGGGACTTCAGTGGTTATAAATAAGAATACTTCATTGCACAATTCAGAAGGATCTGGTTCCTGTTGTCAAGACACATGCACAAGTCCCCTCCTTTGCCAAACTGTGATGCAGACAAATAAAGAATTCAGATTATATTTAACTATTCCAAATATAAGCATTAATGAAATTTCAAGATCCTTAATTAATTAACTGGGGAGAAGACAGACTATCTTTAAAGAGGGTTTTACCCCTCACAGTTACCATGGGCCCAATAATCAAACCTTGCATGTTCGCAATTTCTGCATAAGCCACTCACATTTCACAGGCCAATTTCTAATCCTTCGATTCTCTCCCCATTCTTTTTCTCCTTCTTCCAGTAAAATTTCTCTCCTTATTTTTCTTAACTCAATCCACTGTCACCTCTTTTCTCCTGATTATCTACACTCCTCTTATTTTTACCATTTCTTTCTCACATTAGAGTTTTGTACTACTCCAGAGAGGCAATTGGCATCAAGTATAATGTTGCCACTCAGAAGCTGATTAGACCTTGACCAGTTTAACCAAATACATGTTAAAATCTATATTCCAATTTGAAGTACAGCAACTTTCCCCCCAGCCAGCTTAGGAGATCAGAGACTAGAGACATCTGAACACATCCAGTAAAGAATAAACAATTCCAGACAAAAGACAGTATCCACCTCAGCTCAAATGGAAATAGTCTACATCTTACCTAGAGGTACTGCATATCGCTTCTGATCAATCTGTAATATAAGAAAAGGTTTGTCACTGTGATTTATTCTTCAGCAGGGCTAATTGCTTTATGCAGAACAATTAACATGTAGCAGATTTACCTGTGGGTTGATTGCCTTCATTGCAAAATCAAAAATCTCCTTTGCAGTCTGAGGATCTGTGAAACAACCCAGTAGTGAATATTTCACTACTGACATACAGCAGGCAGAGTGAAGACTAACATTTTTATCTAAGCTTGATGTGATATCACTTGAAGAAGTGATATTGGGAAAGCCTTATATATCTCATTTTAAGAGACAGAAACCTTTTTTTTCCTGAAATACTCTTAAATTTGAAAAAAAATTGTACATCTATATTAGCTGATTTTTCTGAATACCTGTGTTTAAGCAGACTCTTAAGAGAAACACATCTCCATACAAACTGCATTCCAGCTTCAGTGTGGCTCTCACAGCTGGCCAATATGTGGTCAGAAAACAGCACTTCAAAGATTTACATATAGAAAAACGATGACGAAGCCACTTCACACAAAGACAGATTACAAGGACTGCGTGACTGCGTATTTTGCATAAACCATCTACTAAGAGGGAAATTTTAATTCTGAGTTTACACACATAAATGGTGCTACTTTTTGGCTGTGTAATAATAAAATGTACAACTGTCTGTAAAACTGTACCAAAATGTGTCACTGCCTTTCACATAGAAAAAGAACATACCTTCATCCACAGACTTGGTGAAGTTGTACATTAGTGCAACCAGGCCCCTCAAACATCCTGCTACAAGAGGTAGCTTGGGTCCTCTTATAGCAGATGTCATCTGAAAAGAATGAAATACCTTCAATAAATTTACACCAAGGCTTCCCAGTTCCTAGAAGTGTAGGTAAATAACTTATTTCAACTTAATAGTTATATCAGCACCCAACTCTACAAAACAATTCCACAGAAACATCTTTACTCCTAAGAGTCACACTTCGGGGAGGGATTCACAAGAGATCATTTAAAAAGCATGGAAATGTTCCACAAAGACCAACCATACCAAAACTTAGATAAAATACGCTAATGTCTTAAAAGTACTTAAAATTTCAGGACATATCAAAGTTCAGCAGAAGTGTGATGTTCAGCTCACATGCAAGAACTTTGCAGCCAGTACAGAACAAATCAGAAACTATCAGTGCATGACAAGGTAACTTCTCTTGGAGAATGATCATCACAAGCCAACTCTTCACACAGTGAATTGGTTAATTTGCTGTTATTGATGGCCTTGAATTTTCACTTTGTAAGTTTCTCAGAGCCAGAGAACACAAACAGTCCTTCAGGAAGTATTTATGATTGTCCAGTTAGATTCCTACAAATTGTACTAGTTACAATAGTATTCCAACAGCCAGTGCTACACACTTCAAAGGAAAAAAACAAACAAACAAACAAACAAAACCAAACCAATGCAAAAAACCCAAAGAAAAAAAGAAATTTCAATCATACCTGTGTTCTAAGCTCTCCCAAATAAGCTCGGAATAGTTTTTCAGAGTTGTTAATCATGTCACTAGGCTGGACTTCTCCCAAAACTCCCAAAAGCTCATAAACCTTTTCCAATACTAGAAAGTAATTTTTAATATTGTTAAATCTTAATTACTGAAATCATTGCTTGACATTTCCAGTACAATTCCTATTAACTTGCAACCATGAGAAAACCATCCCTGACAGTATAATTGCTGATTAAAGTGTGGAACAAACATCTTTATATATACACACACACATATATATATTTTTAGCTACATACTACAATGTAAGATGCATCATCCTCTCACACCAGTAAGTTAAACACATTCACTATTTTTAAACTGGGCTCATAAAACTAATTTAAAAGCCACATGCACTGAGGAAGCACTTGTTAAGGCAACAGCTACCAGAAGTTTCTAAGCTTGAATTCAGACTGAATTGTATTCTATTCTGGATTCTATGCAGGAACAGCAAGTTTTATGAGGGTAAAGACTAGATTTCAGCAGTAGTTAGCCATAATGATCAAACTGGAGCTCATAGTAATGTCATTAAAAAAATAACCAGGCAAGGCAGAACCAATGAGCTCACATTAGAGTTGACCAATGCAGGATCTATCACACTAAACTGCAGCTTTGAGGACAACACTGGCCAGGGTGAGAATAAGATTACAAAGAGTTTTAGAATCATAGAATCATTTAGGTTGGAACAGACCTTTAAGATCATCAAGTCCAACCATTAACCCAACAACTGCCAAGTCCCACCACTGAACAATGTCCCCAAGTGCCACGTGTACACATCTTTTAAACATGTTCAGCAATGGTGACTGCACCACTTCCCTGGAAGCCTGTTCCAATGATTGACACCCATTTCTGTGAAGAAATTGTTCCTAATATCCAATTGAAACCTCCCCTGGTGCAACTTGAAGTCATTTCTTCTTCACTTGTTACCTGAGAGAAGAGACCAACCCCCACCTGGCTACAGCCTCATTTCAGGTAGTTGTAGAGTGGTGAGGTCTCCCCTGAGCCTCCTTTTCTCCACGCTGAACATCCCCAGCTCCCTCATTTGCTCATCACAGGACTTGTGCTCCAGACCCTCCCCCAGCCCCACTGCCCTTTCCTAGACTCACTCCAGCCCCTCAATGTCCTTCTTGTGGTGAGGGCCCCAGAACTGCACATAGAATTTGAGGTGCAGCCCCACCAGTGCTGAGTATAGGTGGGCAATAGAAAAAAAGCTAAGGCTTACCTGTATCAGGAATTCTAGTTTTTGTAGCAAGCTCCCCATAAAATTTATTAAATATCTCTCTAACTTTCATTTCTTCCATCAGACAGGAACGTTGTAAACTGTGAAGCAACTGAGATGGATTAAAAAAAAAAAAAGGAAAAACATTAAGATCAATACCCCAATACTACTTGGTCTAAATAAAAACACAGTTCCTACACCTAAATTCAGCTTAAATAAGCAAGTATGCTATTTAATGAACAGCATCTAAGGTCATTTGTCCAAAGAAGAGTAATGACATGCAGTCTACTTTAACTACTACTTTCCTATATATGCAAAAATACAAAATTTACAACTTTTAATTTATAGTATACATATTACATATAGGTCATCTACATGAAACCTACACACGGTATGATTTATACATATATAAATCATATATAAATCAGTACATATAAACTCCACTAGAGCAAAGGCTAAGCAAGTCTGCAGTAGCTTTTATCATACTATATTTCTCTCCCTACTAGTAAAAACCCAATCCAATTCACAGAACTGACTCAGAAGAACTCAAAAGGGAGTTTTGTTTCTTATAAACAAACCTAAGTAGGCACAAAAGCATTTACAAAAGAAGGATCTAAATATAATCAAAGGAACTACTGTCTCACAAAGCAATTAAATTTCTAGAAAAAAAGTCCTCCTCTTATACAGTATACATAATACATAGTATTTTAAAGCAAGAATGCAATTGACCAGCAAAACTTCTCCTTAAGTAACCATAATAAACTGAGAGAGAGATCTGCAACTGCCTCCCAAAACAATTGTGTCTTGCTCTAACAGATGAAGGAATGACTTGCTCACGTCTTAGCAACCTACTGGAGAATATTGAAGACAATCTGTTATTAAAACATTTTATTTTAACATCTAAATATTAGCTATCACTGTTCTCCTGCTACTGCAGACTACAACTTCCTTGCAAGAGGAAGGGGAGGGGCAGACACTGATCTCTTCTCTTTGGTGCCTCGTGACAGGACCCAAGGGAATGGCCCTGAAGCTGTGTCAGGGGGAAGCTTAGGTCAGATATCAGAAAACAGTTCTCCACCTAAAGGGTGGCACTGGAACAGGCTCCCCAAGGAAGTGGACACAGCACCACGCCTGGCAACAGTTCAGGAAATGCTTGGACAATGCTCTCAGACACGTGCTTTGACTTTTGGGGATGATGCTGTGCAGGGCCGGGAGATGGGGATCCCTTCCAACTCAGCTTATTCTGTGACTCAGTGATACAGATTTTCTGCATGATATAGTGTAACTATAGTAATACAGTAGATTTTCTACTTCTTATCTATAAACAAGAGAGATTTTTAAAATGCATTTTACCTTAATCAGAAGTTCCAGGGCTGCGATTCTACATTTTGCTGCTCTCTCTTTTGTATAGACACTGAGACAAGTTTGCTACACAGCAAAGAAAATTAAGGTAACAATACATGTAAGTAAAGATGGAAATTCAAAGATAACATATTCTTTAAAGTTTCTGTTCCTTACAAGCTTCAGGTTTTTTAATCAGGTTTTTTAAAAAGACTAAACCAATATCTAGTCCTGGAAACGGCTTCACTGACAATACTGCATCACTGTCTGACATAATAACAAGCCCCAACACAAGGAAAGAAATTGCAGTTACTGCAGTAAATGGCACATAGAGCAAGTTTTCTACCTCAGTACTATCCATTCTTACAGTCAGAAACTTCAGTGGTGCAGTCAGCACCAGCAAAGCAGCATAGATGTTCAGCCATCCAGACTCCAGTAACCTCAGCTATTGTACTCACCACCAATTTCTGCATATATTGCAAAAGTAACAATTTCTCACATTAATTTTTTTAAATGGTAATTAAAATTAACCCTAAAGAAACATTTAAAATTTTGCATTTAAATGGCAACTTCAGTTTGTATAAATTAGAAGTAACAACTGCTATCTCCAGTGAAAATAACTTATTTTCAGAACCAATACCTACAATGTTCTATTAAAAAAAAGTTAATAAAATTAAGTCTACAGCTGGACAAAGAATTCCACACTGATCTGTGGTATGAATTACAGTTTCTGTCAAACAAATTAAAATTATTTCAGCCCTAAGAAGAACACTAGAGATGGGCAAGGCTGACTGGGAGGGGTGAAGTATAGCTATGAATGCTATGACATGACACTCACCAGACTAGTTTCAACTATCTGGCAAAAACGCTTTTAGGAAGTAATTTTCATTTATCTACCTTAATATTAGAGGCATAAGGATGAATTTTGTCACCAACTTTTTCCATGAAGACACAAAGAAACTTCAATGCTTCTTCCCTGCAATCTCGAAACTGAAAAGTTAAAAAAAAAAAATAAAAATTGAAGTGCGTAACATGTTGGGCATACCTAAGCACTACTTTAAAGCTTGCCAACTCACCTCCTCGATGGCGAGGGATTTGTGGATAAAGAGGAGCAAGCCGTGCTCCTGGGAAAACACCAGGGACAGGTGCAGGGCTGCAGGGAGGCAAAGGAACCATCAGGGGTTGGCTTCAGGCACACCACCCAGCCCATCCCCTGGTGCAGCACCGTGACCTGCCGCCTAGGGCACCAGAAAAACCACAACAAATTGTGGGCGCTACTGGCCTCCCCCACGCCTCGGGGCCCGGGCCCGGCCTGTGCCCCGGCCCGGAGCCTGGCCTTGCTCAGGGCCGAGGGAGAGCCGGCCTGGGGCGGCTCAGCACAGAGGGGCCAAGCGCCTTTACCCCGGTGAATGGTGATCTGGGGCAGGAGACCCCGCCTCCCCGGAGCCACCGGGGACACACAGCGAGGGGCAACACGGAGGGAGGGCCGGGAG
>VWZU01002045.1:3111191-3139925 GCA_013397095.1 Sterrhoptilus dennistouni
GGCGCCGCCGATGCGCTGTTCTCCAGCCCGCCGCAGTTCCGCCACTCCGGTACGCGGGGCCGGGGCGGCTCCGGGGCTGTGCGGGCCCGGAGGATACAGCCCTGCGCTGCCCTGGGGCGAGACAGCCTGGGGGCGTATCCGGCCCAAAAACGCTCCAGGAGAATGCGAACGTTGGCTCACGTTTCTCATTCGAATTTAGTATGGTGAACTCTACAGTGCAGTCAGTGTCTGGGGTGCAGATCTCTAGCGTAGCTTCCAGTTAGCATGGGAATATGTGTATGTATATATATATATATGTATATCAGGACATACATATTAGTTTTAAAATTTATTTATAGAAATAAATAAAGCTACTAACATAGAAGGAACTAGGTTGTTTGCCACAGAAAGTCTTTCTTGGTTTTATATATAGGGTTCTTTTTAATTCCAATAGCTTTTAATTGTGCCACTTGCTCTACCACCCCCAAAATGCTAAAAAAATGGTGTTTAATCTAAAATTCTGCATGTTTTTATGCTTGAACTCCAGTGTAGTTTTAAAATGCAGTACTGCTGTAAAGTTTTCTAGGGAAGTTTTATTTGAACTTGGGATCTTTGAGAAGAGCTATTAACACAAAAGTTCTAGGGAGGCCGGCAACATCTTTATTGTGTGGGCTTGACTGATACTACTCATTTTATGACAGACTTGAAGGAACAATGAGACAAATGAGGCTGAATTTTACTCTGCTCTAGATGTAAAAATCTCTCAATAACCATCACAAAACATTTGCTTTTATAGCCATTCCTCTTGACTTTGACATCAGTTCCCCTCTGACTTACGGCACACCCAGCTCCAGGGTCGAGGGTACCCCCCGAAGTGGCGTACGAGGAACTCCAGTCAGGCAGAGGCCGGATCTTGGGTCTGTCCGTAAAGCCAGACAAGTGGATTTACATTCAGATGGGGTAGGTGGCTGTCTCACCTCTTGTATCTGACAACTTCTTTGTAAACGTATAAATATTTGTGCATGCTTAATTTGTTTCCATACAGCTGGCTGAGGATGTAGTCGCGACCGAGCAATCTCTTGGACAAAGGCTTGTTATTTGGGGAACAGATGTTAATGTGGCCTCGTGCAAAGAAAAGTTCCAGGTGGGTTTTGTTGCTTTCTTTTTTAAAAATGAAAAGCTACTTTGATTTAAACAAATATTAGTTGAATCTAATACAAAGGAGGTTTTTGTACTGCTGAATTCTCATTTTTCCTGTCTCTCTTTCTTAACATTCAGAGATTTCTCCAGCGCTTCATTGATCCACTGGATAAAGAGGATGAAGACATTGGCCTGGATCTTAATGAGCCACGCTATATGCAACGACTTCAAGAGGTACTTGTAATGCAGTAATTTGTAATTCAGCTTTTCTTTTTTCAGTCTTGCATGCCATCAAGCTAAAGATTTCCTAACTCCCTTGCAGATTAATATGGTTGGGGAACCATTCCTGAACGTAAATTGTGACCATCTAAGATCATTTGATGAAAACCTCTACAGGCAACTGATCTGTTATCCTCAGGTGAAGTAGTGCACTTGTTTTCTGGCTTTCAGGTGGCTCTTTCATATTTCTGGGTTTTAAAATGCTTGTTTAAATGCAGTGCATACTTTGTGTGTACAGTGCAATCTCAGCCGCTACTTTATTTTACTGAATATAAAATGTATATATGAATATAAAATCTTGTTTCACAGTAGATGATCACAGAAACAGTGAGTACCTTGTGCATGCAAACTTAGCTGGTAAACTGCAATGTCCAGAGTTTTGTGCTTCCACATCTTGCAATACTTAACTGATTGGATAAATCTGATCTGAACAGCAGATTTTGTGTTGCATAGGAAAATGTTCAGATGGTGTAAGTTTTAGTCATTACTGGCTGATCAGCAGCACATAAAATGCTTTTTGCATAATTTCTTCATTCTATGATTTAACTTGTAAGCTGTTTCTAATACAGGAAGTCATCCCAACATTTGACATGGCTGCCAATGAGATCTTTTTTGATCGTTATCCCGATTCAATACTAGAACATCAGATTCAAGTAAGGCCATATAATGCACTGAAGACCAGGAATATGAGAAATCTAAACCCTGAAGGTAAACTTTTTGCTTACCATGTTATACAAGGACCTTAAAATTGTCATAAACTGAGTCAATACTAACATAGGATTACATTAAGATTGTACTTGGGGTCCATCCCGACCAATGTCTTCCAATCATGTCTGTTTCAGAAGCAAATGCTTTAGAGCCCAATACAGAATAATTTATCCATAAAGGAAATCTCTCCTATCATCAACTACTCGTGTTCTTAGTTCTGCAAGTGCAAAGGATTCTTTTTTATACATACTCCTGTAGATTAGAATGCTTGTATTATGCATTTATGATTCTTTTTGCTTAAACAAAACGGTAGTAACCTGTCTGTCTATCTTCTGCCTAAAAACAATTGTAATGTGAAATTCTGAAGGTTATTTAAATTTTACATGAGTCTATATTTTTGTAGACATTGATCAACTCATCACCATCAGTGGCATGGTCATCAGAAGCTCCCAGTTAATTCCTGAGATGCAGGAAGCATTCTTTAGATGCCAGGTTTGCGCTTTCACCACCAGAGTGGAAATTGACCGTGGCAGGATTGCTGAACCGTCTGTGTGCAAGAACTGTAACACAACACACAGTATGGCACTGATTCACAATAGATCCATGTTCTCTGACAAACAGATGGTATGTTGGCTATGGTAGTGGCTAAAATGAAAGAGTTGCTAGTTTTTGCTCCCCCACCCTTCTAAAATTATCCACAGCATTATTTATGTATCTTGAGGTTGAATGCTTTGAAACGGAAAAGTTTTCCAAGTGTAACATGGAAATGGCTGAAACAAGTTAGTGAAACAGTAAGTCTACTTTGCAGAAAAAATGCATTAGGAGGATGAAGTGGATACACCTCTTACTGTTTCTATATGGAAACTCCTTTATATACAGTATGTCCACTTCTGTCTAGACTAGGTGAGCATTGTTTGTAGCAGCATTTTATCCATGCCAGTAGCAATCAGCAGAATTCTCATTTTCATAATCTCTTTTAATCAGTAATCAGTTTTGCTGTTTTGGGTGGGGATATTTTGTTCCTGAGCAATGTTCCTGATTCAAAATTATGCTAATGACTGTGTTAATTCAAAATCTTGTTGTATGCTCTGTGGAAAAGCTCTGCTTTTTTGCAAGTGAAACTTAAATGTTTTTTTTTTTTCAGATCAAACTCCAGGAGTCTCCTGAAGATATGCCAGCTGGACAGACCCCGCATACGGTGGCACTCTTTGCTCACAATGACCTTGTTGATAAAGTTCAGCCAGGTGACAGAGTTAATGTCACAGGTAAAATTTGGTTTGAGTGTTTCCATTTTTCTTCTTCATTGATCTTAACTGTGTGTAAAGGGATCTGATGGGGTGCACTTCCAAGTGCTGAGGGACCTGGACACTTCCTTTGCAAAGCCACTCAAGTTATCTTTAAAAAGTCATGGTGACTGGCTAAAATACTAGGAGAAAAAAAAAGCGAGTGGCACTCCCTACAGTGAGGAGGAGACCTGGGGAACTGCAGGCTAGTCATCTTCATCTTGAGCCCTGGAAAAGGTGATAGAGCCAATAATCCTGGAAACCTTTTCTGATTGGGACAGTGTTCTACACATACAGCAAACTTGCAGACAAAAACAGAACTGGAAGAAAGCAGTGCTTGATAGACCATGGCTGTGGTGCCAGCATTAGGAGTGTTGCCAGCAGGTTGAGGGAGTACTGGGTCCTATTGTGGGGTCTCCCAGGGCAAGGGAGACATGAACACACAGGAGTGAATTCAGCAAAGGACTGTGACGATAACAGAAGCCTTGATCATACATGAAAAGGCTGAGAAAGCTGTGACTGCTCAGCCTGGAGAATAGAAGGCTTGGAATCTTAGCAGCATGTGGGTGGAGGCGTGGTAGTGTCAAGAAGACAAAGCCAGACTCTGCTTAATGATGCCCAGTGGCACACAGAAGGCACAAGCTGAAATACAGGCAGTTACAGTTAAAAATAAGAAATTTTTTACTGTTTGTGTGGTCAAGCCTCATCACAGGTTGACTGGCAAGGCTGTGTGGAGTCTTTGTCCCTAGAGATACTCAAAACGTGATGGGACAGTCTTTAGCAAGCAGTGGACTCCAGCTGACTCCAGTTTGACCCTATGATTGGACTAGACATCCCCAGGCTGTCTGACCTTGATTCCTTCATTCTAAAGCTGTAACTGAAGAAGACACAGTATCTTAAATAGTGTCTGCAGTCAGGACAGTGATAATATAGAGTAAATCTTGTGATACTGTAGCAACATATAAACCACTTCGCTTTAAAACAACTGCTGTAAAAAAACCCAAGCTATTTGAAATGCTGTTATTAAGCATTAGAAAGCTGTTATTAAACTTGGCACTTAAAAAGAAGGGGAAAAGCTGACTGGAGTGGCAATTTCAAAAGCACCAAGCCTTAATTTTTTTTCAAAAATAGTTTTATTGTTGAGAACACTAGTGGTATGAATGTAAAACATATATGTGTGTCTGCAAAAATGGGTCTAGGTGACTTAAATATGGCTTCTACATGACTTACAGTGGGAAATGAAATGACAAAGTATTTAGGCTGTTTAGAAAAGCTCTACTCTTCCTGGGAACTTGTATAATTTTTATGGTTTGGAATTAGCATGTTTCCCCATATCTTATGCTGTGACTGAAATGTGTATTTAGGTATCTACAGGGCAGTCCCCATTCGAGTCAATCCCCGGGTCAGCAGTGTGAACTCCGTGTACAAGACCCACATTGACGTCATACACTATCGCAAGACAGACTCCAAACGCCTGCACTGCGTTGATGAGGAAACTGAGCAAAAGAGGTTTACAGAGGAACGTGTGGAAATGCTCAAAGAGCTTTCTAAAAAAGCAGACATATATGACAGGCTTGCTTTGGCATTGGCTCCAAGTATCTATGAGCATGAAGATATCAAAAAGGTGAAAAGTTCTGTATTTCTCTTGTAAGATGTATTTTTATGTGTATATGTTTGTAGTTACTGTTTGTTGTTAATGTATCTTGAAACTTAAAAATTCAAAAAGCTATTATCTTGAGCAGTCTTAAAATGTCATGGTCTTGTCAGGGTGGAGTTGGTTGTAAGTATACCATAATTCTTTTCATGCTATTAATGAGTGTTAATTAGAGGGAAGAGAATTGAAAAGGTAGGAAGGCAGCAGAACTGGGTAAACTTAATTGCAGGATGCATCTTGGACATTTCCTGGAAGTTCAGATTGCTGATGATCAAAGGAAAGTAAGTGTCTGTAGCATAGTAACTGTGCTTGCTGAGAAGAGGCATCCATAAGAGAAGAATAGCTTTGAAATGACATTTGGTTGACTCTGAATTATGGACTGTCAAAACATTTACTTGGATGTACCCAAGAAGAGACTGTTTTCCAATAAAATGTCAACTGAGGTACTAGAACATTGTGAAAACTGCACTCAGTAGCAGGTCTCAAGATATCGTTAGACATTGAACACTCTTCTTCCAAGTATATTCCTTTAAGGTTTTTTAAATAGATTATACGTTATTATAGTTCACAGGTTCCTGAAAGTATAATTCAAAACCATACAATGATTTACTTATTAAATGAGAACACACTAATGACAGTTCCTTTTGTTGTTACCTTCTCAACATGCTGATAAAGGCACATCAAGTCTAGGGAGTGGAGTTGAGGAAAACTAAGGACCCTTCATCAAAGGGGATTCTTCAGGTTCCAACCAAAATCTGGTTACAGCAATGTACAGAATTTGTCTTTAATGCTTGAAACCCAGATGCATTGAGTTGTGTTAATTTTAGCAGTGTTTTTTTTTCAGATATTTCAGTTGAACAGTTGGATTTGCTCTGTTACATCTCTACATGAAACGGTATTTTCATTTTTACAGGGTATTCTGCTTCAGCTTTTTGGTGGATCAAGAAAGGATTTTACTCACACAGGAAGAGGCAATTTTCGTGCAGAGATCAACATTCTTCTCTGTGGTGATCCTGGTACTAGCAAATCCCAGCTGCTCCAGTACGTGTACAACCTGGTTCCTCGAGGCCAGTATACTTCTGGCAAAGGCTCAAGTGCAGTTGGTCTTACTGCATACGTGATGAAGGATCCAGAAACACGACAGCTGGTTCTTCAGACAGGAGCTCTAGTACTTAGTGACAATGGCATTTGCTGCATTGATGAGTTTGATAAAATGAATGAAAGCACAAGGTCAGTTCTACACGAAGTAATGGAACAACAGACACTCTCCATTGCAAAGGTAAATGAAATTGAAGTTATTCCTAGAGGCTTTTGCTCTTGCTTTACTCAGAGGCTTTCACAATGCAGTTTTTGGCTACAGAATCCATCTAATAACATTCATGATCTCATGAAATTGGAGGGAGGTTTTGGTGGCACAGCTGCAGCTGCTTTTAGAAATGTTTTTCCTTTTGACAGGCTGGAATTATTTGCCAACTGAATGCTCGTGCGTCTATCCTAGCAGCAGCTAATCCTATAGAGTCACAGTGGAATCCGAAAAAGACTACAATTGAAAACATTCAGCTTCCTCATACGCTGCTGTCAAGGTACTGGACTGCACTGCATGTGTCATATTTAGGCGATGTTACACTTCCTCTTCTGAAAATTATTACATAGTGTAGAATAGAACTACTGTGTTCTTCACAACCTAATGGAAAACTTTTATAGCACATACTTTAAATGCTGTCCTTACAATATCTAGGTGAGCACAGAAGTGCCTTTTAGTATTTACACGTTGACCTCGAAGAGCAGGTGTGGTAAGATCTGTAGGATCTCTTCTATTTAATTATATGTTGTTTCATAATCATCTCCTAGAAAAGAGCTGTTCTGAAACTTAATGTATTGATAGCTTTAACAAAAGTTCAGGATGCTTTTCTTAGCTCCATAAAGCTGTTAAAGTGAAAAACACTGATGATCAGCAGAGGTGGTAGGATCTGTGCCTGCTTCATGCTGCTTTGTAAAATTTACCTGAGGAGGGAAGCAGTGCTGGTGAGTTATTTGGGCAATAGCTGTTAGAGTTACATTTAGTGCTTACTGACAGAAAATTAAACTACATGCTGGAGTTGCATCTTGTTAAAGATTTCCACAGTAACTGGAAATTTGAAGTACACTGATGGTGTACTGGATATCCTGAGAACATTTACGGCTTAAATTTCAATTAAGAGCTGCTAGGTTTGAGCAGCATCTCAGTTCCACCATTTATTTGATTTAAGCCTACAAAAATAATTTATTGGCTGTATTATCCATGTCTGCTTATAGTTGAGACTAGCTGAATATATTGTTTGTAAAATTATAAACCATTATCTTTAGAATTAAACTGCAAGTGCTTTTTGAATTATTTGTAATTTATTTAGTTACTTTTTTTGCTGTTTTATTTCAAGGCAGTATCTTTAGCAGCAAGTTCTATGCATTTGTTATGTGTGTGGAATTTTTTGTTTGTTGCAGTTGCAACTTTATTTTGGGGGGGGGAGTGGGTTTTTTAAGGAAACAAAATATGTCAGCCTTGAACACAGGATCTGAATTCTGCAGAATGTACCTTGCTTTCAAAATTTCAAGTCCACAGGGTGTAAGAAAATCCATTGTGTTGTTTTGTACCTTGAGAATTCTACAAAAATTTTCTTTCCAGTGTAAGAAAGCAATTTCTGCTGAGAGTAGGAATTAACAGTCTAATAATTCATACCTGTATTTATTATATCAAATCCTTCTAAGCCAAGTACCTAAATGACAAGAAAGTATGCACACTAATACTGGATCATATCCCATTCAGATTTGACTTGATCTTTTTGATGTTGGATCCACGTGATGAAGCTTACGACAGACGCCTTGCTCGCCATTTGGTTTCACTGTACTACCAAAGTGAGGAAAGGTTGGAGGAGGAATACCTGGATATGGCAGTATTGAGGGATTACATTGCATATGCTCGTGGTTATGTAAATCCCAGATTAGGTGAAGAAGCAAGCCAAGCCCTTATTGAGGTAAAAGAATTGCTGCTGAGAATGTTCAGAGTCTTTCCTGACTTGTCAGAAGTGGTGAAATTCCCTCGTGTGTACATTCTCTATCTATGTAACAACCATCTGTAAAATCCTTTAAAAAAGGGGTCTCTAATGAAGAGAGGGATCAGAGGAGTCATTCTACATTCTAATGTTTAGCTTTCAGATACTTTGGTTTGGTTCCATCACATAAAACACATTAAAGTCTACTAAAGCGAAATGTGACATCGCAGACACAAGTACTGCTATATAAGACTAATGCAGAATTCTGAAGTGATTCAAAACTTGATTCATTACCATGGTTTAATTGCTTTATAACGGAAAAGAATTGACTTGATGTGGTTATTCATCAATGCAGACGAACCACGAAGGTGCGTGAGCAGAAACACAGTATTTGGGATAGCTTGCCAGAATTGCTTATATTGTGAAATAAGAGGTGGGGGATGCAGGGAACTGAAAAGGAATTCATACACAGTGAAAATGCAATGAGTGTCTCCCTTTCAGGCGTACGTGGACATGAGGAAGATTGGCAGTGGCAAGGGAATGGTGTCGGCGTACCCGCGGCAGCTGGAGTCCCTGATCCGGCTGGCGGAGGCGCACGCCAAGGTGCGCTTCTCTGAGAAGGTCGAAACCATTGATGTGGAGGAGGCAAAACGGCTCCATCGGGAAGCGCTGAAACAATCAGCTACTGATCCAAGGACCGGAATTGTGGACATATCCATTCTCACCACAGGTTTGTGCTTCTGTAGGGTTAAAGCAGGGCCGCTGTTGGGATTTTGTGATATTTAAAGTGTAACTTAACCTGTCCTCCTTTGCTGATTGCTAAAAGGTATTTTCTTTGCTTTTATAAGGAATGAGCGCAACAGCTCGTAAGAGGAAAGAGGAATTGGCTCAAGCCTTACGGAAGCTCATCCAATCGAAGGGTAAAACACCATCTTTGAAATACCAACAGCTTTTGGATGATCTTCGGGCACAGTCTGAAACAGTAAGTCTCCTGCTTTGTTTTTACATTTCCATTAATTTTTAAAAGCTTTTTTTTCCCAAATGAACATTCTTGTCCTCAAATTACATTATGGAAGGAAATGCAAACATGAATGATTTGTTGGCATGACTAGAAAGCCAGCTCTGTTACAGACAAATGAGTTGAATCTGCTGTACCTTAGTTTATTCTGGCTTTTGGAATTAGCAAACTGAGCTTCAGGATTCCAGGCCAGGCTTCAACTTTCACATAGAACAAATGAAAACTTCAAATAAAAATATTAGGAGATTGGTAGAAAGTATAGCATTTTTACTATGTTTGAAGTATTTTCCCCGTCTTTATTTGATTTGCTCCTTTTCTTTAAGGCTATCACAAAGGAAATGTTTGAAGAAGCACTTCGTGCCTTGGCTGATGAGGACTTCCTGACTGTGACTGGAAAGACTGTGAGGCTGCTGTGAGTTACCCTGTGCTTGAGAGCCTGCTGTCACGACTTGTACTTCGCCTTACTCAAGAAGATAGTGTCAGTCTGCAAGATCTTTGAGATTTGGGACTATCATCTGCTATGACAGGCACTGCCTTTCCCTGTCAACCACCTGTCATGGCCTCACTTTGCCTTACTATGTTGCCACTGCAAGATTTGCACGGCTTGGGCTATCATTTGCTATGACAAGGGTAGTCATGATTAAGTGGCATCACTGTCATTACAAGATATTATGAAAATCTTCATGTTAACAATGCTATTTACATTTTAGCTAAATGTAATTACTAATATGGCAAGGGCTTTGTGGATTTTTTGAGGTTTTTTTAGAGCATGGTAACAATATTGCCTGTATTTCCAATTGAATTGTAAAAATTCATCTTAATTGAGTTTTTAGTAACTGCAGTTTTTACTGTTAGTATTTCTGTAAGCTGAAATAAAATTATTTGACTTGAAAGGACTCTTTCATGTTCGTTTCAAGGACAAATCACGTTAACCTGTGCTGAGCACTTTTCAGTATAGAATTCTGCAATTTTTTGGAAGCTCTTTGTGAGATCATGAAAGGCTTTTTGGTTAATTTGTTTTGTTTGACCTGAGTGTACTGTGGAAGTATCCGCAATGTAAAAAAGGTAGATGGATTCTACTTGAAACTACATTTCTTTACTTCAATTTTAAGTATGACTGATAAATTAAGATACCTACCTTTGGTGTAATGACATATAATCAGTCCTGAACCAACAAGGTCTTGCAGCGTGTTTACAATAACATTCCCAAGGACCTAGTATGGGTGATTTTTTAAAAGAAAAACACAATGCTGTGTTGACCTTCCTCAGCTGTACAAAGCAGCATGATTGCTTTGTGTGGTCTTTTTTATTTAAGGGCAATGAGCAGGTTAGAATCCTTGCATAACTGTTGGATGTCACTGAGAAATATTCCAAACCTTACTCTGCCTTCACTTCAGGAAGAGGGGAAAAAAAAATCCATCTATGTACTTATTTGAAGTGATCTTGGATTATACTGTGAATGATGAGTCTCTTATCATTAGACATTCCTGAGACAGATGTTATTGTTGTCCACGCTGCTTACAGGTGATGAGATTTAAAAATTACATACCAAAGATCAGGATCAGAGATAGTTTTTTATTAAACACCACAGGATGTTACGGGGAGAAGAACCCAGTGGAAACACATTGCGAACTGAGAAAAACTTCGCTGAAAATAAGTGCCTACACAGCAGCTGTAAGGATGCCCTAGACTTTTCAGAACAATGGGATTTAGTATGACCATTCTAAGCATCTTCTATCTACTGATCATACTGAAAGTAGTCACATTTGGGTATGCTGTGAATTTTCAGGTCTGCCTGAGCGTTCAAGGGGAAGGTTAAGTTTTTGGCCTCCAGAGACATACCAAGAAATGGAATAATTTTTACTGATTCTATACATATTTTCTTCCTCATCCATGAACAGATTGAAGATGTGGGGAAATAAGGCCTTTTTGCATGCTGTGAGTTGCTTGGTTAACAGTCAAGACACAACAAATTTAGCATAACTGGTGACTGAGATCTAAAAAGCTGCACTTACTGTGCAGCTCCTGGAAGGGTCAGGGGAAAGTGCACCCTAATGAAACACACAATGTCTGGAGAAGGACCAGAAGAAATTAATAAAATGTTGGGGGAAGTCAGTGATTCACATGGTCAAGGTTATCTCTGAAGCTCTAACACAAGTGTGCTTTCAGATATGTTAGAGGCATCAGCCTCTTAAAGGCACCTCCACAAAATGGAAGTAGGAGAGAAGTCTGAGGAGCTCAAATATAGCCTGCACACAGGCCATAGCTAAAAGACATGGATGCTGTAAGTGTGCTCTCCAGGACACAGGCTTGGGAGGAAAGAGGTGACAGCTTTTAGCTGTTAACTTAAATTGACTGATCTAGCATAAACTACAGCTTCATAAAGATCATTAATGGAAGAAGATCCTATATATCTGGGCAGGGATCACAATGGACAGTTGGAGAAGAACAAGCATTCCTAAACTATTTCCACCGTGTGATCAAGACACATTAACTCAGGTCTCTAACCATCATTCATCCATTGTGTGCTGATTTTGGATGCTGTAGAGTTAATTTTCTTCACAGTGGTTGTTGTGGGGCTGTATTTTAAATTTGTGCTGAGCACAGGGTTGATAATACAAAGATGTGTTTGTTACTGCTGAGCAGGGCTTGCACAGAGCCAAGGCCTTCTCTGCTTCTCATATTGCCATGTTGGCATGGGAGGTAGGGAGGAGACAGCCAGAACTCTACCTGACCAAAGGGATATTCCAGACCGTATGATAACATGCCCAGTATGTAATGTGGGGGGAAGAAGAAGGAAGAGGGGGACATTTGAAGTGATGTCATTTGTCTTCCCAAGTAACCATTACACGTGATGGGGCTCTGCTCTCCTGGGGATGGATGGCTGGACACCTGCCTGCCCATGGATAGCAGTGAGTTAATTCCTTGTTTTGCTTTGCTTGTGTGCATGGCTTCTGCTTTCCCTAATAAACTGCCTTTATTGCAACCACTGAGCTCTCCAGCTTTTACACTTCTAACTGTCTCCCTGCTGGTGGAGGAGTGAGTGAGCAACTGTGGGGCTTGGTGTCTGGCTGGGGTTAGACCACGTTGTTTTTCATTAAGCATGGAAAAATGTCATACTGCAGAATTCTCTTCCTGCTCAATTTAACTTATACTGTCCAGAATGTCAACTGTTACAACAGAGGATTGACCTATACAGATATACAAGCCTGATTTAGGTAGTAAGGGCAGAGCAGGAAAAGAAGGAAGGGGGAAAAAACCAGTTTTACTCAGTTGAAACAAAACTATCATTTTACTGAAACAAAACTTTGTTGCGTTTTGTGGTTGGTAGCGTGGACCAATTCCCGTCTCGCAAAACGCTGGAGAATGCGGGCATCGATCCCGCTACCTCTCGCATGCTAAGCGAGCGCTCTACCATTTGAGCTAATTCCCCCCCTGCCGGTTGGGGCCGGGATCACCAATCTCTGATCCTCTGCGAGCTCCTAAAACTGCAGCTCCACACCTGGAATGCAGTTTTCTCTCTCTTGCTCGGGCCCCTCCGCTCACAAACGAAAACACGTTGAACTTCGATTCCAAAATCATACATTTGTAGTATTTCATTTACCATTTCCTAATCAAACAGCAAGAAACAAGGCAAACTGGAACAGACGTATTTTCCAGCTATGTGTATGTAATAATAAGAAATAACCCACTTGCTACTTGCCGTTCCCGAAAGAAAGGGTGTTGCGGCATTCCGTTTTATTTTATTGAAGTATTTTTTTTCAAACGCTCTCAGGGAAGGACTTTTACTCTCCCGAGAAGCAAAAGCACCAATGGAGAATGCGGGCATCGATCCCGCTACCTCTCGCATGCTAAGCGAGCGCTCTACCATTTGAGCTAATTCCCCTGCGCCCGAAGGGAAAATCCTGTAAGCTTAGATTTCAACATCTCTAAATACAAACTGCTTTTTGTCTTTACCCTACTTTTTCGCCGTGGGGAGTAACCCCAGGGCAGCCGTTCAGAACGTTTAACTACCGCCTGACCTGGAGCCACCTATGGTTCTGCCCAAGACGACAAAAAAACTAATGTGATAAGGCAGAGTAACGTGATAAGGCACTTCTCGCTAACGTGCACAACAAACTCATGCCCTGCAGCCTCCCCTCAGTGCCACCTGCCACACGCTGGATTTGTCCTCCTCCTACACTCAGGGAAATCACATCACAGACAACACAGTGGAGCAGCTTGAGGATAATACAAAACTCACATTTGCCCTGATGTCCCCTCAGGAGACCATCTAGAAAGCAAAATTCAAGCCTGATTAAATTGACTTGTATCAGTTTCCATTAGTATTGACAAGACGATGAATTGATCTGTGTTAAATGAAAGTATGTGGACATAAAGCCTTCAAAACTGAAACACCTCAATTTATATTTTTTTTAATGCAACGAAGAAGGTCAGGCTATTTTTCAGACATAGGTAAGGAAGTTTCCCAGTCAAGTTAAGAAATTAGAACATTTTACTTGCCATCTTACATGAAAACTTAGCAACACTCACAAAAAATTCATTATCACAAAACAATGCTGTCAATTATATAAAATGCATGTTTTAATAATTGAAAATAGTTCAGAGATCTTTCCTCCCTCTTATCTGGCTTGGGCATTAAATAAACTTTTTCTGTGAGCCGAATGGGTGAAGCTTTAGGCCTCTTCAGTGGCAGCAGAGTGAGATGTGGCGGTGAAAAACAGGGAGAGGTAATCTGCCTTTTTCATAATGAATCAAACTGCACAGGGTCGATAAAGAAAACTGTTCATAGAGCTGAACCTCGTGAAAACACGATATGGGAGAGATCCTGGCCACAGGCCTGCAGGGGGCCATCAGTGAGCCCAAGAGACACATATGCCTGTGAGAAGGACTGAAACTGCTTTTGCATGTTTGCTTTCCCCTTCAAGTCTAGTCAAGTGAGGTAGATAAAAATCATCTCCAGTATAATGCAAGCAGTGCTAAGGATAAATTTTATTCTTTTATTGTGCAGAGACTGAAGTTAGACAGGAGAATATTTGAACTTTAGGAGAGTGTTTGCAGCAACACTGTAGCTGTAGTTCCACCTCTCCAGCTGAGTCTGGATTGTAACAGATTTGGAGTACTACCTTACCTAGGACACAAATTGTAACTTGCTGATGCTCAATTTCAAAATTTATTTTGTTTTGACTGGTTGCTGCCATCCAGTACTGCCTAAATCCTCCAGAGAAAGCCACCAGTACATGTATTGTTGGATTACTGCAGACACTTTAGTTTACTAGCAGGACTTACTCCTCTGCATTTAAACAGAGCATATCAGTGAACCCACTCTCTCTGTAAACTACATTTTCCTTCTTGAACTCCAGAAAGCATTCTTTGATTTAACAGCCTGTGGACAGAGGTTTGGCAATGTGCTTCCCACTGCAAAGTCAGTTAGTATGACTATAGGTGAATTTTTCTACTTAAGAAATGTGCTCAGTAACCCCGTACATTTAAGATGCAATACTATCTGGAAAGAATTATCAAAGCAAATAAATAAAGGCAGGAATACAAATAATTTCTAAAATACAACATAAAACTACATAAATTATTTTTTTCCTCTCCAGAAAGTAAACATGAACTTTAAAACAATTTATTTCTTTATTTAAAACATTTATTGATGTCTAACTAGAAAATAAAGTTGAAAAAGGAACTAAAGAGTTGAAAAAAAGGAGAAGAAAAATCTTACTGTGCTTGAGTGACTTCTAAGAGTAGTCTTTCTAGATTTACAAGCTTTTTTATATTTCACTGCAAGAGATGTAAAAAAAAGAGTTCTCCCTCCTTGAATAAACACTAGAGGATGCACTGCTCAGGGAAACGACTTGTTTTATCCAAGGAACACAGCAGAAAATGCTCCTCACACGTCAAGCCACCGGGTTTTCCATGTAAACTCAGAGGTGACTCTCTGTTGTTACACAGAGAAGCCCAACATAACAACAGCGGCCGCAGGGGCCGGAGGGGGATTCAGCACGAGTGCAGCCTCCCCTTAGCTCTCCAGCAGGGGGAATTAGCTCAAATGGTAGAGCGCTCGCTTAGCATGCGAGAGGTAGCGGGATCGATGCCCGCATTCTCCAGCGTTTTGATGGGCTGTAGCGCCACGCTGGGAAAGATTTTCTTCCACCAACTGTACTGCGTTGGTGGTAGAAAATCCACAGCAGCTAATACTGACCGCCTACGCACGGCAAATAAAAGGGGGGAAGAAATGTTAATTGTGAAAATTACACTTGTGCGCTTGTCTCTGAGAAACAATTTCTTCCCAAACCCATTTTACTTAACGCTGTTACTCTGTGATACAGAAAAAAAATTAGCTACTTCCGTCCATTACCACTACACTGAACGTGAGCACATATGATTATTTTTTAATGATGTGGAAAGTCACCGAAATCGTCTCTGCGAAGATGTAAAAGTTTTGTAGTTGTCTCTATAAATCAATCATTAGCTCAGCACAGATTTAGTGTCTCTCCAGTTACCTTGTAGCCGTCGGAGGATGGGCAGGGCACGCTTGTTCCGAACCTGAGTTTCAAGTTACACTCGATCTCCCGCAGCATCATTTAATATCTTCTTCTAGCCATGAGAAGAAAATAATTTGCACTTGGAAAAAAAAAACAAAAACAAAACAAAAAACAAAAAACCAAAACCCAAAACAAACTCGGCTTTGATCAACGTTAAGAACTCAGATACTCAATACTCTGCGAACGCGTCTCCAAACTGATCAACTTTAATCCTCACGAAACTTCTCCAGGAGAACGCATCTGAATCCAAAAGAGGGGCACAACAAAACACTGGAGAATGCGGGCATCGATCCCGCTACCTCTCGCATGCTAAGCGAGCGCTCTACCATTTGAGCTAATTCCCCCGCGGCCACCCCGCCCCCTGCACTGACTATTCCTCCTGTCGCTTCCCTCCCCGCCGGACTCACCGCACAACGCGCTGAGACGGGACCTGCCGCCTTCAACACAAACAAAACTCCCCCAAGCCCCGGCAGCTGGGCAGTGCGAGCCCTGCTAATCCCCTGCCGAAGCCACGGGTAGGCAATAACAGCGCACAGCTCCCCAGTGAAACGCAGAAACAATTAGGTCTTCCTGCAAGCACACTGCTTTTGACAGTAGTGGGAATTTTGCCTAATATGATATCTGGACTCCTCGAGGCAACAGCAGGCGCTTTGTTCAGCTGGATAACATCCGGGCTTGTGTTTCCAGGCAACTGAAGACTTATGTTCACACCAAACAATTATTGCTGCTTAAGAGAAATCTGGATATATTTAAATACCGTATTTTTTCTGAGACAGAGTTTTCCTATTTGTAATCCCTAGGTGGAAGACAATCAGCTAAATGACTTTACCCTTCTCCACATTTTACAATATCAAATGTATATGACTGACTAGGTAGAGTTCTTCCAGTTCTTTCTCTTGTGGCAATAGAGGCTGGGTTCACATTATAAAAAGGGGGTAAAAAAAACCCCCCAAACACAATTAGAACAAGGATTCTTGGAAACAATGAAAAAAGCACTAAATGGAACACTGGGGAACAAAGAAATAGTTGACACTATTTACTTACAGCTCTCAGGCATTTTTAAGTTGTGATCATCAGATAGACAAGCACAGAGACAAATACATACAAAAATAAAAAATATACCACTAAAACGATAAATTTTTACTATCATGAAACAGCCGTGAAAATTCTGTTTAGTGGTTACACAAACAGCAAGAGGGTTGTGAATTTTTATTACACTTACAATATTAAATAATCTGCCTCCTGAAAAAAAGCATTATCTGAAACAAAATTTATTAAATAGCTACACAAACAGCTCTTGATTTCCCAAGGATGCTTTAAGACACATGAATCACACTGACATATAAAGATCTTTCGAATCTCTCCGCTTCAATGACTTAGTGATTTTAGAAAACAAAATTACAAAATTTCAGTCTTTGGTCTAGCTCTAAAGCTGTATACCAAAAGTCCCACGCACATTCTTCCATTAACAAAATTCCAGTGTCTTGCCACCTACTCCCTCACTCTGATTGAAACAGCTCAAAACATAATAAACCCTAGAAGGATTTGGTACTTTTAATAGTATTTGCTACTGCGGTTACCACCTTTAAGGAAAATCAGTATAGTCCATCTGGGAGGTTATGCACCAGTACAAAATTCAGTAATGTTGGTCAAAGAATCAGCTTAGCCAGGTATCCCAAGTAACTTCAGTTAACATTACCAGTCACAAGAGACACTTGCAAAAGCTGAAATAATTAATATTAAATATACTGTTTTTGTAAGAAGTATGACACCAAAATGGTTTTTTGTACATATTTATCAGATTAGCATTTAGGTTAATACTGCAGTCACTCTGTGCACTAACAAGAAAAGGAGGAAATCTTATGCATAAAATGAGGATCATGTTATGCTACTCTCGGTCATCTCTCTGGGACCAATACAAAAATCTCTCTCATTATTTCAACCTGTAAAATCTCCAACTATCAGAGAGTTGAAATACCAAGAAAACATACAAGTTGCCATTCTCTTTCTCTAAAAGGATGCAGGGATTTTAGATTTCCATCTAGGTTATCATATGGATTCCAGACTGGCAAAGATTTTATTCTGGTTTCAGATGGGGAAACAGGAAGTCATACATTAACATGATTATGCATTTAGGTTTTTTTCCCTAGGAAAATTGCTAGACTCACATCACAACTTACTCCCAATTTTTCTGGAAGACCCTGTGTCCCTACTAACTTAATGAGTGTTTAAAAAAGTTTCAACATCATGCTACATGTACAATGCCCTCCTTGAAATAAACAGGATAACAATATAGAGAAACTGTGTTACTAATTTTACATACAAAACAATCTGTTCAATAGTTAATAGCAATAAACAAGGTTGTTACAAAAGTAGTGAAATTGACTATGCCTGAATCCCACTGAATCTGCAACCTTTGTCTTCTAAATCACCACTGTAAGAATCTAAATTTTCACTACATTCCCTAAAATTCCACGTAGCAGAGAATGTGGGCTCGCTATGCCTAGGCCACCTGGCTAATCAGTTACCACTGAACAGCACATACAAGATTTTCCTCATGTTCATTTACTGTCTCTTCCAAGCCATGGATTTCCACAGAATAGTAAACAATTTATTTATATTTTTGATTTTTATCAACCTTTCACTTTTTGTGCCAAAGTTAACAGGAGTGAAAATGAAGACTTTTCATAGCTTAGAAGACCTAAGAAGATTCAGGTCCCTATATCTTATGGCTTTTACTCAGGAACAGAACTATGTACTCACTAAATAAGATTTTTCCAGAATATAGAGTAGTTTTAAGAACAATAACCTCATCCAAATAAATAAACCAATCTTTTTATAAAAAGCCCCCCAAGGTTTATATGGAATGAACTGAAAAATGTATTTGGCTGCAATGTTGCAAGACTAGAGAGTTAAGATACACAGAACCCACTGAAGTTCAGTGTATGTTTAACATCTGGTTACTTAGGTCCATATGAAAATCTGAGAGTTTTCCTTTTTTAAATCCATACAGCACCATGATATACAATAACTTTAAACTAGAACAGGGAAACCAGACTTATTAGAGGAGCTGCATTCACTGATGAAGCTACCTGCTTATAGTGCATTGAAAACACCACAACCCTGCTGAACTAAGACCACAAAAAAGTTTAGGATAGCACCCACTTCAGCAAGTTCTTCAGCCCAAGTTACCCTCTGATTTGAGTCTTCACTCCTCTCCTGGGCTCAATGTTACACGTTAAGTGAACTCTGGAGGAGCAGTATCAGAAGTAAAGAAAGCAACAGCTATTAAAGTTTACTAATGCAGTGGAGGATTAGTGTGGCTGTAAGTGTTGAGAACAATTGAAGGAGGGCTGGAGCCTGAGTCATAGCAGAGCAGCACAGGAATAGGAAGCACAGAATAGGAACGCCACAAGAACCCACAAAATACCCACTGTGCTATGGAGTCACACTGCCCACTGCACCTCCTCCTTCAAACAAGCACCCCCATGACTACAAAACTGGATTTTGTGAGGCCTATTAAGACAACCACCACGACCAGAAAATCCTTGGGTAAAAGGCTGTGCACAAACCTCCTCCACCTGCTGTCTTTCGATGGTCTTAAGCCAGACTTGCTCCAGGTGACAACAAAGCAGACACAGCTTCCCTTGCCCACATGTTCCACCTTCCTTCTCAGGACTGTGCCTCTGCTCCGTCCTTCCCAGGCACTAAGTGTGCCCTGCCCTGTGCTAGAACCTTCTGTGGAGGCATATGTTCCCTCCCACCCCAATGGCAGCTCTGTCCCCCAGGGCAGCTGCTGACCTCCTTTTTATTCCTTTATAGATGGAGTAGTGAGCAGGTGGTGCTGGGAGGTTTGTCAGGGTGTGAATGAGGAATTGCTGTAGCCGCGTCTCCTCCTGATGTGTGAGGCAGCTGTTGGGATGGCAGGTAAGTGTTCTAAAGAAAAGCCACCAACCTGCCTGTTGGTCAGCTCCTCTGCCCCCTTGAAGCTGCCTTCTGTACCATCGGGGGAAAAGGTAATGCTCAAAAGAGTCTGCTCTTTTTATCCTAATTTTCCCAATGCAATGGCTCTAAGTAGCAGAAATATCAGCTGTGTGTGTACACCTTTAAATTGGCCTATTTTTTTTTTCATAACGTAAATTCATAATTAGGTTTATGTTCATGCATTTTCCTAGGCATTGCTTTGAGGGTGGAGATTGAAAAACAATTTTTTAAAAATGTACATTGATATGCATTTAAGGACGACAGAATTTCCATTTTCAAACCACATTCCTGATAGTTTCTAACAGTTGAGAACACGACTTCTGAATAATTTGGATATGCAATATATCTTTCTCTGTCACTTTCTGGTTTTTTTTTGTTTGGTTTTTTTTAGGAGATTATAGAACATAAGGGTTATTTGCAACTGTAAAAGCTATTCCCATCTTGAAAACAATCTCAGCTTCTGCACGTTTGACACCAAACATGAGGTTAACTGTTAGCAAAAAAAGACAGTTTTAGCAGTAAATGGTAAAACCCACCTTTGGTTTATCCAGCCAGCAGGCTTGGTGAAACTGCAGGCTAAGGTGCTCCAGCTTACACCCTTCTTCCTCAGTTCCTTGAAATCTCTGAAGTTTTGGCAATAACCCGTCTCCTGTGTGTTTATAACCTTGCTGTTTTTGTGTATTGCTAGATATTTTTCCTGAAAAAAGTAAAATAAGGAAAAAACAGAAATTCATTGTTTTCTTTCAGCAAGAGCTGAGCTATTTTTATGTAACTCCTGAGTTCTTTTGCTAAATACAGTTAGTAAAATTACTTCAACACTTCTCAAATAACTAAAAGGCTATAAAAAATGTTAATGGTGTTAGACAACTCGAAACAAGATCAATGCAGAATCTTGAGTTGTTTACTAGTCCTTTAGGATTATAGCAGCACCTGCATTGTTAGCAGCCATCTCTAAACAACTGCCTGTGAAGAAAGCTTTATTTTCCCCGAAGATAAAGAAAAAAATAAGGTGATTTTCTTTTTTTTTTTCAGTCCAAAGACTTGACCAGGAAGTTACTCAGGAATGCCTGGTCTAAATATGCCTGGTCTAAATGCCTTGTCATCACTGCTAAATAATGCAATAATGAGTGTTGGTTACCTAACTCACTCTAAATTCCTAGAGATGATTAAGAAAGCAGGTGCTTTTAGGCCCAGATGAACATGCAAGGTGGTTCATGCTGCATAAATAAGATTTATGTGGGAAAAAAACATGCCTTACTTCAGCTGAATTTTGTATGACAGTTTTCCACCTAGTGTTTTAGAAATAGAATAGAAAGCCCACTGAAGTGTCTGTGCATGTTCTAGCAGCTGCCATAGAAAATTGAATTATTTACATTGCAAAGATCTCTCCTTACTTCACAAGTGTTACATCATTTTCACACTGCTTTTAATTTTTTTAACATTCTACAAATACTGAAAAACTATACACAATCAATCACTCTTTCCTCCCCTTCAAAAATATTTGATTTAACTCTGACAGGACTAGCTTTAGTATTTAAAAAAAACCCCAACCAAACACCCAAAAATCAGGTATGGCTTACATATACAGCTGGCCATAAATCCAGAGCAACTTTATACCTGGTTATTGTTCTCACTTTTACCATTAGTGCTCTTAGAACTGACAGCTATATTTTTTTCTGAATACCATTATTCTTTCTTCCCCTTCCTATTTTATTGTAGTTGGCAGTGTCAAAAAATTGTAGCAAATCAATGCTGAAGCTTGTCAAGCACGAAGTGAATACTGCCACATAGAGTAAAGACAGTGGCTTAGTTTCAGTTATTCCTAATCTGTCTTGCCTCCTGCCAAAGAATCCAGCTCCAGGGACAACTGGATATGCTTGTACGGTATCTCCAAGCCATTCATCACATGTCAGGGCTAAGGTACATAAAATGATTCAGCATCACCAAAAGCCAGTAAATGATGTAAAAACAAGCCAGGCCAGTTAGAAACCAGTCGGGTGGTGATTTTACCTCTACTCTGATTTGATTTCTTCTTGGACTGGCTTAAACTTGATGGATGAGTAACTTCTCCCATCTGTGGAGTGAGAAATGCAGCCTGGCTTAGCAAGGAGCCATTGTCTGGTTTAGTGCCGACATAATGCCGGAACAATCTTCTCTGTAAACAAAGATGTTCAAAGAATAGTCAGAAAGCCACTGGGTGGCAGATTATGGGCTATATAATTTGTCTGTATGCGCAAGAGCAGAGAGAGCTTATGAAGAAGAGCAGAAGTGAACACTGCCAAGACAAATCAGGCAGAGTTTGTAAATTCTTCCCACCCTATAGAGAACCAGAGCAAAACCCAGCTCTCTTGCATGGTATATCACTTTATACCAAGAGGCCTCTGTGGTTAAAATAAGTAGGGGCAGGATGTAAAGTGGAGCTCAGCCATTTTGGTTTGGTTCAGCTCAAAAACCCTGGGTTGATCAAGCTGTGTGTCTGTGAAAGTTGTTACAGGTGTGTTCACATTAATTTTGTTTCAGCAATAGTGTGGCCAGCAGGATGAAGGCTGTGATTATCACCCTGTACTCGACACTGGTGAGGCCACACTTGTGTTCAGTTCTGGGTCCCTCACTTCAAGAAGGACATTGAGGTGCTGGGGTGTGTCCAGAGGAGCCCAACAGGGCTGGTGAAGGGTCTGGAGCACATGTCCTATTGAGCAGCAGCTGAGGGAGCTGCAGTTCTTTATCATGGAGAAAAGGAGGCTCAGGGGAGACCTTATTACTCCCCACAAACACCTGAGAGGAGGCTGTACCCAGATGAGAGTCGGCTTCTTCCCCCATGCATCTAGGGACAGGACAAGATGACACAGTCATAAGATACACCAGGGGAGGTTTAGTTTGGACATCATAAAGAATTTCTTCATAGAAGGAGTGATTAGGCATTGGAATGGGCTGCCCAGGGAGGTGGTGGAGTCGCTGTCCCTGGGGGTGTTTAAGCAAAGATTGGATGTGGCACTTAATGCCACGGTGTAGTTAACACGGTGGTGGTGTTCAGGCAGAAACTGAACTCCATGATCTCCAACCTAAACGATCCTGTGCTTCTGTGAAGCAGAAGCAAGGAGGCTGAGGGAAGGAGGGGATGGAAGAGCGGGTGGCAGGGGATTTTGGAACGCCAAAGGAAAAGGGTTTATGGAAGGAGAAGAGGCTGACCCCCGGCAGCGGGAGGCCCAGGGTGGGAGAGGGGGACAGGGGGTAAGGACCGGCCCTTAGGGGCTGTGGGTGCAGTCTGGGGGGGCTGTACATCATCGTGTTCCCTGTCTGCGATATGAGCTTTGTGCTGCCTGTCAAGTTACGTGAGCACCGGTGCGTTTGTTTTTCAAAAAAGTCACTCTTTTAAGGCTGTTAAAACTAATGTATTAATTATAGGGAAGTGCATTTGGTGAGGTAATAAATAAGAAAAACACAGATCTGCTTTATTTTAATTGGCTCTCTCACCTCAGAGAAGCCAGACACCTTCCAAAAAGATGTATGCATGAATATATACATATTTATATGACAGGATGTGTCTGCACGCGCACACACACGTGTAAGTTTTGACTATAAAACTCGGCTTCATTCAAGTATTTAACATTTTTTTCCTTCATTAAACGTTTCCTGAACCAGTCTTTACATGTGCATGCCCTGAAAATTGGAAAGAACATGGGTTTCCTTGTTGAATTTGGAACAATTGTACAATAAAAGCAGAGCTATTTTTTTTTAATTTTTTTTTTTCCTAAAAACACACGTTTGCTTTCTTTTAAGTAACTTGATCTTTTGGAGAGCTTCTTGTATGAAACCAGCTGAATAACAAAGGCTCGTGTTTTAAAAGGATGAATAAGATAATTCTGGTAGTGTACATGCTGAAAGGTGTGTCCCACGATTGCAGCTGTGGGCTGCAGTCAGTTGTTGCTGAGTGGAAAGAATGACTCAGCAAGAAACAACGAATTAATTATCACACATAGCTATAGTGTGGTTTTTTGTAAGTTTAGACCGTCCATACCAAAATTTTGTCGGTTTTTTTTTTTCAGGTGGGGAATTAGCTCAAATGGTAGAGCGCTCGCTTAGCATGCGAGAGGTAGCGGGATCGATGCCCGCATTCTCCAGTGTTTTCCATACGGATGTCATTGTAAACCACGCGGCAGCATTTAAAACTATTCCTATTTACGCTTAATTTTTCTTGTGTAATGGTGTACAGAAACCTGAAAGAACTGAAATGTTTTAAAAAAGGATATTAATTTAAATATTTCTTTTTTTTCCAATTTCCATTTCATTTCAATTTTCATTCTGTTCAAAAGAACAAAATCAGATGTTTATTCTTTTGCATAGAGGAGGTAAAAAAAATACAATCTTTGCATGAAATAATCAAATTTACTGACATCTTAATGCAATAAAAAAATTACATGTAAAATTTATTGAGAAAAGGAAATGAGGAATTTTTTGATTGTTCCTTAAGTATTTGGTTAATAATTTCACTCATTAAGAAACTTTACATTTGATATTATGGTTTAGTATGTAGTGAACAAAATTTTGTACTCATACTTTGAGTAAGACTCATTGTTTCTGCTCTATTTTGGTTGTATAGGCTGTTTATAGAAAGAGTGGGTTAGAACATTCTGTAGTTCTTTTGCACTTGGTAGCAAGATCATGCCTTTTGCTTCTGAATTTTCACATCTCTGAAATACTTTTTTTTTAAATTCTATTTTTATTTTCTTACTTGCTCACTCAGGTATATAACTGCTTTTACTTCTAGTTCGAGATAGCATGAGGAAATAAGCAGAATGTGCTTCTTACATGTACAGTGAATTTGTGCAATTAGGATCTTGGGAGTGCACATGTTAAAACAAACAGAAACGGGAAACAAAAGTTATTAATTAGGCTCCACGTTAAGGGAGGAAGAGAAACCTTGCTCCATGGATGTACCAGTAGCGCCTGTGAAGAAGGGAGATCTTCCTGTGACCATGACAAGGAAGGAATTAACTTCTAGATGGAATGGGATAGAAATTGCATTTGCTTATTTCTCTTGTATTTTCCAAGTACTGGAGAGAAACAAGGAATTGTGACTGTAAGGCTGCTTGATGCCTCTTAAAATGAAGTCTAATGGAGAGAAAAGTATTATGGTCTTGTCATGAGTCCCTTTTGGACTCAGCAAATAAATTAAATGTCTGTTTGCTTGGAATAAGACTCTTCACTAGTCCTCTGTGTGATTATTATTGCTTCTGTGTTTTCTGTGTTTCTGCTATGGCATAATACCTGACACTTTCTGTGCTTTTAAAGAGAGTGAGTTATATTGCTCTTCTTGGCTGATCAAATGCAAGTTGTGCACTAATGGAATGAGGGAATTTGGTGGGGCTCTGTTCAGGTGCAGTCTGCAATCACTCAAAAACCTGAAAGTTCTCAGAACTAATGACTTTTCATTACATTTATGCCCAGCTTCCTACATTGGGGTACTTCTATCTACTAGGGCTTGTAAAAACTGGAAAAGCTTACTTCTTATTATTTTGGTGTAAATATGAATAGAAGTAAGAGGGTTTTGCTCATCCCATGTGGTGTTTTATGTCATTATTTTTTAGGCAAACTATCCTGTGAAGAATTTACAGGATTGAGAGACACAAGAGTCCTGGCTCTCAAAAGAACCTGTGGAAGTATGGTACTTTTTAATGGGTAAGTAGTTTCCAGAGCCCCATGTCAAAGGAGTGACCACTCTGGGTCTGTGTGTGCTTTCTGAGTCAGGAATTGCATAGAAATATTCTACGTAAAGAACCATGAAAATTCAGTTTTATTTGATTTTTATTATTCTTATTATTATTATCACTCATACTTTACAGTCCTCTGTAATATCAAGCTGAAATCAATTACACAATGTAGGTATTCATTCTGAAGAATAATTTGTAGGTACTAAACTTGCTGGAAGATATTGCTATGTTTTTGTTTGTTGTAGTCTGCAAATAGGAAATAATTATTCCTTAGTTGTCTTTTATCAATACCTTGTTCCAAATATTACTTAGAAAATCTTTCAGGCTGAAATGAAGCTTAGGGACCATCATATGGCAACTCTGGAGACAGTGTTGTATAGCATGAGGGCCATTTGTAGAATCTTCACTCAAAAATCTCAACTCTGTGAAACTCTTCTTTTAAATAAAATTATTTCACAACATGATTGTAGAATATTTGTTTTCCGAGCTGAGAACACTGCAGTTCTGATTTTTCTCGTGATGAGTACTGTGTGATATTTGACAATAAAGTTTATGAAACAATTTTTTCTGAAATGACTATCAATATTCTATTTTGACAAAGTGGTAAGCAGAAGTTGTATTTTGAACTCTTCTGGAAGAGAGTGAGAGGTGAGTTCACTACCATGTGTAAGCACTTAGAATCCTAGAACCATAGAAGGGTTTGTGTTGGACAGGACCTTAAAATCATCTTGCTGCAACCTTTCTGCCATGGGCAGGGACACATTCTTCTAAACGCGGCTGCTCTGAGCACCATCCAGCCTAGCTTTGAACACTGTCACAGTTTCTCTGGGCAACCTGTTCCACTGCCTCACCACCCTCACAGTGAAGAATTTCTTACTAATATCTTGCCTGAACCTACCCTGTCTCAGCTTAAGGCTATACCTGCTGTGTTGTCACTGCATGCCCTTGTGAAAAGTCACTCTCCAGCTTTCTTCTATGCCTTCTTTAGGTACTGGGAAGCTGCTTTTGCTGGGGCTACCTTTCCTGTGGGCTGAACAACCCCAACTCTCTCAGCCTGTTTGAAAGGAAAGGAAGTTACGTCTTTAAAATGTGTTCAGCTTCAGTTGTCAGGTATTTTTTGTCTCAAATTCAGTGCTGAAAAAAATTTACACTTTTTCCCAGTAAACTTTGTCCAATATAAGAAGAGTGAAATAAAATAGTTTTTAGAGTCATTCAGCAGAGATTTCCTCACCTAGGCCAGCGACCTTATGCCTATTTTCCATTTTGGCCCATGTTTTATTTGCTGTGGTTGCAATTAGTATTGCAGTAATTTGTTGCTGCTAAATGCAAGCCTTGACATCTAGTGGATGGATCTGGATACAGATGGACTGTGGAATCTGCTGTGTGCTTTCAGGGACTAATGGAATATAAGTGGACTTTGGTTTGGTGAGCCTATAGCTCTATTTCTGTCATGTCTCATGACATGCAGGTGTGCTGTTCACTGTCAGCACAGAATCACCTAAAAAAGGATTAATCTTTAAAAAAACCACAAAAAACCCACACAGACATTGGGTAGCCATTGTGCTTCTTTCTGGCCTTGGAGCTGAGCCGGTTTTATCTTAATGCAAGTAGGAGAACAGCCTGGTTACATTAGGGATGAATCACAGTGGACAAGGCTTGTGTAGTGGTCTCTAATAGCCCTCCTGCACCTGCTTTTGATTCCAAAATATAGGAGAAGGACAACTCCTTTCTTTTTTCCCCTGTTCAAGGCCACAATATATTCTACAGTGATGTTATAATAGGAGAGAGCTTTTCAAAATATTATTTTTTTTAGTCTTGTTACTACTTCCACAAAAATACTGAAATAGGCTATACAAGATAATCACTACAATCAGCTTGTTTTGACAACAGAGAGCTCCATAGATCATTGAAATGCATCTTAATGAACAGTTTCACTGTACTGGAAAAGCTTACTTCTAATTATTTTGGTGTAAATACTGAAACTCCTGCTTATTTCTGTTACTACAAAAAATCTGTTCAAAACTAGTAACTTGATACAATAAAATAGAAATTAATAGAAGACCTAAAAACTATTGTAGATTTATCATTTTTATGTGTGCAGAGATAGCAAAACCAGTATTGGGCTAAAATGAACACAAGATAAATGCAGGGAGGCAGAGCATTTTCTGTGTGAGGGTGGGGATGGTGCTGTGCAGGCCCAGGAGTTGTGGGTCCCTTCCAACTCAACATATTCTGGGATTTGAGTCCTCGCTGGGGAAGAGGTTTCAGGTTAGCTGGCAGAAAAACATCTTGCACTGTTGCTCTTTCTGATGTCTACCAGAAGTCTATGAATGAGTTTAACTCTATAAGCTGTAAAGGAAAGAACTGAGTATTATTTATAAAACAGGATGTCGAGAAGAGCATGTGGGTGTTGTCACTGGTTAGCAAGGTGTGTGTGACAGTCTTTTTTGTTAGAGACTGCTGCTAGCAGCAGCCCTCTGCTCAGGCTGCGTGTCCTCCTGGGGATCCCTCATCGCAGTGATTCTGGCACAGGTTTTGGGATGTGTCCCCTTTCAGGTGTGTTCACCTGCAGGTTGCTTTGGTGTATGTTTCCCTCACGTCCACATGAATGCTGGCTGGGCCCTTTTGGTTTGTTCCGGAGCTTGCTGCCCTTCACCAGCACTCTGCAAAGGGAGCTGCCTTCTCCCACCTGCCTGGGGCCTCCAGCATGGAGGTGCAGTTGTGGCTCCCAGGTGGGATGTGCAAGGTGCTACCGCAGTGGCGCCTTCAGCTGAGCTCGGCCTTGGCTGCCGGGAAAGGGCCTGGAACCTGAGCTTTGTCATTGACTTCTGCAGGTGGAGAAACATTTGGCATCATGGCTAGACATTTGTGGAATCAATTTTCCACGGTTCTTATGCTACTGAATGTCAAATATTTCAGCTTTTGAAAACGTCACAACATTCTGAGGAGCTAACTCTCATTAGCACCTCTTTGATATATTTCTGGCACTTCTGTAGCTTTCAAAATTTTGTCTGTATTCTTTCCTTTTCTGCCTTTGGCACTTTTTCAATTTTCTTTTTTTTTTCTCCAAAGACCCTTCTCAATCTAAGCGTCTTGTTTGAAGCCAAGCTGAAAACCCAAAACAATTAAGCGAAACACCACCGCCGTGTGTGTGCCGACTAAACATTACTGGAGGTTGGGGCGCGGACTGAGCCGGGTTGGCAGGGCAGGGATGTAGCCACGGGAATTTGCTTCCCAGGTGTGATAGCCCGCACGGGAACAGAAGTAGGAGTGCCTGGAGAGAGGGATGCGAAGGGAGGAGCAGGCCTGGGAAGCTCGCTGCCGAGGGCTCCCGGCGGGGAGCACATCCCGGCCTGGAGCGGGGACGGGAGCGCGCCTCGGGGCCGGCCCCGCTCCTGGCC
>VWZU01002045.1:3140066-3261694 GCA_013397095.1 Sterrhoptilus dennistouni
GCGGGGCCCGGGCGGGGCTCCTTCCCCCGGGATGGGCCGGGGAGAGACCCAGGGGGGAGGAGTTGTCTGCTGACACGGGGAAAGGGAAGCTGCAGGGGCGCCGGGACGGGTTATCACAGAATCCCGGGTTCACTTAGGTCGGAAGAGACCTCTGAGATCGCCGAGTCCAACCTGTGACCGAGCAGCACCTTGTCAATTAGAGCAGAGCGCCCAGTGCCACGTCCAGGCTTTTCCTGAAGCGCCTCCGGGGACGGTGACTCCACCGCCTCCCTGGGTAGCCCCTTCCAGTGTCTAATGTGAAGAAAATCCTCCTAATTCATTCATTCATGCCCCGGGCCCGATCCCTTCCGTCCGTGGGGCAGCGACATCCTTGTGAGGGCCCGGCCTGGGGTGCGGGGTGGGAGCCGGGGCCCCGAGTGCCGGGGGAGGGAAGAATTGACCTGCCAGGAGGCAGCAAGGGATGGATAGGTGCTGCTGTACGTGAGGAAGGGAGGAGATGTTGTTAGCCTGGTAAAAATGCTGCAGGAAAGAAAGATCTCTACTGAAGATTTGACCCAGTATGCCTCTGGGTGAACACAGAAGACGTGGTATAGTGGTATGTAAAATAAAGGATTGTCTGTGTCCTTTTTTTATTCGGGAGAGAAGGGCTTAGGCCTGTATTGTGTTTTGGGATAAAAGTACTTCACTTCGCTGGTGACTGTGGCATAGTGGGAAGGTGGAGTGGTGCTCTCTTCCCTGTGGGATCCATTGGAGCCAAAGGGTCTCTCTCGTAGGCAAATCTGAGGACAAAGAGCTGCCAGTCATCCCAGGAAGCCTGTCTCAGCAACCGGCACACCATGGACAGACCTTTGGTGTGGCAGAACATTGTGGAAAGTGGTGGCAAAGAAAGGGACAAGAATATTGCTTCACGTGCTAAATTAGAAGCTCAGTTATACTCTTTCAGTTTCATTTCATGAGAGGCTTGAAATACAAAAAGACCCTTCCCCCAGTGCTAAAACCTGAAGTCTTCAGGGGCTTGTTTCCACTTCTCTCACCCCTGAGACTCTTAAGTGGGGTTGATGGACCTCAGAATAGCAGAATGAATTAACTTCAGCAGCTAGTCTAAGTTGAATGTTGGCCACTAATTTGTTTCTGCTACCAATCCACTGGATCACTGGGGGATTGGCACTATAATAAAACAACACTTGCTGTTGATTCTGTGAAGAGAGCTTGGGCAGGTTTTTTTTTTTTTTTTCCGAGGAAGGAAAGTCATCTCCAGTTGGTAATATATTTGGGGATGTGGGATTTGCAGAGTGGAATTTGATAAAGTTGCAACAAACTGGGTTGTGAAGTAGCTTTTGCAACTATGTGGAAGAGCAGTCTAAAAAGATTGGCTATGATAAACTGAGCAAGAATGGATATATTGAGAGAAACCCAAGTATTTCCTCATCTGGGAGTTACTGCATTTTATTTTGTTAGGATTCTCCTTTACTTTTTTTCCTGTTATCTAAATTTAAAGGGGTTTTGTTATGGAGCAACACTGAAAGACTTCAGCTTATGTTTAGGCTCTCACAGGAGATTTTCTGCAATACACAGGAAGCAAAGTTGGTTTAGGTTGTTTATTGAGTACTGGCGTTTGTCATTCAACCTGGCTAGTGCAGAGTATCAGTTACTAAAAATTTTTGTAGTGAAAAAAGCTGTTTTCTTCCTACTTCAGCCCTATAAGAATGAATAGTTTTTGACTGAACTTGAATAGTTACATTGCTGTAAGTGTTCTTTGCAGTCTTACAAGAGTTATTTTAAAATCTCTTATATCTCTGGTAGTTACTCAGGGGTGGTTTTTGGACTCAGAAATACAGCCGCACTTAAAGTTCATAAAAAGCAGGAGATGTAGGAAACTTGTAATACGTGTGACTGCTCCAAACAACGTAAGGGGCCGGTACTGCATGTACGCCTTGTTGAAGAAATTAAATTAAACTAATCTGTTGTAGTAAAATGCAGCAAGCAGGCTGAATCATCAACAAAACTGCTGGGAAAATTAGTCAGGGCTTCTAAAACAACATATTCTTGTAGAGAAAATACTGTGACTTTTTATTGGTACACACATGGAGTGGGGGGTGGAGGGTGTTTGTTTTTTCTTTCCACAATAGTATGCAAAAATTCAGACTTCACCCAGGACTGCTCTTGCCAGGAAGGTGTGTTATAATCATTTGTGGAGGAGGGAAAGGAATGATTTGCTATTAACTTTGTTATAGACTTAAAATTTAAATCTGCCTAGCTCTATGACTTTATTCTGCTCTTGCTATAAAGCTCAACTTCATAATTATTTGTTTCAGAGAAGAAAAAAAAAAAGTTTTGATTGCATGAAGTCCAGGGATGAAATTTAACTCCAAGGAAGTCAACAGCAAAACTTACTAAGGTCAACTGTCTTACTTTCATCCCAGAAATTCCTTTCCTGGGCTTGCTCATTCTGTGAGCAATTGTGTAACAAATTATGTGTATGTAACAACAGAGAATTTAATTTGAAAATAGCTGTTCTTTAATGTCTGCTAAAGAAATTGTATATATCAGTGTTACATTGTGGTTTAATAAGTATCTTACCTGCTTTCTGAAGTCACCTGTAATGAGTAAATTTTACATGTAGATACTAGCATGTGCTAGAAATGGATCTTTGTAAGCTGCAGTTTGATCCCATATTGAACCTTCTTCTGCTTGAAGCTAGGTTGTTTGTGTGGGTACTGCTGGAGGTCTGAGGTTAAACAAGTCTGGGGTTAAATTTTTAGAGAAGAGAGCAGCTATATATAATACATAATCATCCAGTTTCGTTTTCCTTAGCTGGATATTCATTCTGTTGATCTGTTTGAAAATACACAGTACGAGATGTAAATAAGCACATTTTCAAGAAAAAAGAAATAATTCACTAAGGCATACCATTTAAACATCTCAAAAAAAAGAAGCAGATAAAAAACCATCATTATAAGGGCTTAATTCAGGAGTTAATTTCTGCATTTTGATAATTTGAATTTCACTTAATATTACCTTATATATAAGGTTATACATATGTATATATATAAAATGTGAATGTTCCCTAAAGGCAGTGATGGTGTCATAAATGGTTAGAATTTATGTGGGAAAATAAAAGAATTAAGGCAGCAGTGTCAAATATGGTGCTGTAACTATGGGCTGCTAATGCTTTTGCCTCCTTCCTCTTCAACTGAGAGCTTCAGTAGCTTGGGGGAGGGTGGATAGGGCTGAGTTAATGAAAATTTCCCTTGGTTTGCTGGAACTGGGTGCTCGGGGAAGAAAAATTGGCTGATCTACAGTCAAAATTATATGAGATTCCTGATTTACTTCTAGTATGTAGTCTTGAGCAACCTTTTTTGAAAGTGTTTGAAGGCACATGGCTAGATCCCTGTGAAATATTTTTTTGTACAATCCATACTTTTAATTTCCAGTTATTCTTCTCTATAAGGACGAAACGGCTTCATTGTCCATGCAAAAATGTCCTTCCCTTTGATTTTATAGATGATTGATTCTGTGAGTAGAAATGGCACAATGCATGTCAGTGCCTTATTTTCATAACTTTTTTGTTTGTTTGTTTTTGTTTGTTTGTTTCTATTTGCAAACGTTTGGTGGTTGTGGAAGCAGTTCTAAGTGTGCATGACCACAGCAGTAAGGGAGCTGGTGAAAAATTGAAATTCACATTAGAAGTGAAGGGCTGGAATTGGTCTTGAGTGGGTTCTAGGCTCCCTGAGCTGGGAAGCAAGGACTGAATGTGCCATTCTAATGGTTGGGGCTTTTGTTCTTATTGCTTTTGGTTTATTTTGCTTTGAAAGTTGGGGTTTTTTTCTTCCTCTCTTAAGATCCTCAATTGCAAGGTATTCTATAATGTGAGATATTTTGCAGTACTTTCTCTTAAATGCCTTGAAACTCTTTTCTTCATCATTCCCAATCAAGCTGATGTCTGTCTGTTCTGTGCTTCATAGGGTAAAGATTTGTATCCTGTGTGGGAGACACCTAGGTATTAAGAGCCATTCAGAAGAGTCATAAGAGGATATATTCATAAGTGGGATGTAGAAGCAATGATTTAAAGACTGCTTTTTCCATGTGATATAATTTAAACTTCATGTCTAGAAAAGTCTGCACAAGTAGGCTTCTCTTTTTCTCTGACCTATTGAACGCTCGTTTCCTTCCTCTTTTTTCTCCTTGTCGAGGAAATAGTTGTCTGTTTTCAATCCAGTGTGTTTTACCTTGAAGGATGTATTACTCCCTCCCAGTTTCTCTTTTATGCCTCCACTGCAATTGTTCATTTATCCAGAGCTGGTTCAAGAAGTCAGTTTAAGAGCTTTTTAGAATTTTACAGGCCTCAAAGTTTATTCTGTGGGTTTACAGTGTTAGCTCTGTAAGCACAGACTTCTTGAAGCTGCAAGTAATCAAACAAAACAAAAGAAGCAAAATACTGTGTTCCATGAGGCAGCGAGTACTCTGTGTGGAGCATTTTTCCATCCTGTCCTATGCACAAAAAATTGCAACTGTGATTGTTCTGCCTGCCTAAAAACATCTTGACAAACCACAAATAATTTCAGCTGTTTGAGAGAAGTTTAGATTACAAATGACATTTAAACTATATATAGACCATCAGTTCTTTCCAACTTTGGGGCATATATAGGCAAGATGCTCTGTTTCTTCTCAGAGCTTTGCCTGTATCATTTTCCTTTGTTCCTGGTGTTTTATAACTGTCTTTCAATACAAACCTACTTATGTCTTTCTACCACAGTAGCTGTATGTATCCTTCAGCAAAGCAACTTACCTCTGCAATAAAAAATTGGCCTACTTTGTAATCTTCTATTTGTTTAAGAGCTTGCTTGAAATTCAGAGATGTTGTCAGACAGAGTATTAGAAGCCATTATCTAAACTATTCTGTACAATCCTGGAAAATTTTAACCTGGATAAAGGTACAACAGTTTCAGGAAGATTTGCCTTTAAGCAGTTGAAGGCAGATGGTCCATACTATAAACCTAAGTATGCATGAGAAGGGTTCTCATGTAAGAATTAGATTTCCAAGTCTTATGAGTAGTTGGTGGAATTGAATTACATATGCATTTGTTAGTGTTTGTGTTTTGCCTTATGGAAGGTTTTTTCCAGAGGCAGTATTAAATACATGCTGTGAAACTGTTCAGTCTCTTTTTGTTAACAGACCTTTTCCTCTCTCTTGTCCTACTCCTTTTATCCACTATCCTCTCTTCTGTTATCTTTTATTATTATCTGCACTATTAACTGTTTTTATCTACAGTGCAGCTCATATTTTATCTTGACTGAAACTTACTGTAAAGTACGACATTAGCTTTGGCTACTCCTGTTAGGTTTTGTTGCCTTGCCTCAGTTATCCAGTGGGAACCTCAGCACAGAGCATGGAAAGACAAGAAAGTGCTGTAGGGAAAGCGTTCAAAGTAGCCTTGATTTAAGTATTTGGAAGGGTTTTACTGTATGCTGTCCTGCCCAAAGAATGTTTTTCTTTGTATTTGTCATTTGGAATACACTAATGAGATATAATTCAAACAATATTTTGAATTGAATCAGTGCAGAAACTTGTGACTGTGAAGCTGTCAGACTGGTTCTGAATAACATGAGCTTCTGGTTTACAGCCTTTTCAAAAATGTGTGATGATTTAAGTCTGTGACTCTAAACCATTTCTAGTTAGCATTTTGGAAGGAGTGGAATCTTCAGCACTTAGAACTTACAACCTTTATTTCAGAAGGATGAGATGCTTCAACTAGATTTTAAAAATAGTCAGAAAAATTATGGATTATAAAAGTTATTATTAAAAAAAAGTTATTATAAAAGTATGCTCTTTTAAAAAATTCTTGCATTAGATGTATTTAACAGCATAAAGAAAATAACTCACTTCCCTCCATTGTATTTGTGACTGTTCATAAACTGGATAAATAAGTATGTTTGCAATTTGCTTGAGTAAATCAAAACATTTTGCCCAATACACATAAAAGAAGTGTCCTTTATTCAGTATATTTGCAGTAAAATGTCCAGTTTTATTCATGTAACTTAGAACTTTTCCAGAGAAGCAATTGTAAATTTTCTTTCTTCTCATGTGATCATGTAAATATTAAATATTTACATATAAAAACCTTGGGGTACCACAGCATATAGAAAATAGCAGACTGAAGTATGACTTACAAAAATAATGTAGGAAAATAATCTAATGGCAGTTCTTTTTACTAAATATGTGATGATTGGTGCATTTGCTGGTTATATCAATAAGTGTATGCTTAGGTGTATAGCTGAAAGAATAACATTATCCGTTTTGCATAGATAAGGGATCTTTGTTTTGGACTGTGGATAGGTGCTGAGTCATGATGGAAAGGACCTTCATGCAAGTGTTGGAACAACTGTTTGCTAATCAGTGACTTGTAACCCGTTTAAGACAGCTTTACAGCTTTGCTAGACTAAATCCTTGATGCTACTCATGTTATCTGGGTCACACATTGTGCTCTTAACTTTTAAAGCAGACCCTGGGAAAGCTGTTTCATGACGAGATACTGGGTTCTTCTGGGTTACTGTAGTCTCCTGCTCCTCCTTGTCCCTTTATTTGGGGAAAAAAAAGTTTCTATGTCATTGTAATTTAAAAGATAACTTAAAAAGTATGTGTTTCAAATAATTTTTTTCTTTCTCCCAACACAAAATCAGGTTTAAAAGTCAACTTTCAAAAATGAGACATTTAAACTTGCATTAATTTATTTCTGCTGTTACTTAGCTTTGTGCTTTTAATAACGGGATAATTTGTACTAAACGAGTTTGGGGGTTAGTTTTTAACTTCTGAGTGTAGAAATTGGAAAGATTTCTTGCCTGGTAAAATCTTAATTCCTTAGACTATTAAATCACAGTTAATCTTGCTGGTGGTTTTTGAAGTGACAGGTATCTTTTCTAACTCCTGTTTGCTGGCTTCCTGCCTTACATTGTTTCGTACAAAATTGAAATAGTAATTCTCAATTTGCTAAGCATCACAACATGTCACTTTTCATTATCTATCCTTTCATACACTGAAACATGTGGGAAGGTGGTTGAATTATTTAATAGCTCATGTTTTTTTTTCAGTGGTTGCCTATAAAGAGTTAAGTTTTAAACCCGTAGTCAGCTTGTTCGTTTCCACCCTTCCCCAAACAGCCCGGATGTCAATTGATGAGTTATTTAGTGACTTAACTGTTTAGTACCTGTATGTTTTTCTTACAGTGTGAGGCACCACTGGTCATGCAGTGTCTGAGTTAACAGTGGTCTTGTTTATAACAAAAAAAAATGCACTTAGATAAAATACAGACTAATATAGACTATAATATAGATAAAGAAATGCCACTAATATGGGTGCAAATTTGTAAAATTACTTTTAAGCAGTTTGTACTAATTTTCTTTTGGGATTGCAGTCCAGTTTTGTGGGGTTTATACCATAATTTTCTGTTGTTGCGGTAACTTTTTAAAAAAGTTTATTTGGATGAGGTGTTTTAATTACTCAAAACATTTGTGGGAATTTGTGGAAGTTTGTGTTTATTTCTTTCTTTTCTTACCCTCCGTTTTTGCTTAGAGCTTGCTTATGCCTTCTCTCTTACATAGTCTTAACAACATTTGTATCTGTAGTGAAGCAAGCTTCTTCATTAGTGTAACTTTTATGAGCATCATTAGTCATTCCATGCCAGCAGCAGTACTCAAGGTGATCGTGTTTGTATGGAAGTGTAAAGACAGTGTGATATTGTTGCTTCCTCCATAATAAAGCTGAGTTCAGCTGGAGCTCCTTTCAGATTATTTTCTGTGCATGCACATATCCAGTCTTGATTACTCTGTGTTGTTTCTCACTCATGTGCATATGATGACTCTTGCTCTTATTTACTGTTGTACCTTGTGCAACTTTAGAACGTGTAGGGTATTGTTGTTCCGTAACAAATCAGGGAAGTGGAGAGGACATTTGGAAGTTGGGCTGCAGGAGCTGTGGAATGGAGCTTTTTCAGTGAGGCATGGACCTTGGTAAGGAGGGGTGGTGGAGAATGGGAAAAACTTGATGGAATTTTTGAGAGATTGGCTCCTCCATGGGTGCTGGTCAGAGGTTGGAGCAGTTCTGATGAATCAAGTAGTTAATGGCAGCTGCTCCTCTGAAAAAGGTGCATAAGGGGAAAGGAGTGGCAGTGGGGAGCAGGGAGAGAGGAGTGGTCTGTGCATGGTTAGAAGTGAATAAAAACTGAACAGCTGTGATGTGTTTTCCTGGAGGATACTGACCATCGCAGGAGGAGTTGTGTCCACAGGGCTACCTTCAGTAAATAATCCAATGGATTATAGAACAGAATTGATAGAAATCAAGTTTGCTAGAAGGAGTTAACTAATTTCCTTCTAGTTACTCAGGAGGCAAGATAAAAGAAGGAAAGACATAGGTGATGTGTTGGTAATCTAGCTATTTGTTTTGCTCGTAATTTCTCACGCTTTAAAACATAATTGATAAAACCTCAAACTGTACAAACTTTTCCCCAAGAAGTTTTGTATTTGAGTGTGCACTCTGGTGGAAAATTCAAGTTTGAGGTCTTGTCATTCTTAGTTGTGAAACCATCAGCAACTGAAAAATATTGAATAAATTGATGTTGCTTTTGCAGTTTTGATCTGCTGGGAGCTCTTACTCCAGCATCAAGATTTGTGTTTTAAACCATTTTAATGTATTTGTAAACATTTAATGTGTTTGATGGTATGTGTCTGCCAATCCAGCTACTAATGGCTAGCTGTCTAGAAATTAATTTCTTCCCACTCCATTGAAACTGAAGCTGGTACTGAAAAATGTCATTCTGTGTAGAATTTATAATTTTCAATTATTATCACTAGTAGATAGTTGATAGTGTCTTAATGTTATGAATATGCCTATGAAATGGAAAGCCAGGTGAAAAAAACCTGCTTCTGTAAATCTGTGTTGTCTTTATTGTTTCAGTTTTTTTTTAAAACTAGCGTTAGTGCCCTGCTCTAAAGAAATAAATATCTCTATGCCTGTCCAGCCTTTTTCCCCTCCACCAAAATCTGAATGCTGAGTTGCAGTAAATGACCGAGGCTTCTGCTGTATTAAGAGCTTCTCATTAACTGCCTTCTTAATATAAGCCATGTTTAGAATGTTTATGGCTGTGGCTGGACTCAAAGGAAATTCCTATGAAAGTTATTTTCATGCAGCCTAACTTAAGTTCTGGATTGTGCCTATTAAGATACTAGCAAATGTAGAATTTTACTTGGGTGAAATAAATAGAAATTTCCACTAATACAATTCTGAAAACAAATACAACTTTACTTACTTTTAACCAAAACTTAGGTTTTAAGATGAAGGGTTGTAGCTTTCACACTGCTATGGCTCTTTATTGGGAAATGTTTCTCAGCAAATGACATGTCTTTATATGGAAAAAAAACCCCTAAAACCTGATGAAATGCACACTTTAACTTCAGTGTGGTTCGTAGAACTGCACCTCTTCCTTGAAGTCTTCCAACTTGTGTGCTTTCAACATGTTTGATTTCAAATATTATAAAAGGAAAAGATGTTTACCAGTTATAGGGCTCCTACATAGTGTTTTATATAACTATATCCATATATATAGTTTTAGTTCTGCAAAGAAGTGCAATAATCCACTTAGTTCTTAACACTTCATACCTGTTCATTATTGTAGCAAAACTGGCTCTGAATTACAGTGAGTAATGAACACAGTGAGTAAATGGCCATTTGCTCTATAGCGTTCATTGATGTTCATCTGCTTACTTGAGCTGTGGAGTCTTATCTTCTGCTCATCTCTTATTAATTCCTCAAGTTAGAGTTATCTTGTTCCTTTCTTTTTGGGATGAATAATTTCTTCTGACATGGAAATGAATTTTTATTTGATTTCCTTCTTGACCTTCTGTTCCTAGAAAATTTCCACAGGTAAGCACAGTTAGCTCTGCAAAGTCATTAAGACTAACCTAAACTGGTGTTGCTTACAGCTCTGAGGTGCATACTTGATTAGTACCTTACTCCTCATCCTGATCAATGTGCATAGGCCACCTATTGCTGCTAAGCACCTTCATTTCACCATTTAAGTGTAGTATAGGAGTTTCCCAATTTAAACCCAAAACTGTTAATGCAGAATATTCTGTTGCTCAAATTTTGTTGCTTCAGGACATACTTGCTGGAGGAAAGTAGAGAAAAATAGCGTAGAGTAAACACAACTTTATGAATATGGTGGAAATAAAAAATTATGGATTTGAATTTTACTGCAATATATTGAAACTTTTCTGGAAAGCAGTTGGAAATGTCAAACTACCTTGAATAAGAATCATGTTGTGTTGGTTATTGGAAACAGTGATTTTACTATGTGTGTAGTAACATACCTGATTTTAAAGCAAGTGCAACAAGAATAACAAACTCCATTATTGAATTGCTGCATTCCACTGCTAATGCCAGCACTGGAGTTCTATTGTAGACAAAACTGTCATGTCCAACTTGGTTGTTGTAGTAACCAGGCAAGTTACTAGAAATATTTCAGGGTTTTGATGACTGTGATCAACCTCAGATAACTGCAATATCTTTACGGTACCCTGGTAATACTTCCTGATATGAGGTTCCTGGTAGTAAGGCTTGTGTGTATTTTCAGAATATTTACTAGATTAAAAAGTATGTGATGTGAGCAGGATAACTGGCAAACAAGAATGCACATCAAGTTTACAAAAAAAAAAGCTTTCTTCAGACGACTATCTTCTGTAGCCAGAATAGAATATATTAGTATTTCATGTGCTCTGACCCTCTTTCCTCTCTCTCTCCCTCTTAAATTTTTGTTGTTTTGTTTTTAATGTATTGTCCATTTCAGGGCCTACTTAAGGCTTTGATTGTTTTATGTTTTTTGTGGGCATATGAACTGTCACTAGTACAGCATTTCAGGTTTTTACTTCATTTTGTCCAGAGCCAGATGAATTGCTCAGAGACTGAAAGGAACAAGATGTTTTCTCTGTGTTTCTTTTTGTATTTTTTTCCTTCCTCTCCCTGCCCCAGGAGAAATTGTATTATGGCTTGAAATTTGCAAGACTGATGTTCTTCCCCTCTTTCCCTGTCCTTAGGAAATACTTTGCTGCAACCCTGAAGCTGATAAATGGGGTTTGAGAGGCTTTTCTCTTTGTTACTAAGCTGAGCATACTTCTCTGTTTTGCTGGAAGTCAGTGGGCAAGAGATAACTCATATATTAAAAATTGTTCATACTACAGACTCCCTGACATAGCTATCTCAGTCAGGAAGGATAGCATCCCTGACAGTATCTGACTGTGTTAATGTTGGATTTTTTTGATGTAACCTGTTCTTGTGTGCATATTAGGATTTGTTTCTAGAGCTGTCAGTAGAGTGTTGGTAGTATGGGATGTGCTGGTTTAACTATGGTAAAATTGGTCCTGGTACTGATGTAACTATAGAAGTCAAGAACTGAGGGAGATTTTAAGAGAAACCTAATGTTGGCATATCCATATTGTTATGGACAGTGATTCTAAAACACATAGTTTTGGGTCTAACAGAAAACTTCACACTTTAGCCAGTCTGTTAAAAATGTGTGTTGTGGTGGTTCGGTTTTATAATCTGCAGGGACAAGAGCAGAGTGTAGGTTATCCCACCCTTGCCTGTTACATAGCAAAGAATCATTTGTGAGGAGCTTGGACTGCCAACTCTGTTAGCAGGAATGTGTCCATGTGAATAGTTTAAAAGTGTGATTTAATGTATCCAGTGAGCTCTGTCAAATCTGACGTAAGTGCGACTTCGTGTTCTGTCTTGATGCTGCTGATTAAATCACTGTATCACTGAGTGATCTGACATTGCCAGCTGTGGAACTCTTATAGCACGAACAGGTCCATCCAGGCAATTCTCGTTTTTTACTCTAGTGAAAGTTCTTGGTGCTGCTAATGGACACTGAAGATTCCTTTTTATTTTCTTTCCTGAATTTTTTTTCCAGGTTATGCAGATTCTGGATAAAAGCATAGCTATAAGTTTTTCCTGAGTTGTCCTTTGTGGTAGTGTGGTTTTTATTTCTATTAACTTGGTGATTTAGAATGTAATGTCTGAAGTAGCTCCCTGTATGTGAAAATAGACCCTCATGCTTAAATTATGGACTTTGTTTACTGAGTCTTCTTTTCTAATTCTCTTCTAATTCCAGGGTATTAAATTCACTGATAATTTCACTGATTTCTGTAGTCCAGTTTCATGATTAATTTTTTAAATTAAAAACTACTGGGAAATGTAAGCATGAGTGATGTTTTGTTTATTTGTTGAAGTGAAATATATGTAGTTCAATTGTTCATGAGAATTTGGTAGAAGTTGTTTGGCAGTTCCTGTGGCAGTTTTTGGGCAAAGGTGTCAGGAGGTTTATTTGTCAGTAAAATCCACACTGAGATGATCTTTGCAGATAAAGAGGTTGGGTGGGGAGTGTTGCTTTTGCTTTTTATTTTCTTACTCTGAATGAACTCATCTGTGTTTTCACATGCAGAGCCTTAGTCCATCATTGCAAAGAGCTGTTCTGGATGCCGTGTTATATTGAGCTGTAAATCACAGCCCGCTGAGGGGAATTTACCATGCCTATAGCTGTGCCACTGTTCAAATCGACAGCTTTAATCCTCTTCATTTGGAAGTACGAGGTTTTAGCTGAGGAGTGCCTGTTACAGGGAGTAAAACCAACCTGTCTGTGCCTGTCTGAAGCAGCTCACTGGTCCCATCAGCCAGTGGCGTTGGGGAGAACACCTGAGGTCTGGTAGTCAGCTGAATAATGGTGCTAGTTTCTGTAATTCATGCTGCTAATGAGCTGCACATGAGAACAGAAAGATGTTGTTGTTTCATTGTCCACATTCTGTAAATAAAATAATGATTCTTACTCAAGTTCAATCAGGAATATTTCAAAGTTTTTAGCAAATATTTGATGAATTGCATTGTCTGGATTAGTGATAAAACTGGAAGTTAAATATGCACTATTAACATGCAATTTGGAGTGTGCCTTCTGAAATACGTGAAATAGCGAGAAGAAGAATTTTTTTACTTTCTATTTATACTAGGAACAAACTTAATTTCCAGAAAATCCAGATCATCCTTGACTGGACTTCTAGAAGTTCTAGTTTTTTACTGAGAAGGTGCCACAATCTTGTATATGTATGGAGGTTATAGCATGATCAAAGCAAGCATGTTGAGTGCACTCCTCTACAAAGGCAGGAGTGGATGCTCAAGATAGTATTTAATTCCAGTTAATTTTGCTGGGAGTTTCTAAATCTGTAATTATAAATTATGGGGGGGGGTGGGGTGGGGTTGTTACGTTGCTTGTTTGTTTTTATTTTTTTAAAATCCGCTCTGTTAATATTTAAGGTATTCTGTCCTCACTTGTCAGAAATCTAGCAATTATTGTTTTCTATTAAGACATTCAGTAATTACTTCAATTAAAGCTTGAAGTATTGATGATAAAACATGAATCATATATGCCAGGGACATAGAAGCAGTTTAGTGAGTTTTGGAGGGGAGAATTTTGTTATTATTGACAGGGTTTTGTTGTGTGTGTGTTGAGGTTTTTTTGGGTTTTTTTATTGGGGTTATTGTGGATTTTTTTTTAACATCAGGGGTTTTTACTCTTATTTTTAACTTCAGAACTTTTGCTGCTTGGTTCTGGCAGTGATAAGAATTTTTGTGTGGGGAGCCTGGCACTTGCTCTCAGATGTTTTTGTCTCTTTTCAGAGCAGATCTAAATTATTTTCTGGAAGTTTCCCAGTGAGGTTTCCCTTCACTGCTCTCCTTGGGCAGATGTGGGAACCAGTGAACACAGATAATATGATGGAAAAAATGTGATGAACACAGGTCAGTTCATCAAAAGGGGTTGTTATTTTCTAGTAAGTGTCATCTCCTACAGTTTAGTGTGTTGGGTACAATTTTATGATACAGCTGAGTCAGTATAGTGGCTTTTTGTCACAAAAAGCTTCTTTATCCTCACACCCATGGTTTTGCAAAGGAAGGCACTGAGAGACACAGCAGTCAGCTCTGGCATTTGTTGTTCCTTTTTTCTGAGTCAATTCAGTTGATTAACTGGTTGGATTTGATTTTTGCCTGAAGGAAAAACAGCTTTTTTGCTAAATTAGTGTGGCAATTTGGCTAATAGAGGAGCCTGGTTAGTGCCAGAGCAACAGAATTCTGGGGGAAGGCATGGAACATCAGGACAGTGAGCAGTTGGGTCATCTCAGCTGTGCTGAAAGGTGATAGCATGTAATCAGAAATGAACTTAAATCCTGTTTGGTACCATCTTTTATGTTCTTTTTAAAGAGCTAAACTGTGACTCAGAAGCTCTGCAGTCCGAGCAAGGGTTCTAAGAAATGGTGGATTTAAGCTAAATTAATGTGTGAATGCTAAAGTACATGGGGTTTATATGTGGAGGTTGTTGTACTTTTTTTTTTGTTATTATTGAAACTGCACATACCAATCAGAATCTATTCAGTCGCGTGATGCAAAGTAGAAGTTTGTCATTCTGATTTGGCAGACTCAGCTCCAGAACATGTATGAATGTGGAGGAAAAACTTTGTGGTTGAAGTGTGATTGTCAGTTCTCATCTCTAGTCGGAATTAGATATGTAAATGTACAGACTTAATGTTTATCACAAATCAGAATGGGACCAGAGGAATGGGAAAATGCATTTCAGTGAAGGTTTTTAGAAGGCTCCATGTCAAAAAATTGAGATGTGAACTGCTTCTTGATGTACTCTGCTGTTGCTTTCAGTACTTGTGCTGGCTGGGCTGGTTTGTTAAGCTGTGAGAAGACTGGCCAAAATGTGTAACTTTCTGCTCAGTCAGCAGGCTGAAGTAGCTCAGTGTGGGCTCAGATGAGCGGCAATACCAAGGCAGGACGGAAGGTGAGGTCACACATGAATGACTTAATTTCCTTCCATTGTCCTGATACTATACCCCTAGTGCTTTTCCCTGGGAATTTGAGCAACTTGGAGACAATAGTTTTTGCAGTATTTAGAAGCCTCTCCCTAGTCCTTGATACTAAAAAAAAATTTTAAACACTGGTTAAGAGAAGGTATAAGCAAGATAAGCTGTTTGAGGAGTTGCTGAAAGGTATGTGTATCTATACTGGTCCATATATCTTAATCTATTATCTGACTAAATAATAATATAGTATATTAAAACTCTTTGTTACTTGCATAGAGACTGCTTGGAGTACAGACTAGGGTAATGTAAAACCTGAAATCACAGTGATATGTGAATAACTGAATAACTGATATGCGAAATAGTTTTCTTTGGCCTTAATCTTTTTCAAACTTGCTAATAACATCATGTGTACCTGGTCTTAATTTTTAGTTTTATGAAGCACCCGGATTCTTATAGTACAGAAAAGGATCTCTAGTGAAAATAATGGATAATAATATAGTTGTAAGAAAAAATAATTAACTATAAGCAGCTACAGGAAGGGGAAGTTTTATGATACTGTAGTATTGTCACTGCATCATTGTGCATATTTTATTTGAAAATAAAAGCACTCTATGATTGCATGCACAAATGTTAATTAACTTTCTTCCCTCAGTGCTGTAGTACCATTGGAGCTTTGATTCTGTAAAGCAATTGAACATCCAGTTTTTTAATATCTATCAATATCTGCCTTTTTTTCCTGAATAATACTAAAAATCCTGTAATTATAGTTTGGTTAGTGACTGTTAGTTGGTGCTCTTAAAGGCAGTTAATCTTTGTATTCTGTTGTGAATATGTCTTTATCTCTCTTTAACAATTTAATCAATGCTTCTGTGCTTATTTTTTTCTTCACTGGCAAGTGGCAGTATTAATCACTAGATTAAAAAACACTTGGTTTTCAATATGTTTTCAGATATTTGTCTTTTGTCGTTTTTTTAAAAAAGCAAGTGAATCAAGTGAAAATATTTCAATCTTACAGTTGACATTTATTTGGATAATCTGTGTTAAATGTTACATTCTTTAATTATATTTTGGAGTAAATTTGCTCTATTGATTTTATGTGGATTCTGGTTGATTAGAACTTGACAGTCAATTGATTTTGAAATGTACTGGCTCTAAACAGTATTGTGCTTAGGAAAGAGAATCTGAACTGAGCCATCTTAGACTAAAGAGAGCTCTCCTATTTTCTATTTTATGGTTTGTATTGGTATTACTTGGTGGTAATTAACTTCCAGTGAAGCAGTTAGTTGCTTCAAAGCAATTAGAGAGCTAAATAAATTTGTGCAGGCAACATTTGTTTGACTTGGAAAATGTATTCAGCAGTGGCCAGTGTGTAGCATATAAAAGCAACAATGTTGTTTACCTTTTCCTTAGTGTGAGCAGTATTAATTACATAATTCCATTTTCTCTAGTTAAAGTACCTCGTAATTTTCGCTTGTTGGAAGAACTTGAAGAAGGGCAGAAGGGAGTAGGTGATGGTACAGTAAGCTGGGGCCTTGAAGATGATGAAGATATGACACTTACAAGATGGACAGGAATGATTATTGGGCCACCAAGGGTAAGTGTGATGAAATTAAACATTTTGTTAAGTTTTTAGGCAATACAAAATCCAAAAGAAGTTAATGTTTTACCGTGCAAAGGAATTAGTTAAAATTCAGAGTATGGAATTGTAGAAATTCCATACTCTGTACATACAATTGTAGAAATTGTATAATTCCTCACTTTCTGGCACATAAGTGTTTCAGGCTAGCCTCCCCTGTTTCTGCAGCTATTTGTAAAAACCAGTTTATATTTGAGACCTGTTTTACTGAGTTATAAGTATATTCATTCTATATTTCCACTGTTACTGAGCATAAGTGTCCACTGATAGTACAATGAACAGTACAATATGTCTTTCCCCATTTTGTCATATGTGCCTGGTAATTTCAATTTTGTAGTAAACTGGCAATATACCTTTAACGTCCATAAATTTTATCAAAGAGTCTTTTAGTATAACAGTGTTAGAATTTCAGTTGAATCATACCTAAAGACTAGCAGCTTTTAATTACCTCTAATCCTTCTGACCTTTGAAGTTCTGTAGACTATTATTTAGCCTGATACAACTTGCAAGAGAAGTAATCACCTCTTGTGTGTATCAGCCAGATCAGATATGAGTGAAGACATCTTTACTTGACTTACTGCACACTTTCTCCTAAGTTACAATATGATGCAAAAGATCAGTGTGTAACTGAGACCTTTAAATGAGTATATCTAGGTAGCCCTAAGTTAGCGCATGTCTTTCGCTGCTAGAATGAGAACTATCTTGTATGTCCCTTGGTGCTGCAGGGCTTATGGAATGAGCTGTCCAAGACAGAGATCAGAACTCTGCCTCAGTGAAAATAATGTCTTTAAAGTAGCAGAGTTCCATAGATAGATTCAGTGTAATTCAAGTTTCTTTTGAAAATCCATTTGCTGAGCTCCAAAGATTTGAGTGCAGATTTAAAATACAGTCGTAATGACTGTGTGCTTTGGATATTAGCTTTTATGGAATCAGTGTTTGAGTAGATTTTGAAGAAAGTTTGTGGTCCAATGTGTTGGGATAAAAACTTGAAAATTTGACCTAGCTGTCATAGGGTGTCCCTGGCCCTCCAAAAACCCTCCAGAACTGCCTGTGACTGCTTTCTTGTTCAACCTAAGGTAGGCTACTACACATCTTTGAAAAGAGATTATGATGTGTATAATACTATACTTGTAATACTGTTATGTAAGGTCCCATGTGTTTTAAAAAAGCAATAAAAGTATTCAACCTGGCTTGGGATACACTTTTTAGTCCTGGTCAGTTTGTAGTTCTGTGGTTTTATTTTCTTTATGATAAAGAGTGCATGCAAATAATATATCTTGTGCCATTTCAGGGACATGCAGCCTTGCAGATAGAATGACTTGCAATATGTCCTGACTGTAGAAAGTGGAAGCCATCAGCTCCCAAACCAGTGACAACACCTTGAGAAGAATTGCATATTTAGTTTCAGGGTCTGTAGAAGATGAGTTTTTTTTTTTTAATTGGCTGAGTTAGGTAGATGGTGCAGTGAGGCAAAACATGCAGAAATTGCTACTATTGTCCATGAAGTTCTTCTCACATGTGGCTTCTCTACAGTTTTGCTTATAATTTCTTGCTTCATTTGAAAGGTGAGCCAACAGCAAGAGAGGAGGGTAAGATTTGTTTTGGATTAAAAGAAACATTTTTCTGACTTCAAGAAAGTGGGATTTTAGGTTTTTTTGGGAAGCTGGCCAGGGATGCCTGGCTTGCAGTAAAACAATGACTTGATAAATTGAGCAAAATTGAGAAGCCACCTGGATAGGAATAAGGGAATGAGAATGAGTGCTGTTCTTGGGATTTTCCAGAGTTGTGAGCAGAGTTATATACATTATGGCCTATTTTCACTATAACTGACAGCATCCCTCTCTGGGAAAGTAAATTGTTTTGGCTGAATGAATAATGAGAATGTTAGTTACTGTGTTTTCTTGCTGTGGTACTAGCTGTGTTACCTGTAGCAGGACAAGATTACTTTTTTTGGCCTTTAGCTTTTGATCATAGAATCAGAATGTTAAGGGTTGGAAGGGACCTTAAAGATCATCTTGTCCCAACACCTCCTGCCATGGGCAGGGACACCTCCCACTAGATCAGGTTGCTCAAGACCTCATCTAATCTGGCCTTGAACACTGCCAGGGTTGAAGCATCCACAACCTTCCTGGGCAGCCTTGTCTAGTGCCTAATTACACTCACAGTAATGGGAAAGAAAAATAGAAAATCTTTTGTTTTGCATTGTTTTGTTCTGACCATCTTGCTGTCCAGTCTCTGTGCCGTTCAAAAATTATGGTACACAGCTAGGGTGCTTCAGTAATCCTGTTCTCACTCTGTGTTTTAATTAACCACAGACTAGACTGTTGGATAACTTGGCTATGTGGTTGATACTTCTACTTGGAGAATGAGAGCTGACTGATGCAGAACAGGTTAAAGATGCTATTTCTGGAAAGTTGAGAGCCATATTATGGCTTTTTTGTTCATGTTGGCTCTATCTGTTGTGCCAGTGCAAAGGCAGGTGTAGAAACTGAGTTCACCTTCCTTTTGGAGCACAGAGACATTTGCATCAGTGACGAGCAAAGCACTGATCCTTGGCATGGCCTACTTGACAAGATTAAAAAAAAATAGAACCAGATCTAATTCTAATTTCACTTTCTCAAAGTATACTTGCACTTAGAATTATCTGTTCCATGGTCACTTTGGAATGACATTTGCAAACTAGCAGTCGCTTTACTGTCCGAGCTCATAAATCCTCCAGTAAACCAAGTAATTCTCAGCTGCAGAAATTTCAGATATTTTCTGTATGGTTAACAACTTCCAGAGCATATTTCTTTTGCAGGTTATATTTTTATTTTGTTTTTGGTTGTATCTTAACTGTTGAGTTATTAGCATCTCTGTCTTTCTCCTTTTCCAATTTTTTTACACTGTTAGGTATTTCATTATAGGGGAAGGTGGTAATTTTCCTAAGGCTAATTAATTTCTCATAGTCCTGTACTGTGCCACTGTTATTTTGAGGATGCAGGTGGATAGAAAGATGAGAGCAAATGTGAATTTAAACCAGAATTGTATTAAAACCTGTGTATGGTGTAGTCAATAAGCAGTGTAATTTATGCATAATCGTGAAATAATCAATATAACCAAAACAGTGAAAATGAGTTACTAATCCAAGATCTTTAGTTGGTACACATATTAACAAATTTATATTTATCTCATATTTCTTAATCGTTATTCCTCTTGCCTTTGCTCTGTTTAAAAAAAGTATTAATATTTACCTTTCAGTACAATGCATTAGTCTGTCTTTTTGCTTTCTAGACAAACTATGAAAACAGAATATACAGTCTGAAAGTAGAGTGTGGACCTAAATACCCAGAAGCACCTCCTACAGTTAGATTTGTAACTAAAATTAATATGAATGGAATAAATAATTCCAATGGAATGGTAAGTTGAAATGGTAAGATCAACCATGTTGTTAATTTATACTAAAAATATATATATTTTCTGTGAAAATCAGGTGAGGTATATATGTGTTGAACAGAGCTTTTGTATTTAATTTTTATAATATAAATACAGATTTAAATTGAATTTTGGTGGCCTACTACTTCAAACCTTTGTGGCTTTTTGTGGCTTAACAATGAGATGAGCATTATTTATAATATTGAGACAGTTGTTTCTTTTAAATGAAGATGAAGGTTTTGGTTTTCAACAGGAAAACAATAAATGTTTAAGCTATGTGTAGTTATTTTCCTCATAATACTCTTATAAAAGGGGATTAGTTTCATATTGTAGTAGGAATATTACTGATGTTTCCACTAATTAAAAATGGAGGTTATTCCGATGAGACTCACTCCGGATATATTAACTCAGCTGTAATTAACTGGTGTATTTATGCTCTTGTTTCCTTTATACTGGATTTATTCAAATCCAAGGTGATTTTGAACTATGGTCTTAAGACCTTTGGATATAGCTGGTAATCACTTGCATTTTAAAGATCAATTCGCTGTAAGTTGCTTTCACTGATTCTGCAGTTAGGGTGGGATGAGTTCACAGACATAAGCTGTGGCAGCAGCTCAAGCAAGTTTTATTACTCTGTTACTCACGAGGTACTTAAATACTGTGAGCAAGGGAGGTGCCCCTGTGCTCAGAGAGAGGAGGTGTGAGCTGGCTTGCATGTTCAGTGGTGTGTGCATGTATCAGCAGGAACCACAATCATGTTTGTGTGTGCATTTGTCTTTAGCAAATGCAGAGTAATTGGCTTAAGGTAATACCTAAAGGTGTGTTACCATCTTTGGATTTTGAATAATTTGTAAGATTTCAAAGAAAGATGGACTTGCATTTCTGTAATTAACAGTACCGAACTGTGAAGCTCAAGAGTCTCAATGACTGTAGCAGAGGAAGAGGTTCTCAGGGGATCTTTTGAGCTGTTGCAGGTTGTAGAATAGTGTTCTGCTTGGTCATCCAAAGCTGGTGCACTAATGCTTCAGAAATAATCTAAAATTACTCTGAAAATACTTTTATGTAGCTAACAATCTTACTCTACCTGAAGAGCCTGTTAAAATGGCTCTCTGCAGATTGGCTCATGCCCTTAATCAGAACTGTGTCTTGTTGTCTGGGGGTGTGTGTTTATTGAGAATTTGTGAGAAGCAAAAGCACTGCTTATAGCATGTTTGGAAGATGATTTTCATACCTCTTCCTAGTACCATAGGAACATGTATTTATTGTGATTCAGTGAAGAAGTATGCTATCATAGCTTCATCTCTGCATTCCTCAAGGTATAGGTGTTGGTTTTCAGAAGCAGGACCTTAGACTAGCAGGGCCTGAAGGCTCTTGTTTACTGAAGACAGTAAGTTGGAGCTTTTGTTTGGAAAAGTCTACACTTGATCAGCTTGCTGGGGAGCAGGGTGACTACTGTGACAGGAAATCTGCCTGCTTGTTTTAAAAGCACTGTTCAAATTGAGACATTGCTAGAGGAAAAATTGATTTTAATAAGTTAATAATGTTACATCAAACCACCATTAGATAAACTTGTGTATCTTATGAAGGATTTGCTATGCAAATGCATAACTTCTTTTTTTAAAATGGATTTAAATAGGAATAAATTATATTTTTAATGAAAAGAATTTTCATAAGTAATGAATTTAAAACACATTTATAATGTAATTTTTAATGTGCCCATTGCCCCAGTGTCTTGCATTTTATCTTATTTTGTCTTTGTGGTCATTAGAGAAACCACGAAATTAACAGTGGGGGCATGTTCAGCATTCTGGAGCAGTTAATACTGCTGTTTCCTGATAGTTCCTGCATGTTTTTTCCAAGCTGTTCTCCTACTTTTGGTCACCTTTCATTTAATAGATCATAAGTGGTTGGCTGCATTCTTTGAATTAATGGCGGGGTTTCATCTGCAGACTTCCTCTACTGTCTGTGCTTCTGCAGGCACCCTGGGTTTTGATGTGTGGCCAGCTTTTGGTCACATTGCTTATAGATGTCAGGAAGAAGTTGTGGCTTGCTGAAAAGAGACCTGAGACAAACAGCAGCTGAAATTGTTCTATCATAGCTGATTATACTCAAAACATTTGTAATATTTAAGGTTAAGGTAGGGCTTTTGTGCCAGTTAACATCTGTGGAAAAGTACGGCCCACAGTTTTAGAGGGTAATAATTTCTGTTGAGTTAGAGTGTGAGTGGTGGAGGGGAAAGATGGATAAGTGCAGTTACTAGGGATCTAAGGAAGCTATTCTCATACTGCCCTCTGTGCAGTGGTTCTCAACTTTCTTGACTTAAAAATTGTTTTACACTTTTCATGAAAAGGACATGTGTGTAATGAATTTATCACTACTGACAAGTACAACTTTATTGACTTTTTATTTGATTATTCTGTGAGAGAGGAGTTTGTAAGTAACTTTTCTGGCAGCAGCATATCTTCAGGAACCATTTTTAGTAAATTTAGTGCAGGAAAGGAGGAAACTAGTTCAGCAATATTTTATCTGAGAAGACTTAGGTGCTCTGAGGCACCCTGTTAAATTGTCTTTCTTTTCTTATCTGTAAGTTAGTTTTTTGTGGGTGTTTTCTTTTTACTTTACCTATGGACCTGCTGTATTTGTATACAGAATTAGATTACTAAGGTCAGAAAAACTAGTGAAAGTACTTGTATAGAGCTGGACAAAATGCTTTTAAGTGCTAATGTCATTACTGTTCTAAAACTGTGGATTATCATTCCTAATGCTACAGGGTCTTTTCTCTTGGAGTCTTATGTATCCCATATTGATAAAACACATGTTGCATTCTAATGTGTGTTTGTTTTCCCATTTTCTTTTGAGGCTGTTTGATTTTTGCATCTGTGATAGCGCTCCTCAGCAGTCTATCTTGCAGGATTTGGAATCACTTCTGTTCATTTAGATACTATTTACAGCTGGAAATACTTGTTTCTTTTTAAATCACTTGGAACTCTCAGCTGTAAATTTGTAAGCTGTCCAGATACTGCTTAGAGCATGTTTGCTGTAGACATTTGCTACTTGTTGAAGTTACTTGGAACATCATAAACACTGAATACTTTGCATCATTGTGTAAAATAATTGGTTTTATTTTCAACTGTTTAGAAGAAAATAATGCATTTTATCTATTGCTTCTCTTGCTGTTGTTCAAGGTTCCACAGTGGTGTACCCTCCCAATAAAATAGTCTAAATAAAATAGTCTTCAGATTGCAGTTTGCAGTTTTGTTAGCTTTTATGTGACCTTGAAATGTCTTCCTCTGTGTTCCAGGGTGTGCATTTGAATATTACCTAATGCTTTTGTGTGATTTGAACATAGCAAACTATGTTCAAATGTTACATTGTATATTATATTGTGTCACTCTTAAATGTCTTACCATTGTTTTTCATAAAGTGAGTTTATTATGCACTACCTTGGAAATCAGTTCTGCAAGACAGAAAACAGAGCCAAAATCTTTACTGCAAGATGTTATGAAAGAAGTTGGTGACTTGCAGAAAAAAGACTTGAGATAAACAAGCAACAAAAATGTCATGTTACAGTAGTCTTTAGTCAGAAAACATTCATAGCAATGTTAAAGTAGAATTTGCAGTCTGTGAGGGTTTTTTTGTTGCAAATTCCCAGCAAAAAAGAAAAGCAGGAGGAGCTTACTCTTAAGTGATCAGCTCTCATATTCCAGTGTTTGTACAACTGCATTATTTGAACAGTGGTGGTGACTGGCTGCTGTGTGCAGTGATTGAGGCAAACACCCAGACATGAGGAAGCCGGCAAAGACAAAATTGAGGAGAAGGAAGATGGTATGAAGTCTTCCAGACTGAAGATAATGTTCATTTCTGTAGTCCCAGAGCAACTTCCTTTCCAGCCATTTTGCCTCCTATCTGCCACGTTAACCCAAATCCCCCTTTAAAAAAATAGTAATAGAACAGGAATTATAGTGATGATTTCACCAGTGCTAACTTTCAAAACCTTTCTGTATTAGCTCATACACTTGTGTATTTTAAACTGGCATGATGTTACTGCATAATAGAGCTTTTCTTTTGATGCTGTTTTTGTTTTTTTTATCAAAAGTCTGCAGTAATTATTAAATAATCTGACTGCCATTCCTACTGTAGCTTGATGATACACTGTTGTTGGCAGCTCTACTGACTTCAAGGGGTTCCCAGCTCTGAGCAGAACACTGTGTGAAAAGAAATGCTTTTGAGTGCTGAGCTGTAAATAAGGTCAAGGATCCTGCTTAGGGACTTCTTTCCCAGGTGGTGTTTTAAACTGGGTGGGTTCTGTCAGCTCAGTTCAGGAAATATTTCCCTGTACATGGTTTACCTGAGCTGATAGGCAGTAGCACTGTTAAAGGAACAAGAGAGTGAACAGAAATTTCTTGGGATAGTATTGCTGCCCAAGCTAGCATGTTGTTAAACCTTGGCTTCAGTTTCCTCCTACAAAAAGGCTTAGTCTCATCTGGTTTTCTGAAAATAGAGATCCACACTTCAAATAATCTAGAAATAAAACATCTGTGTTAACATTCTTATTTCTGATTCCAGGTCTTTTTTTCTTTCAGCTTGCCCTAATAAAGATGGGATAAGAAACTTCTTGATGTTTTATGCTGCCTAAATCATAAAGCAGTGGTTTCCAGCACTCTTGTAGCCATGTGGGCTGCAACTCTACTAAAGGAATCCAGTAGCATGCCATAGCCCTGTTCCTGCCCCAGGGCCTGCTTTGCAGTTGCACAGCTGTAGGCCCCTCTGTGTTCTTAAGTTCCTCCATGCAGGGGCTGGGACTTAACCTGCTGCCAAAACAATTCCCAGGATGGCTTTCAATTGCTGACTTTCCTATGGAAACCTCCCTGTTATAATATAATTGTGTAAATTGTCCCACAGGTTTTATAAACGCATAGGAGAAGTCCCATGTCCTTTCCTTTCAGTTCATATTCCACTTGGTAAGTGATGTACAGTAATCTTCACAGCTCCATAAGATGACTTAGTGTGAGAAGGATGCAAAGAGCTAAGAAATGTCCAAGCATTACAAATCAGTTATTTCAGGATTTCAAGACATTTCTTAGTACATGTAGTGGCTCTAGATCTATCAGAAGCACTGTGTAATATCGATGTAAAAGAAATCACTAAAAATACTTGTAGCAAAAATAAAGGAAATGGTCTTTTAGAAAGGTATTCTGTGGACTCTTGTGTGGCAGGTTCTTTTAAAGAACTGAGGAACACCCAGGTGCATATATTGGCATAGTGAAGGTGATTTCTTGTTTCTTTTTTTGGGAGTAATTTGAAAAAAAACTCTATAAATTTTGCGAGATAGCAGCTCCAGTTTTGCTGATGTCCTCCTCCCCTCCTCCTTTCCTTCTCACTAATATAAGTAGCAGCACAGATGGAAGGGTCCACCTGCATGGATTTTATTGCAGAAACTGTATCTATGTGTAAGTATATGGTTGTTTTCCTTAAAATACTTTAGAAACACGGGGACTTTATGCTACAGAGAAGTTGTCAGGGAATGCTTAGACCATTTCTGAGAGCAATTAGCTTGATAACAGTCACTTATGTAGACATTTTGTGTTCCATCATAAATTAGATTTCTCTCTTCTTTTTCCAGGTGGATGCACGGAGCATACCAGTGTTAGCAAAATGGCAAAATTCATATAGCATTAAAGTTGTACTTCAAGAGCTAAGACGTCTAATGATGTCCAAAGAAAATATGAAGCTTCCACAACCTCCAGAGGGACAAACTTACAATAATTAATTTTAGCTGATTCTCAAACTTCTGTCTTAAAACAACAACCTTCTACTCATGTAATGTCTTGATTAAATCTCACAATGCAAACACCCACACATTAAAGAATTTCAGCTGGTATACATGACCTGGACATTTGTAAGAATATATATAATATATGTATGCCCAATATGTTTTCAGGCACTATGGGAGAAAAAGGCAGCACAATTATTTTTTTTCTCTTATTGAGGCACTGTCATTTAAGCATAAGCCTGAAATAGCCTATAATTGGAATTCAGGTTTTACAAGATGAAAGCATGACAGAAAGTGTCAGATTGCTGTGGAATAATATATGTTACTGAAAATAATCTCTGGAGAGGCAAAATATAAATGGCATGCTTTATCCATCTTGCTTAGTAAAAGAGCTGCAGTTAAATTTGTTTTAAGGTAGCAGGTACAGTGAATACCGTTGCTCATCTTGTTTAATTTTGCAAGGGTGTGGGTGCCGACTACTAGTAGTGTCACAAAGTATGTTCAGGATTGTTTTGATACCTGTATTTATAAAATGGGGGGATTAATTTCTGTTAAGCAGCTCCTGTGTTACATGTATTGGACATGGCAAATATTTGTTTACAGTCTTTGTTCTAATAAACCATGAATTTAAGTTTTAGTGAAACAAAGGAAATGTATGGATATGTGATTGAGATTAAAGTTAGTCTTAAAATGTAAATAAAATGTGGAAAGTGTCTGAGGCTGTGCCATTTCTATAATAGTCATGTAATATATGTACAGTAACTGGCAGAAGTAGTGGAAAGCCAAACATAATATTGCTGCTGGTGTTACGTGCACCTTTTGTTCTTATCACTTTTGTATGCTTATTTTACTTGAGAGGTCAGGATATTCCATATGTTGCAGGGGAGTAAGTTCTGTCATCTGTAGTATCACTTCTTTCAACAAACTTGCACTCTGTGTGTGTGTATATAAATATATTTTAAAAAACCCTCCAAACACCAACCCCAAAATAAAAACAAACAAAAACCCCTTGCCTAACCAGTTCCCCTCCAGATTCTTTCGAGAAATGAGCATAACTTTCACTTTGCTTACTAGACCTCTAAGCAGTTTTCAGTTCACATTGCTGGAGCCTGTCCTACTTCTCAGTCCTTTGTCTTGCTTTTTTGCATCTTTTCCTCTTTTATGGTCCCTTTTTTTTCTTGTCTGTTCTGCTTTTGCCTTTTCTGAAACACACAAAAAAGAAACTTTAGGAAGCTTTACTAAAAATCACACCTGTGCTACAGATCATCTATTTCCATCTGCTTAATGTGAATCATTTGCTGTGATGTTCGTAGCTAGAAGCTTTCTGCCTTTCCTGCAGTCCTTAGTCTGTTTTTTCAATGTGTTCTGTCTGGTGGGAATACTGGTTTTATTTCTGTTACTGATTTCTCATAAGCAAGTAGTTAATGCTGTTCTTTTGGATATTATGCCTTCTTTCCCTGCCCCTCACCTTGGAGAATGCAAACCTTTGTTCATTTTGGTGAGAATATGTAACATTGGGAGTGAGTCAGCTGTTTGCATTCAAAGTTTTATTTAGTGATTCTTTTGAAAAAGTGGATATAATCAAAAGCCATCAACAGCTAGGTAACTTTCTTTGATAAGCCTTTGCCTGTTTCTGATGTAAACAATGAAAAGCAATAAACTAGGTATTCCTTTTTTTTTAATGGAAAGGTTTGATTGATATTTGTCAATTTATGCTTTTTAGACAAATTGGACACTTCCAGAATTGGTGGATTTATAGCTGCCAGCTACCTCGTGTCTGTATTTATATAACATATCATTTGTGATAGTTTGGCTGAAGTGCATTGCAACATTTTTTTCCCCCTTGTTTTAATTTGAATGATTTTGATGCCATTAAACCTTCTTTCTTACACTAACAATGCTAATCTATATTTAATCAATTAAAATAATGGAACTGTGGAGTTCTGAGATGTGAATTTTTGGGAAGATTGCAACATAAACTGAGAGAATGCTTGTAGACTATTATTTGGTTGGTAACATAATTTAAAAGACTGGCTTATTCACAGAGCATCAAGAAGAGCCTGTTCACATGGTTGTGTGTGGTGCAAGGTGATCCTGTAATAGTCTGTCCATTTGTATTGGTGAGAATCTGCATATCCAGTTCTAAGCAGATACATTTTGCAGAAAGGAAAACTGGTTCTGGAGGGAGTTGAGCTGATCTCTGACACTGGAGTATGTAATACATGGATGACTGTAAAAATATTCCTGCAGGGATCTTAGGTATGTTGGTTTTCCACTTTGCTCACACTGGGACAAGTCTGAAGTGTAATTATGAAATTTTAAAATGTCTTCAACTACTGCATGAAGTTCAGAGCCTCCTCAAAACTCTTCTACTACCTGAAGAAGATTTTGAAGTGCTGTGTTTGCTCTCATCCAGAAAAGTTATATTTTACAAGTGTCTATATCTGATCAGTGTTTACTTTAAATCTGCTTTCTCATGTTCTTATGGTTTCCTTAGGTAGCCCACTTAGATAACAGAATTTTAATTTTCCTCTCAGGAGTATGTAATTTGTGTTATATTCTTTTGGCATTCAAGATTTGAATTTGCCATTATTACCAGATGTGTATTTTTTAAAATTTATTTTGAAACCCATACTTGAACATCTTGCAAAGCAGAGCAATTGAGTGAGGGGCAAAGCGGAAAAGCTCTAAATACGTAATTCTTTTCATGTTGGTGGTCATTGGCTGGGATTTAAACTGGCTTTGTGCTCTGAAGCGTTGCCAAAGTTCTTGTGTTTTGGTTGTTCGAGGCAGAGATACGTTTTCTATGAAGCAAAGAAAAAAAGCCAAAGATGGTATGATTCATACTTTGTTAAACCTTAAGATACAATGAGCAAGCTTATGGAAATAGCCACATTACAAGTGATGTGCCTTACTCATAGATAATAAAGTACAGAAAACATTGCAAGGTGTGAAGTTCCCAATGGCCTTGATTGCTCTCCTCTTCCTGAACGCAAGCTGAGAACACTTTTCACCGAGCAAGACAGAATCAGCAGTGCATCCCTCAACTATTATCAAATAAATGCATAATGACATTCCTCCTAAATGTTTGTTACTGTATAGAGGATACCTAAAGAAAATTCTAGTGCATGTTACGACAGTCGATCATCTAAAATGGTAACAATTGTATAATTTAGACAAGTATTTGCATTTTTCATGATTACTTATATGGTGAGTTTGTAGCTATTTAGTAGCTTTTGGGACAATAACTAAAGGCCTCAAAATATTTATTTCACTTCTTTTATGCTCTCTTTTGATGCAGAAAGCACACTTAGTATGCCACCAGATAATTTTCCTGTGGCAGAGGCAGGATGTCTGACTACTACTTGATTTAATTCTGGCCTCTAGTTTATGAAAACTCAACCAGATTGCCCTGGTGTGGCTAATTTCAGCTGCTAGAGGAGGAGCAAGCTGGTACTAAGCAAGTCTGAATTTGTGTTACTGTACCAAAGAAAGATGACTTAAAACTCTTGTTCGTCTTTTATGTGAGTAAAATTCCAGATAGATCTGAAGCAGGGGGACAAAATATGTTTCTCGTCAATGTTAGTAAATAATGTGTTCAGAACTCTTTTGTGAAGCTTGAAAGATTTATGAGGTGGGGAGGTATTGGAGGAACATGACTGTCTGTAGTCTTTATTTAATAATAATGATAATAAATTTTAAAAAGCTTTAAAACTTGTTAATCCATCTGTTTTAACTCTCTGTTGAAACAATTGTGGGAGATGTTTTTTCTGTTTCTTGTTCTGCTGATTGCCTTATTCCCTGAATCAATGTGCTGTATGTTTTCTGTTGAAGACCCAACTGATCATGGGCTAAAGTATGAAGGATGTAATGCTGGAAATATAAGAATAACATACTTGATGCTTTAAAAAACTCTCCACAAAATAACTTCTTACATTACCATAGTGTTGCTCTCATAGTGGTCGTACTGGTTTATAATTTTGTTGGTTCTTTTTTGTTTTTAACTAAGTGGATGTATACTTTCAACTCAATTTGTAAAGAGCTGTAAGTTTATGTACAGTCAGTTCTGTTCTTTAAAATACGCATAAGCCAACTGTCAAGTAGCATTTCCACATTCAAGCAGTTCTATAGTTTTTTAGTCTTTACCATTTTAAAATAGCGATAAATATTTTAAAAAACATTTATATAAGCAACAAACTGTATAAATGGATAACTTAATGGAAGATGTTGAGATAATGCACACATAACCGGTGTTTTGGATTGCTTGATAAAATTTATGTTTTCTATACTAATTTATAATTGCACCATTTCTTAATAGCAGCATCCCAACCTTCTGCTTTTAATATAAGCAGTATGGATTAAATGTAAACATGGTTTTATAATCTATAATTTATAAACTATGTCATTTGGAGTAGAAAACCCCAAACTGTATATTTGTTAAATCAGAAGTAGTGAAGGAATGGTTGTGCAGTCATACTAGGAAGGTTTTCCTAAGCTGGTTTGTTCTTGTTCCCACTCTGCTCCCTGCTGATGGTTACAGATGTGTAGGTATGGTGATTTAACACATTGGCTGTTTCAATTTTAGTATTACTATTATATCCTATTATTATTTTTAAGCATCTGGGAATGACGAAGGGTGGAAGAATTTGATTTCCCTCTGCAATTTCTAGTAAAAATTATCAAGAAAAGAAGAAACCTGGTAGAGGTAAACGCATCTCTTCCTGACTTGACTTGAAAATAGTACATGAAGAATTTCCTGTATTTTTCCAATTGTTCTAAGAGCTGTTTTGATTAGGATGAGAGCAGCTCCAACAGTAGAGCTGTGTAGTTGTCATGAAGATATGGAAGAGGATGTTTCTAACAGATCTTCCAGCATCATGAAAATTGGGTTAATATGGAAGTGAGGGTTCAGCTTCATAGAATGGCTTTGGGAAATGATGTAGCATTTGGAACTCCTTAAAGTCAGCTTTGCAGGACTTAACCCAATTTTCTTCATCTCTTTCACTTTTTAAAGATAGAATATTCCTGCATACAATTTTTAAAACATTGTGGTGAAGTACAGCAGGTTGAGATGACTTTGTTTCTCTTAAGTTTTGGCGGAATTTGCCACAATGAGGAGCTTTGTAAACCAAAAGCATGGAAGTGTGTGGTGGTGGCAGCTGGCTCTTTAGTTTCCACATCCATGGTTGGTGATCAGCAGTTTTGGGTTTAAATGTGTGCGTGTAGTTAAGAGAGTCAATACTATTCTGAGAAAGGTCTGTACTGAAAGCTCTGCTTTTGTAATGGTATCAGGCAAATTGCCAGCAGCCCTGACCTTTTCTGGCCAACAGATTCCTCCAGTGCTTGTTGTTTGCATGACTGCAGTTTTGGGAGAGAACATTATTTCCCATCTCTGGGAGGTATGTTGCACTTTGAACTCTGGGACTGTCTGCTTCTGAGAAATCTAAAATAACTCCTTGCCACAACATCACAATTTGAGGATTTGTGGAGATGGTCTTAGTCATCTTGGGTTGTGTTTTCTGAAATGATTTCCTGTCATATGTACGTTTCTTTTCTCTCTGAAGATTTGCAGATTAAATCTACTGTATCATATGATACTACTAACCTGTTGCACTATGTGAGAGTTATTATAGCGTTATCAGAAAATGTTTCAACATCTATGTCCTTTAAGTCAGCATCATGTGCATGAGTCATTGCATTTATAGGAACATTCTCATGCCAAGTTAGTACTATACTTTCATTCCTTAAATGCTGTAACTCTGAAATACTGAAATAATATGAAATGAAAGTTGATAGCCATGACATTTCTAGTTAACAATGCCTTTATATCTCTGCTCAATGACTGTGATAATTATTTGCTTCCTTGAGCTGTCATTCGGATTGTGCATTAAACACTCATTATTTGAAGTCTTTGAGTGTCACCTCAATTAGTAGTGTAATGGGTTTTGAACTTTGGAGTGGGATGCTGTGAACAGAGTACTGCTTCGGAAGCTCTTAGTTCTACCACTGTGCTTTCAATCTGTTGAAAAATATATTCTGAACTCCTCATGTTCCTTAGAGTAGAAATGATTTCTTCTGGCATTTCAAAACCTCTTCACTTTTACCTTGAGGTTTGTTTGGAATTGATGTGTTACTCATGCAGTGTTAACAATGTTAACTCACAGTCTCTAATCCTTTATTGGACTTTTGTGATTGTATGATCCTATAATATCTATATGATTCTAGTATTAAAACTGAAGCCAACAAGAATAGAATGGTGCACTGCTTTACTTGACAGATGGACAGATCACATGTGCTGCATGGAATGAGCCTGTGGCTGAAGACAGAAGGGCAGTGGAGAGGGAAGAAATTCTTACCATTTAAGTATATACAACTCCTGACACCATTCAAAAAGTGTGTGGATTCTCTGTCTACTTAAAACTGAGATGCCAACTACGTGTTTGCATGTTTTTTTATATGCTTGCCACTACAGAGTTAAAATTACATTATAGAGCTGTCTGGAGTGGTGACCAGTAACTTGTGCTGGGGTAGGAGGGGTTTAGTACAACCATAGCAAGAATTACAGTTCTGTGGTAGGTGCTTTTGTGTGTAATAGCTGGAATCTGGTTCATGTCTGTAGTATTTAAAGACAAGTGGCAAAATGTCTTAGTATTAAATTCATGATTTATCTCTACTGCTGTTTGGTGGGTAGTTCTTAGTTGCTCTGGCTTCTAATTTAGCAACTCTTACTTTGTATTTTCATAGTATTAATTGGGGTTATTCCATCCTGGTCTTTTAAGGGATAAAGAACACATGTGATGCATGCATGCACAAACTTTTAAATTTACAAAACATTTAGGCAAATAAAATTGTGTTGTTCCTTCTTGTCAGTTTTTTGGGAGAGGAATTAGATGACCTAGCCCAAAACTTTTTTGGGGGAATGGCCAGCTGCTGATACGTGGTAGCTGCATTTCTGCTGTGCAACACAGCTTGCCTGTCACCCAGATCACCGAGTTGCAGTGGTTCAATCCTTTGCTGATCTTTCTAGTTTCAAGGGAGCTACTTTCCAGGTCCTAATCGGAAGCAGCCTGGCTCAGCCTCCTTATGTTTACCAAGGAAGAGAGAGCTCTGCCAGTGTCTGCGCACCCTCCTTTATTTGGCCATTGGCCTTTTGCAAAGAGTCCCATGGCCTGCTTGGAAGCTGCTTGGGAGTGAAACAAGGAGCTCTGTGGCTCCCAAATGGGGTCTTGGCAGCTTAAAAGCATGGGTTCTTCCCACAATGGCCTTTCAAAACTCTTTCCTAACTGAGTAAACTCAATTTATAACTTGACTTCTCAAAGCATTTATGCAAAGAAGTGTGTAGGTAGCTTTTCCTTTTTCCCTCCTTGTCTTCAAAGCAGCCATTCCCAATTAGGCCATGCTGAGGTAAGAACACTTTTAAGTCAGATAGCATGCCTTGCTGAAGTCTGAAATTAGTGAAAAGCCTGGTAACTGGTTGCAGCCTGGATTCTTTGGTCTCCTTACATAGGTGGAGACATTTTATCTTCCAGTATTGAGAAGTATTTTTTCATCATTGCCTCTTGATTTTCTTTATCAATGGTAAAACTTGAGTTTTGGAAGCTCTTGAATAAGCAGAAAGATCCTTGTGTGATGTTCGGAGATAAAAGCATTGCGTAAAGCAGGACAATCCTTATGCAAACTTTACAGAACTAAAAACACATAATCTGAAATACTCTTCAAAAGAAAGATGAAGACTCATGTTCTGCACTGGGAGGTGTTAGTGCATGTAACAGCGACAGCCAAAATGGATAGGTTTTGGGTCAAATTCTTACAGGCTAATTAAGCAGTATGTATTCTTAGGAGAAGAATGTCTGGTGCAGAAGCTTTTACAACCCCAGTCTGCATTTGCCTTCATGTCTCTCAGCCTTCAGGTTTCAATGTAAATGAACAAAGCTCTGTGTGTGTTAGGTGTTTTGTAAAGCCTTGTCTGTCCTCTGGAGAGTTGTCTCAACTGCATCTCAGGGCTGCAGGAATGCCTATGGGAGTTGAACACTGGGACGGACAGTGAGTTGGCCTTGGCCAAAAATGAAGTTGGCATCAATCTGAGGCCATGGGAAATGGGATGCTGAGAAAGGAAACATCTAGTTAGGTTATGGTGAGAAGAATGGAATCATGGGAAAGGTTATGTAAATATGTTCATGCTAAATAAGATTATGTTTTGAGATCTTGTTTATGATTGGTTAACAGTACTTTACATATAAGGCAATGTTTTGAGTTCTTGGTATTCACTGGTTCCCTACTCTCAGATTGCACTGTATATATTGATATGTTTGCCCCATTGTTCTGTCTTTTGAGGTTGACTTGTGGTTTTTTTTGTTGGCTTCAGCTATTTATTAAAGTTATTTTTTGGGCTACTCAGTCATTGGCATCCTGGCTGGTCTAGTCTCATGTCACATCACCCGTGACAAATGCTTCCTTGCAATCTCAAATCTTGTTTTGTTTTTCACCATGGCCATTTGTGCACTGCTTCTCCGAGATTCATGAAATGTATTTCAGATAAGTGAGTGTACTGGTGGGTTTAAGCTGGCTACAGAGGAGTCCATGGGGAACAAATAATTAGGGGTCAAAGTTCAAACCCACATTTTTATTCTATTTTATTCTTTTTTTAAAACTTGAATGCACGAGTGGATGTTTGTGAGAATTTGCAGTACCGCTGAGCCCCTACTGCAAAGACCGAGTCCAGTGGAAGAGGAGTTGTCAGCTTTGGTTTTCTGGCAACTGGGGACAGCAAAGGCAAATGCTTAGGTGTGCTCTTACAGATGGGAATGATATTCCTGTTTGGGTAAAAATAGTCATCCTCTTTATGTATCAAGTCATTGTGACATGGAATGAGGAATATCTGTGTTGTCTGTGAGCAGTGTGACTTGGCCTCATCTGTTTCCCCTAGAAATGTAGCTTTAGTTTCAGTGTTCCTCTCCCATCCCCCATCTGTATTGTTCAGTGGATTTTATATTTTTGTTTGTGCTACAGTCTTTATAATACCCAGATCTATTCACATATACCATTTGGTCTAACACAACTAGAAAATGACATAATACAAATTCCTATGTTCCAGAAATAAACGGACTAAATGGAGACCTTGGGATAGCCAGTCTGGCATACCTGAATGAAATGGTGATGGGAGCTCTGCTCAGGTGCCTGCTTTTCTTCCCTGGCTTCTGCTTTCTTTTGTTCCATTTTGAACTTGGAATAGGAGTAGTTAAACCTAGCTTTTGTGCAAGCAGACGTTAGCAGTCTAATCTCATTTTTGTGCTTAAACACAAAGCTAAGGTCTGAGTTTCTGTTTGTGAAGTACTTACCACTTTTTACATTATTAATGTACATAATCAGTCAGACACCTGCTGTTCCTTAATTCACCTTTGACTGGAGGGATTTAATTGGTTGCACAGTGTGTATTTGTCAGATAACTTCAGTATGGAGGTATTGGTGGCAGATACATTTGTTTCTCTATATATGAAGGAAGGTGACTTTTCTAATCCATTTACTGTTGCTTGTAGCTATTCACACAGTTTCCAGCAACAATTATTTTCTGCAGTCTTTGATTTCCACCTAGATCAATTCTCTTCAACTCGTTCTCTTTTTTTGTCAGATTGGTTGTTGCCAGGTCTGCAATTTGCATAGTACTTTTGAAGTCTCTAAAATGAAATGCCTGATTGAGCTGGCAAAAAAACCCCAGTCGTGGTGTAAGAAATTGGACTTTTGCCATTGCTGTATCATGACATGTATATACCCCTTGCCCTGGGCGGTATTTCCTTCATGACTGTGTGTTGCTACATTTGAGAAGTGTGACTGGTGGACTACAAGGAAACTTTCAGCATTGTGAAACCGTAGGTCCAAAAGGCTCTATTTTGGGTAATTTGCATGTGGCATGTGTAAAGAATTTTCTTCTCTCGTGCCCTTTAGTACTCACTGATTCACAACCAGGAACTATTCATGTTTCTTTATTGCCTGGTAAAGAGAAGGCTTTGGTGTGACCCAGTTGTGGCCCTTCCAGTACTGGCAGGGAGCCTACAAGAAAGATGGAAAGAGACAATTTACAAGGGCATGTAGTGATAAGACAAGGGGGAATGGCTTAAAATTGCCAGAGGGTAGGTTTAGATAGGATATTAGGAAGAAATTTTTCACTGTGAGGGTGGTAAGGCACTGGAACAAGCTGCCCAGAGAAGTTGTAGATGCCCCATCTATGCATGTGCTCAAGGCCAGGTTGGATGGGGCTTTGAGCAAACTGGTCTAGTGGAAGGTGTTCCTGTCCAAGGCAGAAGGGCTGGCACTAGATAATTTTTAGGTCCCTTCCAATCCAAACCATTCTATGGTTCTGTGATTCTACGATTATTTGAGATGAGACCTTGCCAAATTGATGCAAATTCCAGTTGGTGGAAAGTGGCAGAAATCCTTTTGTACTCATTCTTTGGTTACCAAAGTCACACCTTGGAGGTGGCAAACACACAGCATGCTGCTGATTCTGATTTATAGTAAACATTTGACATGCATTGATTCTTTTTCTCCTCTTCAAGCTGCCAACTTGCAAATTGCCTTGGGTAAAGCATCCAAGCTGTAGTACCTTTGGTAGAGAGAACACCTGCTAGCCCATGAAAGTCTGGATTATTTGCCTTCACACAAAAAGGTTTTTAAGAAGTGGCTACAAGAGAAAACATACAGGTAAACTTACCTTAAATGCTGTTAAGTTGCCTCTAAAACTATGTGTGATTTGGACGCTCCAGGGAGATGCCAGATAGCAGAAGGTATTAAGAAAATTTTGAACATAGAAAGAAATATTTTGAATGTGGAAAGGGGCCAAAGGATTAAAAGCATATTTTGTAAGTGCTTATGTCTTTGCTCTTTACAATTTACTGAATATGCAAAAAAGAATTAAATTATTAACTTCTCAATGTATGCAACTTAAAAGGAAGAGACTTTGCAGAAGTTTGGGCAAAGTAAGAAGTTCTCTTACTGAGACTTCTTGAAATTAACTACAATTAATTTTTAAATTGCAATTTTTAAAATTACTATTAAAAGTAATTAATTTTTTTTTCTCGCAGCATAATCTGCAGGAACCATGGTGTTTGAATCTCAGTAGGCCTGCTCTAGTCCTAGATACTAGGTGATACTCAAAATAAATCTGTCATTACTGGTGCACAATTATTATTAGAAGTGTAAGTTTAGGACAGACAGAAACTGGAGGTAAAAGTTTGCACATTTACATGATGGGTGCTCAGTGCATTATTGCAGGCGAAGGAAACAGGGATTACTTTGAACTGTGTTCAGAGTGGTCTACCAAATGTTTAATTACTGTGTCATATAATTGATTTTGATATGACATCAAGCATTCAACATCAGAGACCAGACTTCATTGGTACTTCTATATTAGAAAAAAACAAATCCAAACCCAAAAAATCCAACTGTATTCCTTACCCAAATGAAAATAGCTTTCACCTGAAGGTAAATCTTTGTTGAGGGTACACTTTTAAAAGAGATACTGGTAAGAGCACCCTGTTGTTCAGGCAGTCACAGGTAATAATCAGAATGCTCTAAACATGGAATTTGTGTCTTTGTGAGAGGCAGCATGGCAAATAATCCTGTGTTATGGCCTGAAGGGTAACTGTTTCTAGAAAAGAGCTGGATCAATGGCTGCTGATGGGACTAATCAGAACGGCAGTGGGGATGCTGGAGTTTTTGATTCATCAGGTAATTAAGTCTCTCATCAAATTGAAATGGAACCTGGTGGAAAATTACCTGCAGGTGAGCAAGAGAAAGTCAGTGACATTTTCTGTGTTAGTTTATTAGAAAATGCACAGTGTCAAGTTTTAACTGCCCGAAGGTGCTGCCTGTGGAGATGAGTGTGGAGATCAGATCCCCTTGTGGTCCTTTGTGTACGTACACGTTGGTGTCCTTTTCTACAGCTTGGCATGTAGTACAGTATAATACCTGATATTGTTCTTCTTATGGGATTGATTAAAGCAGTCTTTAATATACTGTGGCCTTCCTCTTCTTCCTTGTACGCCAAAGGCATGTGCTGCTTTAGGTCTGGGTGATATCCAAGGGAAGGGATTAACTTTCATTAAGGTACTTAGTGAGCATGGACTTGGTATCAGACATATTATTTCACTCTGTCTGGGTCAGCTATATTTTCAGTAATAGATTATTGTGGAAATACTAACTTGTCCTTGATGGCTATCATTAGTTCTGTGATAATTGGAATGGTGGTGGTAAAAATCACTGGATGGATAAAACCAGTGTAAGTGTTAAGGCATCTCTGACCCTGACTGCTTGTTTTCCTCACCTGTAGAAAGAAGCAAATGGTAAAGTTTTCACTTGGCTTGTGATATCTACTGTAGATAGTATAAATATTGAAGAATTTCTTGTGAGAAAGGCCTTTTGAGCTTTTGTTCCAGCTGAATCCTGACCAGGCAGGGTCAGGAATCCTGGCAGCTGGTGCTGGGGGTAGCCTGTAAACCCATCAATCACGGCATGCAGCCGGCAGCTCTTTGTGCAGGAGGAGGCCAGGGTCTGGGCTGGCAGTGCTTTTGTGCTCAGCAGCAGTGGCAGCGAGCTGCCAGAGGTGGTCCCCAGCACTGGGCAGAGAAATTACCCCTGACTCCCTGACTCAGCAGAGGCCACAGCCCAGAGCAAGCTGCTGAGGAGGGTGCAGCTCTGCAGATTTGGGGCTGGGAATCTCTCACTGAGGTTGGAGCAAGGCAGATGAGGTCCGTGTCTGCACAAATGTGGTGGGATAGTTGTCACTGCTATAGCACTGCGGTGGCTGGATAGAGACTCTTTAGGAAGGCCACACAATATTTACAAGTTGGAATGGTTGGAGCTCTGCTTTGAGAGAGATGAGACTCAGCTGAGACCTTGCAGAGCAGTGATAGAAGGCACACCAACACATGGGGTGGTGTTGTGGATGTCTGCTGTAAACTCTGAGGAATTAGGCAAAGCTGTCTTCAGATATTTGGAAGAAGTCTTGTGGCCCAGATCCTTGTGGGAGTCTAGCCAAACATCTCAATAAATGCTGGAAGGACAACACATCAGGGCACAAGCAATCCATGAGGTTTCTGGAGTGCACTGATAACTTCCTGATAAGGTGATCAATAAGCAGATGAGGGGACATACTCTGCTGGACCTTGTACTTGCAGAGAAGGAAAGACTGATCAAGGATATGAGGGTCAAGGGCAGCAGTAACCATGAGATTGGAGTGTATGCGATCCTGAGATGAAGGGGACAAGGTGAAGGACTGGACTTCAGGAGAGCATTTTGGTCTGTTCAGGGAGTTGTGTGGAAGAATCCCAGAGGAGATCATCCTGGAGAAAACTAGTGTCCAGGAGGGCTGATTGGTTTTCATCCATGGTGAGGAGCTACCCATTCCAATGAGAAAGTCAAGCATGGATTTACAGTGGACAACAACTTTCTACAATGACGTGACTGGAACATTGGCTGTTCTTTATTTCAGCTGTAGCAAGGCTTTCATCACTGTCTCCCATAACAGTCTCATAGACAAACTAACGGTGTATGGATTGGATGTTTGGACAGTGAATGGATTTACCTGGCAGAACTGCTGGGCTCAAAGCATTATGGTCAGTGGCACAAATTCCAGCTAGAGACTGGTCCTCAAGGATATACCCTGGGTTAGTCCTGGGGTCAAATACTGCTGGATATTTTCACTAATGACCTGGATGATGGGATAATGTTTTAGTGTACCCTCAGCAAACTTGCAGACGAAAGTAAAAATGAAAGGAAGCAGTGCTTGATAGACCACATCTGAGGCCAACAGCCTCCTGGGCTGCATTCAGAGTGTTATCAGCAGGCTGAGGGAAGTGATCCTTCCCCTCTTTTCAGCATTGGTGAGGCCACATCTGGAGTACTGGGCCCAGTTCTGGGCTCTCCAGTGCAATGAAGACATGAATGTGTCCCAGTATTCTGGAGTGGACTCCAGATAATGGAATAATACTGCCAACTGCTGAAGGACAGATCTCAGTGTACTTCACAGAAATGCAAGGGAAGAGTTATTCTGCAGAACAGATGGAAGCTGAATATATCAGAGAAAATATTAAATAATGAACAAGTTCAGGTTTTCCATGAGGAAAGCATATATAATCCTCTTGGAATATTATTTCCCTTTTTTTATATACAAACTATGTGTATGTTTATAAAATATATAAACAGTGGATAAATACACATGCAAATGTGTATATATGCATTTGTATGTATATACAAGCATGTGTGTATATATACACACTAAAGTATAAGTAAATAATACATAGAAAGAAACCACACTTTGACTCCAGGTCATCACAACAACTGTTACACACACTCTTGGTCCTGTTCTGTTATAAAATCTGTCTTATTGTATTATTAATACAGAAGAGCAGGAGGTAAGCTGTGACATCAGTACTAACATGTAATTCCTACTCTGGAAGATCTTCCCATCTGAATACCTCCTTCAGCTGCAGATGAGCAAAACTCTTTTTTTGTGCACTTTGCTTTGGTGTTTGGCCGTGCTGCAGGATGTGTTTACAAAACACTTGATGGGACATGCTGCTGGGAAGGCTGTAACTCTGTGACCTCAGAAACGCCAGGGATGTGCTTGACCTGCACCCACAACGTGTCACAGCTGAGCCCTGCGGAAGGCAGCAAAGTGTGTGGGAGTTGAGGAAGTCTGGAGGCAGCACGCACATGGTCAGCCCAAACACAAACAAACCAACCAACCAAAAACCTGGGGTGAACAAAACATGTGTTTTGAATGTGAGAATGCCCAGTGTGAGAGATGTGCTTCTGGTTAAAATAAAGCAGGAAACTACTTGCTCACTTATGTTTTGTCTACTAATAATAGCTGCAAATTCATTAAGGTAATTGCTGATCTAAGACTTTGAAGGCTCCATTCAGGCAAAATGCTTGAAGACATCAGAGAGTGTGTTTTTGTGCTTATTCTTAAGGTACTTGAACCCTGCTTCTGACTTGAAAAGGGCCTTGAGGAGTAACAACATTTCCTTTATAGTGTTTTTATAGACGGGCAGAAAAGAAACCCATGACTTCGACTCTGAAAGTCATCATTCACTTTACCCTTATTCCCTCCCTTCCTTCTGAAGAGCCTGTATTGCTTGTTTTGTTTTTTCCCTATCATATATCTTCTGCCTGCAGAAATTTGTGGTACAAAAGATGACTGAAAAGCAGGACTTGGTCTCTGGGTGCTGATGACCTGGCTGTGAGTGCTTCTGTTGGGCTGGTGGTTCTCTGGGTTCTGTGCTGGCAAGTGTCATGTCTCCTGTGCAACAAGTCAATAACACTGTGATAAACCAAATCTCTTACTCTTCCATATACTTATTTTTTTTAGTATTTTATTTTATTAAAAAAGAAAAAAAGAAGGAAAGCTTCTCAATTATACAACCCCATTTGAGAGGTCTTTCTTGGCCTTCAGCCTAAACCTGGATTCCACCACCCGTAACTTGTATTAAAAGTGTCTGGGGTGAAATCAGTGGTGGTGGCAATGCAATTTACACTTAGCATGTGGTGTTTATAAAATAAATACAAGTGGCAGCTGGTATAACTCATGAAAACTCAGTGTTTGGAAGGGACCTAAGCCAAAGACCATCAGTCCATATAAAGGTTCCTGTTGGTTTTAGATTGATCATTTAGCTGTGCTATATGGGTATTGCATGTGGCCCAGGTTAGCACTTTATGAGGCACCAAAGCTAAAACATTGAGCCTTTCTGTCATTTACTGTCCTGCTGTGTTCAATTTAATTATAGACAGGCAATTAACAGCATAGGTGAGAGAAAAAGTGAATATTTTACTAGACTTACACCGAAATCCACCAACAGTAGGAAAAGGGAGTTTGCTGTTATGCATACAGTAACCAAGCAGGCTATTTTTCTAAAGACTGAACTGTCTGGACAAGTCACAGAGGTTCACACGTACACCTTGTCTCATAGACAGCCTATGCAAAGACTGATGGGCTGCAGGCATCAGGATGGAGGCTGGGGCTTGGGACAGGCCCTTGTCAGTTGTTTTCCTCTCTCATTAGCCCCAGTATGTCTGTAGCATCACTGTCAGGACATTGAATTTCTATGCATTGCCAGAAGCTATATGGGCATTTGTGTTGTCTGCTAATTCCCAGAAAGTTAAAGTTTGTTTGTGAACAGAGCAAGGTGAGGGTCACACTGAAAATTGTCCATAGACACATCTAACACATCAACATCTAATAATTGTTGACTCTGTTTCTTTTTTTTTTTTTTTCCTTTGCAGTTCTTTTGCCAGAAGCTTTGCCGTCTGGCTTGCCAGGAATCGTTGAGTATTTTGAATGGCACTTCTATTCAACATCATTTTAACATGAAGACATTTTTAGGGACATTTCTCTCATGCATGCTGGCTGTAGCTACAGGGCTCCTCTGTGAGCCAGAAGGTCCCATGATCCATTTGGTGTGAGAAATAGCAATTCTCAATGTTAAAGCTACCAGGCTGAGGGTATGGCTTTGCAACATCTGGCTTAGTAGCAGCACTGACTTAAAAAATACCCTGCACTAGGAGCTCTTTTCACCTGTGCTGTTCTCCATCCCTTTTTCATTAGCACAACTATTCATGCCATGCAGCGAAGGATAGGATTTGTTTGCTGTGTGTTTTAAATGTTGGCTTGGTTCCCTAGTACTATTCCCTGAGTGATGCTCAGCAAGCAATTATGTGGATAACTGCTGTCAGTTTTGTTTCTGAAAAGCCACCTGCCACACAGCCATGGCCTGCTGGCTGCTTTACATCTCCTGTAACTGCTTTTACCTGTGCAAAGTCTGTATAAAAATAAAGTGAATGTCAAGTGGCTCCACACAACAGGGACAGTAATTTTAATGCCACCTGCAGAAGTGCCCTAAGTGACTGTGCAAGGCACAGACTGATGGGGTCTGTGTTTCCAGCTGGGGAACATGGCAGCTTCCAGTGCCAGCTGAGGGCAACTGCAGGAACCAGGTGCTGCTCTGCAGGTGGCACATTGCAAGCTGGGTTGGAGCTGCTTGTTTTTCATGCAGTAGTGTTACCCTGTGTTTCTTAGGTGGGGAAAAGTAGAGTTTATAGTCTTTCTGAAGGATAATGTTTTTATGCCACCTTCTTATGCACAAAGGAAGAGAATTCCCATCACCCTGCTGTTGTCCTTGGCCTTGTGAGGGGGATGGAGGAGGCTTGCCTGGTCCTCCTGTGTAGGTCAGAGAGGATCTTAAAATTTACTGTGTTGCAATACAATCAAACTTGGTACTGTGGGCCAGATTTTTGGGTTTTTTTGTTTGTTTTGGAAAGTGACATAATTTCCTCTATTCATCATTCAGAGGAGAATCCTGCTGCACTTTATCATCTATCTGGAAGCATATCTTGAATAGAGATGGTAAAATTAGTCTCTGCTGAGAGGATATGGATAATTTGTTTGTTGGCTGTTTTGCTGTTTTATTTCTGACCCTTTTTGGGGTTGGAAAGTATTCATCCTTGAGGTTTATTCTCCCCTCTTCACCACCCTGACAAAATATGTTCCTTCCCACCAACCATTCACATTTTCTGTTGCTCTGTGTGTTTATACTTATTTATTTATTTGCACAGAGGTGCAGCATCCTAGGGGGTGACTCAGATGTTCAAAAATAGGAGTGCATGGTTAGTCAGAGATGGCCACAAACCTTCTAGACAATGCTTCCCAAGGCTTAGCTATCCCTTTTGGTTTCTTTTGTTTTCTTTGCTCTCAGACATTTGTCTCCAGGAGCTCAGAGACTGCAGCTGTGATTTTTTTTTTTTCCTTCGTGCTGGGTTGGTAACAGTGATTTGTGAGCCAAAGAGTTGAATCATATTTCCATGAATAAAGTCATCACAGTATCAACGTGATGCCTTTTCAAAACATAGGAATTAAGAGCTAGTTTAATTTAATTTAGTTGGAACCCTCCACCATTTTTATTAAACATAAACACAACGTAAGTTACTCAAAGCCTCAGAGAGATTTATTAAGGGTCCTAATTTAAGTCTTGTAGAAAAGTCTTCCAAGATTATACAATGAATAGATTTTTCATTCCAGTAAGGGTTTGGATTTTTTTTCCCCCATTTAAATGTAATTTGAAGTGCTGCCTGGGAACACGCTGTAATAATTTAAATCATCACACATCTTCTGTTAGAAGTAGGGCTGTTCTGGCTGCCGTGGTTGTTAACCTGGGAACAGATGACTGAAATGATGGGCTCTAGTCTGATGTGTCAACACACTTGGGCAGACATTAATGTGCAATTCTTCAAAGGCATTTCATGGACTACCATCATCTTTGCAAAAGAAACATTTAAATCTCTGAGTCAAGAACCTGAGAGTCTTAAGTAGCTTCTTCCTTTATGTCAATGGGACTTTGCATCTTTAGAAGACATGTTCAGCATTTTCCATGTTTAAATCTGTTGAAACCAATCTGGCTTTGCTGCTGCTGCTAGGGCTCTGTCCTCCTCTGCTTTTAACTGGTTTATGAATAATTTACCAAAGAGTGCTCTCAATTATACAACATCACTTTTAGTGCTCTCCTGGGCTGTGGCCTTGGCCAGTTGCAGTTGGACACCACTGGCAGCCACCTCTTGATCTTCACCACTGATATTCACCAGTGATGGGCAGAGATGTGGGGCTCTGTGAGGGCCACCCTGCCACTGCCATTGATGCCCCAGCTGTGTCTGGTGGGTCACTGGTGAACCCATTGCATCTGGAAGGGAAACAGAGATGCTGCACCAGCAATTTTTCAGCATTCCAGCTGTTTGTCACTTTGGAATGGGGGAAAAAGCCACCCACTCTAATTAGAAGGAAATTGTTTAATTAAGCATCTTCAAAGTTTTTTTAATTAAAAGAAAGTTCACAAGTTGTTTAATACATTAATACAGAAGACATTTTTCCATTGTTTTCTGGGTTATATAAGGAGGGAGAAAAAGCAGGATTTTTACTCATGGACTTCATCCTTAAATTAATGATACTGTCCCAGGAATAAAGAGGTTATGGAGATTGCCCAATATTCACAGGGGGTCTTTGCTTTATTTTTTGAGTTTTGAAAAAGTAAATTGTTTGTGACACTTTTGTAGTCTGGCTCTTCTCTGCTCACGAGTCTCTGTGAGATAATGCTCGTAAACTCTCTTTTGAGAAGTTCTACTGAAATTAATCACATTAGTTTCCAGGAAAAGAAATTGCAACCACTTTATGACTTCTGGATGATGTTTATTGTTATGTTAACATACAGAACCATATTTGGTCTTTTAAAGTAAGGATAAAAAAAAGAGAATCCTGTGTGTTAATTTCCTCAAAAAATAGAATTCAAGTGAACAGTCACTTGTGAACTATCTGTAGCTTAAAAGTAAATCAAAAAGCATCAAAAAGAAGGTATAGGATGTCCTTTACCTTTAGCATTTTAGGATCAGTCATTTAAATAAATCTGAGATGTGCTGGTTAAACAAAATGTTACTCATGGGAGAAATCAGCAATTGTGGTAAGAAAAGTGGAGAAAATGCTTGTTTTTTTGTGGAGGATGCAGTTAATGAGAAAGAAGCACTAGCCTGCAGTCAGGAACCATCTGGGGGAAACAGGTTGTATGGCAGTCCCCTTCACAGAGAGGGCTGTTGGTGAGCAGCACAGACAAAAGCCAGTCTAAGTGAGACTTCTCTTCTTTACAAAGACCAGGATTACAAACTCCCACTCTGCTGGTACCTTCTGGTGCTGAATAGGCTGGAGAGATGTACCCACTCTAGGTACAGTCACAGGCAGAGCAGTAACTCAGCAAGCATTAGGCTGTTGAAGGTACTTTAGGCATTCCTCTATTGGAGAGCTCTTCTGGATGTGTTGGCAGGGTCCAATTTCATTGTTGGTACCACTGGTAGGACATGTAGCATGTACAGCTGGCTGGAGCAAGAAGTTGGGGATGTCCAAGGAAAGCTTGCTCAGCTAGTGCTGGGGCATGCACTGTCTCTTGAGTTCCCTTCTGCTGGAAAAAATGTCACTGGGAAAGTACCACATGTAAGTAAAAATTCACGCACAAAAGTGTCTTAACATTTGTGAGTTGGGAAATCAGACATGAAGTTAATTGTGTGACTTTACTGGTGAGCTTTGTTAAGGGCTTTGACATCTCTTTAATTTTTTCCCTTTCTCTCCACTATCCTCACCGCTACCTGTCCTTGGACTGATAAAACTTGTGAACACTACAGAGAAGTTAAAAGGGCCTCCAGATGTTTAGAGATGACTCTGATTTTTTTTCTTCTGAGAATTTGCTGTTTGTTACTATTTAAAATACTCATGTGTTTTTTACACTCATTGACTTCAGCTGGTACTGAATGCTCAGCATGTCTACAAATTACCCCTGAGGTGTCAGGTAGCACATCCAGAGGATGCAAGTTTTATAAGCTTTTGAGTACTATTGATTAGTTCATTAGATGTATCAGCATCACTCCAGTAACTCCCGCAAAAGCTGGACTTGAGTGTATTTTTCTAGGGCAGAATTCAAGCATAATTTTATTTCCTCCTTCTAAAGCCTTCCCTGTTTTGCACACTGTGGCCTCCCTTAAAAATGTAGCATTTGTCTGATGCAGGATGTTGTTTTAATAGAACAAAATGGGTGTTTTGGAAAGAAAATTATGTTGTGTGTGGGAAAATATGCAATATAAATGTTTAAGGAAGACTGCTCATTAAAACCTTTTTTATAATTATATTCAATTATATTCCTCCCCCCCGTCCCCCTTTTTTTTATTTTTTATTTTTCTCTCTCTTTACTAGGACTGGCTCACAGCAGATCTCTGCTGTTTGAGCTCCTAGTGCTGCTTACAGCAGTGGAGTTGCTCCTTGGGGTATATGTGGGCTTCACACCTTTACAGGGAGGGAGAAAAGGCACGTAATCCATGTGGGTTTCTCAGATGCTGAGGCAGCATGTTGAGCCTCCAGGCTCCAGGACTGTGCTCTTATTCTATAGTGAATCCCAAGCTGGTTTGCTATTTTTTCACCGCATTATCTCACTCCTGTGAGTGCACTATTCCAGAGTGGGAAGTGGCACATCTGCCTGTTCTTGGGCTGTTTGGTGCCAGTTCAGCAGCTCACTGTCACATGATACCAAATGGTGCCATGGGGCTGAGGATTTTGTCAAGGCAAACATGTTTGAACTCGCATCCTAGAGATGCAAGGCACTATAGTAACCCTATAATATACCAGCAGGCTTTGACAGGAAATGATGGTGGGATTTGTTTCTCTTTTTTTTACCCCGGTTACCCACATTTTGTCACTTCTACCTGCTGCAGGCACAGTTTCATTACAGCTGGTGAATGAGCAGGCATAGCTTTGGTATTTTGTGCTGTCATCAGCAGACTCTCTTTCTTTTTAGAAGAAGTGGAACATCATGCTGGCCTGGCAAACCTGCTGCTGCTGCTTGGTGGCCACTTTCATCATGCATTTACTCTCTTTCTCTTTCTCTTTCCCTTTCCCTTTCTCTTTCCCTTTTTCTTTGCCTTTCTCTTTCTCTTCCTCTTCCCTCTATGGGATGTTAACAGGGGTCATTTTGGATTTTTTGAAGCAGAGAAAAGAGTTCTGTTGTGAGTATGTACTGTGTGGGTGTGGGAAGAAGGTGCAGGGGTTTAGGCAGTGTTTTTACTTGGGGAGTATTAGAGAAGGGGGAAAGCTGGCATATGGACAGTTATCAGATCTCTGGGTTATAGAAGCCTTCACACTTTACATCTGGAAATCACTTAAATACAACACAGAGTTTTGTTCCAAATTATAGTGAACAGACAAGACATCTGCTACTGTTTGCTTATTTGTTATCCATAAGATAGTTTTCTGTGCTGGTGCTGGATAGAAGAAGATACTTTGAAGTAAAGAAAAAAGCAGAGAAGCTCTTAAATAAGCTGTCCTTCCCTTCTATAGTTGGCTCAAGCACTCTGTTGTTGCAGGCATTGCTGTACTGTGCCCCTGTTCCTTGGTGCTTACAGATGAAACATTTGAAAATATGCAGTATTTGTTCCTAGTTGCGAAATGGAGACGACCTTCAGCCTCAGCTGCCTTTGCTTTATTCCTTCCATCATGACACAACCTTTTACCTTATGCCCACCTAAAAGTAGTTGCTTTTATTTTCATGTCTTTCATTCATTTTTATTGCTCATGATGATGATGATTCAATAGTGATGTGCAAGTATGAGGATCTTCACTTCTTCCAGCCTAAATACCCTTCTTTGTATTTGACTTGGAGATGAATTAAGCTAGAAATAAACTCCTGGTAGTCTGAATCCCAATCCACTTTTTGCTACTTTTTACTATAGTAAATTTTTCCTAAAGTAATTGTCGAATCACTTTCATTCATCTTTGAATTTCTTCTGGCGTGTAATACAGAATGATCTCTAGCAATGCAGAAACTAAAGATCATGGCATTTTCCACATGTAGCTTTACCTCAGCTGGGAAAATGGACAATGCTTCTTGCATGCATCCTCCCTGATACATTTGCTTTACCACAGGTTTAGCAGGGGAAAGTGGAGAAGACCCTGGGTTTCCATCCAAATCCTTTTTGTGGACCAACCCATGGTACAGGTGCCCAAACAGCTGCAGTTATACACCAAGAAACTGAAAGTTTGTGGCAGAAAGACGAGGCCATGTAGGCAGGGAAGAACTCAAGCCTTCTGAACCAGATTCATTGCCGAAACCCAAGTATTGTGTAATGAACAGCTGCATGCAGAGGGGAAAGTAGATTCACTTCTGTTGCTATTTTACAATAAGCTTTGCTCTTTTAACACTCAGTTGAGGATGTTTTCTGAAAAGAGCAGTGTATTCTGTCTCCTTCTAACTTCTCTTAGTGTTACTAGAGGGAAAAGTTAGTTAAAATTATTAACAACATAACTTCTGGCAGGGTTCAATAAGTTTTTGGCTCTTAATGTGGTACAGAAAAGCAGAAACATTTTCATTTCACTGAACATGAAGCTCAGGGGAAATTTTGTTTCTTGTATATTTTGTGGCATTAACAATACACAGTTTACAGTGAATAAACTGAGTTGAAAGCATGTGGGTTATATTTCTCAAGAAATTATTTGGATTTTTTTAGTTTCATTCTACCTAGCATAATGTTACCAGGGGAATTTATTGTACTCTGGAGCACGAGATTTTCAGGAAACTCCACTTTATTTTTACATAGACCATAGGATTAATTCTAAAGGTGAAACTTGCTCTGTTGGTACCATTTTTTTTTCCTCAGTCACTGGCCAAAGCTTGTGGTTTATATTACAACAAAAACAAAGTGTATACTGTGCCACCTTTCATTTCTAGCCTGTGGAATACTCTCTAGACTTTACCTTTACTGCCACACACATGCAGTGTAATGTGCATATTTTACTTGAAAGCAAATATCTCAGTATATCTTTTCCTTAGCAAGAATGGAGGTAGGGAGAAAAAACAATAAAATCATGTATGTCTATTTTTAGTTTTAATGCAGGATTGGGATTAAGTAAGCGAGATATTTGGATCTTGAAGTAAACAAACCAGCTCTTTTTTCTACTTCAAATTAAGCTTGTTCCCTCTGAATTCCAACACCTGAAATATTAGATCTCTTTAAATCCTTTGGAAAGAGATGGATATTTTTACATCTATTGGTAAAAATAGCATTAATAAAGTTTTGCTTAGTACACAGGGTACCTACATAGGTGATTGTTGTAATCCTGGTTCTAAGGCATGATACACCTTAAGTCTGTCCCTACTCCCTGTGACTGTACGTGCAGGTGTTGAGCTTCTGGTGTCTGGGAATGGCTGCTGGGATTCTCCCTCTTCCAGACTCAGCTTTTCTGGCTGCAGAACCCTGTGGACCAGCTCTTGAAGCTTGGATGGATTTCGACCCTGGCATTTCTCTTTTCAGGAAATACCACCCACGTTTAGTACAGCCACCTGGTGAATTTGTTAAACTTTAGGCTATTAGTAGCAAGAACAAGAATAAGATTAGGGGCAAGAAGAAAAGGAAGGAGAAGATAGAATTTGAGCAATAAGTGGACCTCATGCTTAAGCAATTCAAGGCAGGCTGACCGCTGACAGTTTGTCCAATCCACTAACCCCAAGTTTAGGGTTTTTTGCAGGCAACTCTTGACATATGACATTCTCACATCCTGGCATGTAGCTTTGTATCCATTTTATGGTCTTTTACTTTGTTCAGATCCTAATCATGACAAAAAGCTGTGTAACTCTAAACCTGGGCTAGGGAAATAAAATCCTCACAGCTTTTAATAGATTATCACTGACCTCTTGACTCCATTTTGTTGCCTGGAAGATAAAATTAAAACGTGATATTGCTTTCATCCTTGCTGCTTGTTGAGGAGTCAGGCAGAAAATTCAATTACTATTTCAGCTGCCAGATTATGTTCTGTGCCTGTGATTTGTTGTTTTGTAAGTTGTTCTAGCTCAGCATGATTTTCCACAGTTTTACTTAAATAAATTTACTTATAAATTATCTCAATGCACATGGATGCGGATTGACACTTAAGAAATGAACATTCAGCAAAGCTCAGATTCAGCAAAGTCTTTTGAAGTGCTCATTAAAGCCATTATATTGTGTTATTTAGATGTAACCTGAAGTGCTGAGTGCCAGTGGTAAGTGCAGTACATCAAAGTTTTCTGCTGTGTGTGCCAACACCAGTGTCTACCTGCTTGGTTCCACTTCTGTGAGGTGTGCAAGAAGAGATCAGCTTTAAATTAATTACCTGAGTTCTCTAAATCAAAAGGAAAGATTTATTTTCTTCATGGAAATTACTTTGAGGTATCAGGTTTTGTGAGAAAGGATGCAATAATTCATGTCACTGGCAGGATGCTCAGACCAGATTTCTCCTTTCTTTGACTCAGATTAAGAACTTGCTGGACATGATCATCTTGGCCTTCATTCCAACCATCCTCCTTGGAGTGTTTAGAGGTCTTCTAGGAGCTTTCTTTTGTTCCCTAAATTTAAAGATGAATCAATTACATATGCAGTTCTTTTATTCAATTCCAAAATAATCCCTTAGAAAAACAAGCAACCTTTTGGAGACTGTGTTTATCTTTGTAAGTAAATAATATGGTTCTCTTAATTATATAACATTTACAGAGACTAATGAGGGTAGGTCACAAAATTCTGGATGAAAAAGTGAATCTGACCTGCTGGTACTTAATAATGTGCAACAGAGTAAAGAAAACGTGGATTTCCAAATGCATGTATGTATTTAATGTTGGTACATATATAAGAACAAAGAAGATTTTTTTCTTTGCTCAGTTCAGTTTGGTTTGGTTTTTATGCTTGAAGTATTTTACCTGTAGAGTCACTCTGCTGCTGCTCTTCTACTCTGATGATACTTTATCAGCTTAGTGACACATACCAGTTGTGTTGGTGTGCATTTCCATTTATTTGCAACCTATGGAGAGCTCAAAATGTTCTGATAAGACATGATTGGGGCCACTTTACATCTAGACTTTGGAGTTTCCATTTGGTATCATAAGTATTTGGGGAGGGTCATGCCATTGGAAAAGAAAGGGTATAGGCAAAGGGTTCCTGTATTTTAAATATTTTAATGCTTTTCAGTTTTCTGCTTTGGTTATAGTTTATGCATGTTATGAGGAACATTATGACCTTAATAATCCTCTAACGACAGGCTGAGAGAATTGGGTTTGTTCATCCTGGAGCAGAGAAGCCTCTGGTGAAATCTTAGAGCAACTTCCAATACCTGAAGGGGGCTGCAAAAAGGCTGGAGAGGGACTTTTTACAAGATCATGTAGTGACAGAACAGGGGAAGGCTTCAAACTTAAACAGGGCAGGTTTAGACTAGTTATTAGAAGAAATTCTTGAATGTGAAGGTGGTGAAACACTGGACAAAGTTAGTCAGGGAAGTGCTCAAGGCCAGGCTGGTCTAGTGGAAGGTGTCCCTGCTCATGGCAGGGATATTGAAGCTGGATGATCTTTCAGGTCCCTTTCAATGCAAACCATTCTATGATTAAATGTGAAGAAAGAAAATCTTCAGAGCTTTTCTACTGCACTTTTAGTAAATAGTGAAAATTTGAGATTCTTTGCAAGTTTCTTTAGTGAAAGCCTACTTGTCATATGTTTTCTTTATTTCTATTATTTTTGAGGAATTGTTTCTGAGGAGTTTTCCAGTCTTTTTAAGTGTTGACATAACCTATCTTTAGGGAAACTGGTACACAGTGAAGGCCCTTTCTTCTGCCCTCTTACAGGCAGACTTGCCAGTATGTTTTATGTATGCCGTATCTGGTTTTTTATAGGTATCCTGCTTTTTCTTCTCTCCCCATTGGAGAGAGGATTGCTCAACTGAAGACTAGTGAGTTGGCTATAGAGATGCTCTCCTCCCATCAGCCCAGACATCTCTTCAGAATCTTCCACTCTGCCTTTCCCTGAAACTTACCTATTTTTGCTGGCTCAATCACCTTGACTTGCATTGACAGCCTGCATGATACTGGGAGGAAAACAATATTTTAAGTATGAGAGGGGAAACTTTTGGAGCTAAACTGTAAATAACTGTAGGTTGAGGCACATGACCAAGTCTCTGCAAGTTCTCCACAGACTGGTACAGATGTAAAAAACATGTTTCCCAATGGTTTACCTCTCTATACGGTCAGAAAGAGTGCATTTCATTTAGCTCTTGGAAGTTCTGTGTGTGCTCTGGCAGTCCACCACCTCCTCTACCTGGTCCTGCTCTTGGTCAGAGCGGCAATCTGCTGTTGGGTTCTCTGTTGGCACACCAGAGGTGAAATCTGACCTGGGTAGAAGGAAGAGGAGGAGGAGGGATCCAGGTGAAAGGGCTTTGCTGGAGCATGCCTGTGCTGTTGATGACAGCTGAATTTTAGCTCCTCTTAGTGGCAGGATGCTGGCATTTCTGTTGGCAGCTGTGTTTGCTCATCATCTACTAAGGGAACACGCCCTGATGAACCTCACTGCAAGGTTTTTGCTTCCACGTTTGAAGGAGTGAGTAAGGTCAGTAAGGGAAATAGGATTTCTCAGCCTTAGGGAGAGCCTTTCCCCTGCCCAGCCTTCCCACGTTGTGCTACAGCTTTGCTCCTCTATCTCTCTACAGGTTCCTGGCTCTGTGCTGTTGAGCACTGCAATGAGATATCATAACCAAAATCCAGTTTTCAATCCAGCATGGTGAGGAGCAGAGTCCCACATGTGACTCCCACTAGTCCTGTGGAAATGCCATGGTTTCCAAAGGACCTCTGCTTGCAAGGGGTTGGGTTTGTAACAATCACTGTTTTAACAATTTGGAGCCAGAGTGCTATGTTTGACAGCTGCTTCCCCTGGCACTGGGAAGCCTTTGGCTTTCTCATGGTACGTTACAGAAACCTTGCACAAACTGCTTAAGCACACAAAAAACACTGCTTGTTACTCTCTGGAATAAAAACCAAAACATGCATCAACACAAGCCAGTAAGAGCCAGTAAGTTAGAAGACAATAAAGAATTAAACGTAAGATCATCTAGCAAAGATTTAGTGCCAGACATGAAAACACTAAGAAAACTCCTCTAAGAGTTATTTTATGTTGTTTAAGAAGTGGTGCCTTGCTGACTTTAAGACTTCATGGAGTGGTTAGCACCTTGCCAGCTCATACCTGAAAATGGGAGAACAGCATGTGTTTTGTAGGGCCGTGGTGCATATAGAGCTTCTCTGTATATATATTTTAGCTTTAATACTGTAATTTTTATTTAGTTCTGCAGTCTTTTTCTTTTTTTTTTTTTTTTTAACCTTAACTTTGTAGCATGAACTCTTATTCGGACTGTTTTTCCTCTTCTGTTAGCTCTAGAAGATCCTGCTCAGGTCACAGTCCTTATTTTATTATAACTTGGCAGAGAAAGGCAGGAAAGAAACTGTTTGATCTGAGAGAGAACCATGCAATTTTTTTTTTTTTTTTTAATAAACTCACATAATGAGGCAGCTGAAAGGAACTATGTCACAGTGACTTTAACCAAAAATAATCTTGTATAAACCAGTTTGCATTTAAACTTGGAAAGAACCCATCACGGTATCTTCCACACCCACAACATAACCCAGAGTACCATTCCTTTGACTGGAATTGAATATCTAATCTTCAGCCCATAGATTAAACGAAGCTGTCTTCTGAGTGCCCTACTGCCCCTTGGCCTGCATTTGCTTCTCCTCAATTCATCACCTTTCTCTCTGTGAGGAAATCACAATGTAGATAATGTTTTGCCAAGAATCTGGCAGAGCTATCTTTCTTTTTCTATTTTTTAAATCACGTTGACTAATGCTTCTGTTATAAAAGCTCAGTGTTTCCATGGGCAGGGTGGACAAATTAAGGATATATGCATAAGTACTTCACGTATAAGCTGTCAAAACTTTAAAGGAATACTTGAGAGGATTATTTTCCTTTCTACCTAGCTGTGAAGATAGGCTACTGCTTTAAATGTGTAGCCACTGGCTTCAGGCTGGCTGTCCTTCTAACTCCCTTTGGACTTTTGGCAAAAAGTTGACCTGGTTTTGAACTGTCCCAGAGTCAAGTTTTCGAAAACAAAACCTGACCTAAGCTTTGTGAAGGCTGAACTACTCCCAGTTTCATCTGTCTGTTGTAGATGTGGTCTGCCCATAAGCTTATAATCTTTGAGATACAGGGGAACAAAGGCTTGAGATACAATTGTCTGACAACTTGTCACAACTGCACACAACTGAATCTCAGCTTAAAGGTTTCCAGAAATGTGCTGAGCTGCTTAATAGCTATCCACAAGGGGATGAAACTTTGTGCTTGGAAAATATATTATTACTCTGGTTGTGTGCTACTGTAATTTTTCTCCAGACATCTACTGAAATATTTTCTAAATATTTTTTTTTAATTTTGGGTGTATCTTCATTTGTATAGAAATATAGATTAATCGCAATTAAGATAAAACTCTGAACATTAGTTTTGAATGAAATATAACTGTTACACTGAATTATATTATGATGAAAAATAATGCAGCACTGAAATGCAGCACAGTCATCTCATGTAAAAACTCCCTTTGCTCTTGGTGAATGCCAAGCAGCCAGTGAAAACCCCTTCTGCTCTGTTCTGCTTCAAACGTTTTTGGTTTCATTCATGTTTACTTCAAAATGGGTGTATGGAAAACTAGAAGGACCTGATAAAGTATCTTCATCCATTTGGATTGCAGTGTCTGTCTCCACCATGTAGCATCTAATTAGCTTTAGACTTTATAGCTGCCTAGTACTGCTAGGATGTCTAGGAACTTTTTTTTTTTTTGTTGTTGATTAACTGAGTATTAATCCTTTCATAACACCCTCATGAGAGAAGGGAAGCAAGTACAAGTCAGAAACAAGCCTTTAATTGTTCGTACTGACCAGGCACTTCAAATTTGCATAAATGAGGACAAATTCAAATTGAAACAGTGGACCCTTTTTGACACAGTACAATTTTAAGTACCAACGGAAAAAACCTTAAAGAAAATCGCACAGATCCTGAGTCCCTGCTGTGCACAAGTGTCTGCCTGCAAAGAACTCGGTCTGGCTGCATCTCCAACGTCTGCCACGGTGCAGGGTGGGCAGCCTGGCCATGTGTAGAGCATTCCATGTGCTCCAAACCTTCCTGGAGGTACCAGTGCTGCTGGCCACAGTCACCTGGTTGCAACAGTCCATCCCTGAAATTAGATTGGATGGATCTCGGCCTTACTCATTGCTTGTGAACAAATGTGGGATACATGGGCAGGACAAAAGGGCAATTTTCTTTTGGTAGGTGGTGGCATTAGAGGGTTTAGACACTTTTCTTTCTTTGTTTTGGTCCATCCTGACATCTCACAATGGGCTGTTTACTTAATGCCTGCAGATATGTATGACAATTATTACAGTATATTTACTGTATTTGTTTCCTTGCACTCTTGTCTTGAGTGGGAGAAATTGCCACATGAAAAACAAGTCAGAAACATAAGTGGGGAGGAACACTGTGAGCATATCTATGTGAATACAATTATTAACCATTTCTTCCAGTTAGCTGTTAAAAAGATTTCAGATGGAAAAAATTTAAAGGTGTGTCAGACCTGACTATTTAAAATGAATCATGTAGAGACAAAAATCACACTTAATCTTTTAATAACTGAAATTTAATCACACTTAAACTTTTTCAGCGAGAGGCATTTGCTGACATGTCAAAATAAAGGAGGGAAAAAGGAGAAAGAAAGAAACAAAAGGGAGATAAACATGTAAAAGAGCATGAAACGTGGCTGTATATACCACACAAGTTCTTCAATTTGGAATCCTAATTCTGCTTTACGAAACATAAAGGCCTTTTAGATAGGCATATAAGCCTATAGCAGACAGGCTGTGTTTGAACTGGAAATCTGAAACTGGAAACTGATGAAAAAAATCTTTGTTATTCTCAGCTCCAGCTGGCTGAGGGACATGATATAGGTTGGATATTAGGAAGAAGTTGTTCACAGAAAGAGTGATTAAATATTGGAATAGTCTGCCCAGGGAGGTGATGGAGTCACCATCCCTGGATGTGTTTAAAAGGAAACTGGATGTGGCACTTGATACCATGACCTAGTTGAGGTGTTAAGGCTGGGTTGGACTCGATGATCTTGAAGGTCTCTTCCAACCTACACATTCTGTGATTCTGTGATTCTGTGATTTGATCAGTCCTCTCTGTGGGGATACCAATAGGTAACCCAGCACAAACTGTAATTCAGGGACTTAAAATGGCAAGTATTGTGTTAATAAACAGGCAGGGTATATGTGACTGAATGGTTTGGGATTCTGTGGTTAAACAGCTGAAGAGATCCTTGAATCTGAAACAGGTTTTGCAATACGAATATATTTCTTAAGAAATACATATTAGGAATCCAGAGGAAGTAGAAAAAGTCTTTCTAAGACTGAGGTTAAATGGCAGCTTCATTTCACAGCCATTGCAAATGGCCACTGAAAACTTCTAGTTTTGCAAATTCATAAATTTGTAAAATGTATCTATTCATCCTTCCACATGGGCAGCATCATATGCACATTGCATAAAACAAACTGTAAATACTGACTAGCTTGCCATTAGTGACTGGACTCACGTCATGGTTTAGGAATGGTATTCCCCAATTTACTACTCCCATTAAAAACCATGAGCTGCTCCCCTCCCTTCTCTGGTTGGAGAAAAAAGCAGAAATCACAGATTGAGACAGGAACAATTTACTGGAAATAGCACTGAGATAAGGAAACAAACAGTAGCAGCAACTGTAATAATAACAAAAGTATACAAAGAGAAGATGGTTTACATGCCAAATGCTCATGAAGCCCAAGACAATGAAAAACAATGGTGGACAGACCCTCTGACTTCCACGCTTACTCCTTCTTGAAAGAAAAAGAGCCCTTTCCCCCTGTCCCTGGCTTTTCAGATGTTCCTGATGGTATATATGGATAAAATGGTATTGAATTCCACAAGATCTTCACTGTCTCCACTGATCTGGGCCGAAACCAGGACAATTCTAAACAGCTTTTTTAAGTCTATAGAAAGCACACATGCTTTCCCGTGCTTGCCACCAATTCTAGTCTGTTATTTGACTTGTAATACTTGATTCAGTATTGTTTGCTATAAGATGTATTTACATTTTCTTTATAAAAACAGCCTTTGTCACTTAGTACCAGGACTTGTACCAATGGCTATTTGGGTTGCTACAGGAAAAACCTTTTCCTTCTCTGTGAATTTTTTTCCCCTTTATTTTAAGGACTAAATGCTTGTTTTACAGACAAAACTATTTTTTACTGTCAAGGAAAAACATCTGAAACCACGATAATTTTTTTCTGTCTCTGAACCAAACATAGCCAGGCTGATCCAGCTTAGAGGCTGGACAAGTCTTAGTGCCAATTTTTCATTTGGTGTGGCTACAAGTTATAAAGAGTACATCATGTTGAAACTGGATAGATCTGAAAGGAATTAAGCATCAAATTGTTCTGGACTTTGTAAGGTCATGCACATGCTGAAGGTAGTGATGATGTCTCTAATGAGCTTGTAATAAGACTAAATGTGGAAAGGAAGCTTGTTCACTCTTCTCTTTTTCTTAGGAATTGAAAAAGGGAATTAGGATTGCAGCTGTAAGACTTTAGTTAGGATCATTTAAATTTGGCTCATCTCAGTGTAGTGTGAGCTTAGCAGTCAGTGCTCCACAAGCAGATAAATATAATTACCCTTTTGAGATCCAAAAGATTAGTAATAAACACCCTCTCTACTTTAGGAGATGCAGTAAGAACCAAGTAACAAAGAAATTGTAAGATGCTGAATTTTGTCTTGTGTACTGATCCAACTCAGTCAAGTGTATAGTTTTGCTTTTAAACTGTGATAGTTAAAGATTTCAGCTCCAGATGGGGCTGTATGTGGCTGTGCCAGCATGACAGCACTTCCTTCTTCTATCATAGCTTCTCCTCACACATTTACACTGAACAGTGCTTTCAGTAGTGTTTTGTAGCTCTTCCAGCAGGCATTGATATTCCTTGGAGAAGGAGGAATAGGAGGTCATGGGAAGGAAAGAGAAGGGGATTAAGAAGCAATGGATTTCTTCTGCCAGCAAGTCTCAGTACTGCACATGTATTCCTGCAGGGTGGCAGTGCAGTGCTCCTGTTGCCACCAGGGAGAAATCTGTCTCCACCAAATGCACTGATTTCAAACAGGAAGAGTTAGTGCTACAAAACCCTGTGTGTAAACAAGCCCTATGCCTCCACTCTCTGTGCTTTGTTCTTCTTGCTTAACCATTTGTACTTTAGTTGTAAAAATCCACTTTCTTCTGTTGTTTCTCTCTCAGTTACTTTGTCATTGCTGCAAGCTTCAAATTGCTTCTCTAATGTGCTGTTTTTCAAGTGTGCATTCCTTTACTGGTAGCAAAGACGTATGTATAGAACTTGAGGCTTTGATATAAGTGAGTTACACAATCGTATGGCTTTGAAACAGGGCAGAGTAATCAGGTTTTTCTTCTTTTATTGACCATTATGAATTTGGAACATATTCTTGTTCGAGAGGTTAGAGTAATGTAAAAAGCAAATACAAGATTGGGAAGTATCTTGTGTCTGTTTGGTTGCCAATCTGGAGTCTGGAAGAAATTTTCTTGCACTAGATGTTGGCTGCATTTTAATTTTCCCTTGTAGTTCTGAGCAGGGATCAGGTGGGTCAAATACCACAGATCTCCTGCTCTTTGTTCCAGGAACAGAGTTCATATTGTTACTGTCTAAGCTGTGGTGATGTCCAAAGCATGTCGGCTGCTTTCCAGACTGGAAGAAGGAAGTTGTACCTGCTTGGAGAGTTCAACTGTTCTGGATGACAGAGATTGAGAAAGTGTCCAGGAATAGCAGAGCTGTACAGAAAGGCTGGTTGTGGTCAGCGTGATAACTGGCAGTCTAAGCAGCAAAATGTTGAAATAACTGGTGCCAGTGTTTACCAAAGTGGAGCTTTAAGAACGTGTGGGACAGACATCTTTGAGGTGTGGTTTGAGTGTAGCCTGTGCTGCTGCGGAAGAGGAAACCCCTAAGTCCTTCCAGCTCTCCAGTGAAAAACTTTCTAGTTATAAATGCATCCATCAGCTCCCAGTGCTGTGCTTATCCACCGAAGTGCTCTTCAGGAATGATACATTCTTGGTCAGCTAATCCCCTTTGACAGAGCTACAATGTTGTGTGGGCAAAGCAATCAAGGCCGGGCTATGTATTTTAATGTATTTTCCCCCCGTTTTCTGTGTTTAGACAGCATAAAGTAGTTCTTGGTTTTGGAAATTCGGGGTTTCAGCAGCCAGAAGTTTATGTAGAGGAACATAAACATTAATAAAACAGATAGATTAGTAGAATAAATAACAACCTTATCTAGTAAACTTGATTTATTAGTTAACAAAACAACTTAATTGGGATATATAAGGAAAAGTTGGCTTTTTGTGTACATTTCTGTACAGGCAGCAAGGCTAGTTATAGTAATCTATTTAATTTTTTTTCTTTTAATATTTAAGCATAAATCAGCTCAAGAGGGAAATTTCAGAAACAAGCTGTTCATCAAATGCATGAATTAGTCCAGACAGAGTCATATTGATATTCTAATCAAGCTTTCAATCAACGTAGGGGGAGTTACATGGGAGATACTTAAGAAGAAACTTGAGAGTATATTGAAGCATATTCACTCATAAAGCAGGTTTTCTTTAAAGTAATGTAATGCTCCCTTCTGACATATCAGGATTAATTGAGGCAAATATGCTGGGAAGATCCTGAGTTGCTACCTCTGAAAGGAAGGGGAGAAGGAATCCTGCTCAAGTAGTCCAGTTGCCTTTCTTTGGCTTAAGTCGCTGCAGTTTCTCCTTATTTAGATCATACAGACCAGACTGGAGAGAACATATATTCCTTGTTCTCCTGGAAGTGCTCCAGATGCTGAAGCTGTCATGTAAACTCACTGCTTTTTAAAAAATAAGGTTAAGGCAAATGAGAACTACTACAAACTGCATTTTTGTAAAAGGACCTTTTAATGCTTAGTATCTCTGCATGTCTCTTCCTCTGTGTTGCAGATGCTGTGCATCCAGTTGAAGGTGGGAAGCAAGAGATCACATAGCTTTTTAAACATGGGACTCATGAAGAATCTGGATGGATATCCCTCTGCATTGCTTTGGAATTTATTTCATCCTTAGCTATTGAACAGCAGGTTCTGGGCTTGCAAGTGGCCTGGTTATTCCTGTACTTCAGTTCTGGTTTGTGCTTCCTGTATGAAAGACCTGTGTCAAGTAGCAACAATCTGAATTGTAGGCTGAAACTTGGCAATAGTAAAGCACCAAGTGCTTGGAGGAAGCTGTATAGGTAGAACAGGATGGGTTGCTTGGAAAGAGATGCTAAAATTGGGGAAAAGAATGAAGAAATATCATCTGAGAATAGCTGTGGAAGGACCATAGCCAAAACTGTGGGCTTTCCAAATGTAGATCATTTGAATCCTCTGGGGATCCAGAAGTCTTGACAACTTCTGGCTCCATCTCTGTAACTGGAGGACTCTCAGATCCAGACTTTTCATCTGTTTCTTATGTATGTAATAGCCTGAACCCTAATCTTGGACATAACACCCTCAATTTTAGAGAAAACTGCAGTTGGGTCTTTGTTGTAGTTTTTAGAAAGCTGTTGTGAACTAGAGCAAGGTTCTTGCAGTAATGCTGAGAGGCTTGATGTTCAGCAAGCAAGGGGTCATGACTGCAGAGTGCATAATGCCATTCAAAAATATTGAAAAACTATAAAAAGAATTAGTTGTGTGCACAACCTCCTGCCTTTGCACTACCCCTGTGTATTCACTTCCTGCCCTTCCCAAAATATTGTCTAAATCAATTTTTAATATGCAGTGTTTCCTGAAATATGGTGTACTTGGCTGAATAGATATAGACAGTTAAGTCTATCAGTCAGCACTGATGTTTTTTACCCCATAACCTAATTTTTATAACCTAGAACTACATAGGGTTTTAAAAACCATTCCAGAACTGCATCCATCAATAGGTCAGTTGTATGAATAAATGAGAAAAAGTTGTGTAATGGTGAAGATGATGTTCCTCAAATCATAGAATCATAGAATATTCTGAGCTTGAAGAGGCCCACTAAGATCATCAAAGTCCTCCTCCTGGCCCTGGACAGGACACTCCTGAATCATAACATGGGCCTGAGAGCATTTTCCAAATGTTTCTTGGACTTTGTCTGGTTTGGTGCTCTGACCACTTCCCTGGGGAGCCTGTTCCAGTGTCCAGGCATCCTCTGTGTGAAAAACATTTTCTTGATATCCCATCTAAACTTCCCCTGTCACAGATTCAGGCCATTCCCTCAGTATTGGGATTATGTGAGAGATGGGACAACTGAGAGATGTTTTAAAGCATGATTTATTGCTATGATCTTCATCAGTCTCAGAGAGGGTGAGAATGTCTTCACATCATTTGTCAAAGGTCATAAGATCTCTAGCTACAATGCCTTTATAAAGATGTATTAGTCAATAAACCACTGACACAGAATTTGTTAGTGTTTTCACACAAGTCGCTAATTATTTTGTTTTACACATTTTGCTGCAGTGTGGATCTTCTTTACCAATCATATACTGTCACACAAACCTACAGTACCGCACCTTAAAACTTCTTACTACCTTTGTAACAAATTCTCTAGCCAAACTTTTCTACTCTAAAACTTTCCACGACCTAACTTAACATCTTTCTACTTAAACTACAAATCCACATTCTTGCTTCTGGTCTCTAAATCTGGAAGCCTTTTCCAAGGTCTCAAATCAAACCATGTATTCATTTCTGTGTCTGGGCCTGCAGGACCTGAGGGTCCTGTCACTGGTCACACAGAGAAGACATCAGTATCTGCCTCTCATCTTCCCCTCACAAGGAAGTTTCAGACTGCAATGAGGTCTCCCCTCAGTCTCCTCTTGTCTAGTCTGAGCAGACCAAGCGACCTCAGACACTCTTCATAAGGCTTCTTCTCAAGGCCCTTCAGCACCGTCGTGGCCCTCCTTTGGATGCTCTGTAAGTGCTTAATGCATTTTTTGCACTGTGGTCCCCAAAACTTCTCACAGGACTTGAGGTGAGGCTGAGGTGAGGCCACAGAGCAGAGTGGGACAATCCCCTCCCTTGCCTGATGTTGTGCCTGATGCCCCCCAGGACAGGGTTGGCCCTCCTGGCTGCCAGGGCACCGCTGGCTCATGTTCATCTTGCCATCAACCCCTGGGGCCCTTCCTGCAGTGCTGCTCTCCAGCCCCTTGCTCAGCAAAATGTGGCACTGGAGAATGCGGGCATCGATCCCGCTACCTCTCGCATGCTAAGCGAGCACTCTACCATTTGAGCTAATTCCCCTTGCGCACAGTTGGGAAAGGAATAACTATATAATATATATCATAAGAATTACTATTGTATTAATAACAATAATAATTATTCATGATTTCTGGGAAGTGAATGTACAAATCCTGTTCACTGTCTGGCACTTGAGTCTGTGTATCTAATTCCTTGCATATGGGATGGAATGTTGTGTATCACATCAGCAACTACTTGCACAACTTTGCTACATTTTGGTTTAGCTCTTCAGTGTTGGTTGGTTTGAGGACTCTTGGGTTCTCTTCACAACATCATTCTTGGTTAGTTTTGGCCAAGTCATTACTACCTATTACTCCTTTTTGCCCATTTATTATATGAGTGTAATATTTTACTTGCCAGGTTTATGGGGTGAATGCAAATTTAATTTTGAGAAATTATATAAGGTTGGAGTTCTAGAAGTGGGGCCTTTTAATCTGAAATATCCCAGTGTCTATTTTTGTGACCTATACTTTTGACTTTTGCTATGAAGTTAATTCTCATTGTGCTTGGAAGGACATGAAGACAGACATGTTTTTTGTCCTTTTTCTTCAGTGTGGTAAATCTGGCAGCTTCATGCTTGTGATTGGCATGAAGTAAAAGGTCATACTAAGGAAGGTTGCTAGAGCTTTTGTAGGAAAGGAGTTTCTACAGAACCTGACAAAATTAATCTGATGTAGAAAAACGTTAAAGCATTTCCAGAAAGCATCATGTGCAAAAGGATTGCTCTTTTTCTTCTTGTACACAGGTGCAGAGGAGCTTTGCGTGGCAGGATGATGAGATTGATCCTTGTTTCCTTTATTCAAACTAGTGACTATGGAGTATGGTTTGGTACAGGTCTCTGCTGCCATTGGAGCTGTCTCATTTTTCAGAGGTGGTTTAAGACTAACCATCCCCCTCACTGTGATAATGGTAAGTATGTTGAGTTTTCAAGCATTTTTGTGGCCAAGGTTGAGTTGAGCTGTTGCTGCTGCAGCTAAATAAAACACTGATAACCCATGCTCATTGAACCAGAGAGAAATAAATTATTGGACTGTCTGGTTTTTTGTTTGCCCAAAGAGGGTTTTTTGTTTTGTTTTGTCTGAGAACTTTTACTTGTGGATTTTAAATTTAGAAGTAACACTTTGACTGAGAAACCTGACCATCTCTTTTCCTATCTTTAATTTTTTTGAGGTTACAGAAACGATTATGCCATCAGTGGTTTACAAAGAAGAAAAGGGATGTTTCTTCTGGGTTACAAAACAGTTGTAGGTCACACTGCTTGCCTTGTGAATTCACTTCTGTGAGGATGAGGGCCTTGTACAATTCACCTTTTAATGCTGGGGTTCAATGTGGCCTCCTGGATGGAGTAAGTGAAGGATCTAGAGGACAGGCAAGTGATCTAACAGGAAACCTCACAGGTCTCTCTGGTCAAGTTATGCCTCATAGATTTCAAAATTTTGGGATTCATTTGGAACACATTTCACATTTCTGTTTCCCCCTCCTTTCGTAACAGAACATCTTGAGTCTGGACTACAATACTTTCCAGGCAAACTTCTGAAAGCTGAAGTATTTGCAAATAATATTCTTTTACTTAGAGAGAGTGTTCTTTGCTGATTGCAAATCCCCCTGATTGCAACACCTGGGGACAGTGAGTTGTAAGGCACAGCTGAAGTTCAGCTTAATCAACAGAGAAGTGAAGTTGAAGTCACAAGGGGGAAGTTTTCACCCTTCCATGGCAGGACATTCAAGGCCTGTGAGTGTTAGTGTGTGTGGAAATTTCACCCATGACTAAACCCAGACTTGGCTGCCCAGCTGGTTTTGCCCAAAATTATCTCACTGAAATCTTTGCAGATGTCAGAATTCACATGGAGTGACTAAGCCTGGATTTTCCCTCCTAGTACACTCTTGCACAGTGTTTGATAAAGTAGCTCTTCATTGGCACTCACACCAAGCTGGGGTCATGCTAGAGATAGGTTGTGTAAATTGTGTAGGAAGCACTTTTTTTTTTTTTTAATGTTCTAGCTTGAAAGGTGTTGTGTGTGCAAAAAACCTTTTCTATTGTGAAATAATAATTAGGTTGATTATGGAAAAATCCTCCTTCAGTGTCCTCTTGGTGCTTTAGCACTTAATTATCCATTAAGTAATTAAATAAAAATGAACTCTGCTATTTCTGCTTCTGTTATTGCTGTCATGCACATTTTGGAAGTTACTGTGTGAATTGTTGGCCAACTACTAAGTCTGTAAGACTTAAAGTGGGGAAAGTTGTTGCCTGAATACTAGATGTCAGTTTTCTGAGCCCCCAAATAATGACTAAATGTAATGTCTTTTCCAAAGTAGGCCTTCATTTTCTTGTAATGCATCAATGTATTTTAATTTAAGTATAATTTGTAAACCATTACTTTACAGTCTTTCTGCAGGTATAAGTCTTTAGGGGCAAAAAGTTGATTGACATTTTCCTCAGCTCATGGGGCTGTGCTTTATCACAGAGAAATGAGAGGTGATTATGTGCCAGAACACTTGCTGGTCTTAGATGCCAGGAACTGCTTTTCATTCAGCTCCAGTACAAAGAAAATTCCTATATTTTCTTTTCTTCACTTTCTCCCTATCTTCCCCACTACCTGTACTTGTTTTCTGTTTTCAAAGTGCCTCTTCACATGCACGTAGAGCGTATGCAAAACAATATCTGGAAACTCTTAAGAACTGTAGGGAACTGCTTTGAAAAGGCACCAAAAAAATGACGAGGATTGCATTGCAGTGCGTTCTGAATTCCCCTAGGTGTCATGTTCTAACCCTTCTGTGCCTCTCTGCACGGGCAGATTCTGTTTCAATTTATGTTCATCCAAGATAAATAGCTGCATTGCTTGAGGAAATATTAATTTTTTGAGGAGAAAAAAGGTCTTGGACATGACAATGCAAACACATAATTAAAAGGTTGTGCCCTCAAACCATAAAATGCACATATTTTTCCTATATTGTCTGATGGGTTCAAAAAGAATTGGGAATGTTTGTTTTGGCTTTTCACAGCCTTCCATTTGGAAACAGTTATGAATGTGGGACTTGTAGTGAACAGGTTTGTAAGATGCTTATTTTCCTCCTCATGGCAGACCCCACAGGCATCTGCCCACCTCTTCTTTCTTGGCTGCCTGTTTCTACCCCCCATGCTGACACTTGACCCTCATCCTCAGCTTTTTGTGGCAAAGGGTAGATGTGGTGACATTTTTTTTGGCAAGTACAAGGCATAGCCTTATGACTTGCCTTCCCACAGCCTTCTGTTTCCCATGTCTTTTTAACTGTCATACGTCCTGAGCTTGCAGGCCTCAGGGTGCTCTAGACGTGGAAGAGGAATCGCTTCTTTCTACAGTGTGTTTGCTCTCTGGCTAATTCTGTATTTTTAACATTTCTTTTATTTTTACTTCCCAATAAAAATGTCTCACAGGTGTTAAAGAGAAAAGGTGGCTCTGGGCTAGCCTAGTATTAGTGTCTGTTTCCACTACTGTTGATGTGCCTATGTGCAAGCTGAAAGAAATTTCATTTGCATCCAGTTTGCAATTTGGATCCTTTGTCCTATGAATTATTTTTCCTTCTATTACACATGATAGAAACTAACCCCTTTCTTGCCTATTCTGTTTGAACAGAATTAAAGCAGCATATCCTTTTATTGGCCAAATTTATTTCTCCAAGAAATCTCTTCTGATGGATATGGGGAATGCAATTAATTCAAAAGGTTAAGACTCTAAACCCTTCTCTGAGTGTGAAACACTGGAATATCAGGCTTTTGACAGATGTGGACTAAAGGAGAAAAGAGCCTATTTCTCAGGATTTGGAAGTGGAAATGCAATGTCATTACATAAACCAAAAGGGAATCTTCTCAGGGGATTGACTCTCCCAGGAGAGATTGTCCCAGAGTCTCCTGTGAGTGGTGGGTGTGGCTGCTGTGAATGAACGGGTTGTGCTAATGGGCATGAGGGTCGTACTGAAATACAACCACCTGTTGGGGGTTCGGACCATTAGAAAAAGTTCCTTGTTAATGTCTGAGTCTTCAATATGGCAGAAATAAAAAACTGTCTGTAAAATCATCTGGTTCTAAAGACAATAATGAAATGAGGTTTGTTCATGCCTTCTGTTGTCTGATGCCTACATTAAAACAGAGCACTAAACTAAACTAAACTACAGACAAAGCACTAAACTACAGTGCTGTAAGTGACCACTGTCCTATAGTTAGGAAATTTGATATGTATTTATTATACACATTCCATTAGTTATGAAAATGAACTTTTTTTTTTTCGTAATTCGAATACCTCACTTGTAATGTATGCTTCTGGCATGTTCCACAGTGTTGCTACAGGTCATCTGGAGTAAGTGTGGTGAAATAGCTCTGACAGCACGTAGGAACAACTAAATCCTTACCTCTCTCTTCTCTGTGTATTCCTTCAGTACTTCTAATTTAGGCAAAATGTACTTACCTGAAATTACAGCCAGCATGCATTGTTTCAAATTCTGGGGTTACCCTTCTCAGTTCCTCTGAGAGAGACTCTCAAGAAGCTTGAGGCCTTTCACAAGAAATTTAACTGGGGCATTGTTTTACAGTGATGTGAGGATACAGAACAGACTGTCACCCAATCCAGGTAACTAGAGGGAAGCTATAACAAAATCAGAATGGTGATACAGGATGTTAGAAAAATAAGCACAAAACTTCTAAAATGCTTGTCAAGTCTGCCTGGTACTAGTGCAGGTTTTTCATGAGAAAGCTGCTCAGTGGTTGTAGGACACAAGATGCTGCATTTGAAACCCTTAGCTGTGATGATGATGCAAGCAGGAAGGATGTTATTGAAAATGCTATCACAAATATAAATTCCTTCTTGAGTTGAGTAAGGTAATAGTGCGTAGTTGATATTTGAAGACCAAACAGTGAAAACAATCTGTGGCTGCTAAAGAGACCATCAGGAGGCCAGGAATCCTCACTGACTTAAATCAAATTTCTCTTGAGGGAGTCCAGATCTAATGGATGAGAGCTCTGTTCTACAGGTAAAGATGGATAAATTGTACATTAACTGGGCAACGAAATAGTGATATGTATCAGGCTTGGATTAAATGTGGATATTAACTGGGTGTAAGTTCTCAGGTTTCTTCTTGACAAATGGGATGCTAGAAAAAGTCTGCATATCTGTGCCTTTGAGCATCATTGTGGGTCCCTTCCAACTCAGGATATTCTGTCATTCCTCATTATGTGAAACTGTAGTGCCTATTTGCCTTGGGCACCCCCTACCTCTGTTTGGGTGAGGGCTGCTTCTGCCACCTTGACCTCCTGTTTTTCCCTCTTCCTATCTGCTCCTCGAGCTGGAAAGTAAGGATGAAAGCAGCTCACAGTATGAAATGTTTTGTCCTTCCTTGGTTTAAAAATGCTTGCTGGTACTTGCTGTGTTGTGTAGGCAATGAGGAGACCCTGCAAAGGGAACTGGGTGTTACTCCAGGAGGTGCTCTCGCAGGGCTGGCTGGACTTGGAGGTGCAAAAGGTTTTCAGTGCAAACTGTGTCTTATGTGAGATTTGTTCTTGCACTTGCTGCCTTAGAACTTGCTATGGTATGAGAAAGGCCAAGGCCAGGCTGTTACTCAAGGGGGCTTTGAGTAACCTAGTCTAGATGAGGGTGTCCCTGCCCATGGCAGAGGGTTTGGAACTGGATAATTTTAAGACCCCTCCCAACCCAAACCATTCTATGAGTCCATGAAGGAAACAATAAAAATACTCTTTAAACAGCTGACTTTAGAGTCAACTAGAGTGCAGGTGCCTTTCTGTAATGTGTACTTTCACCTACTTTGTCTTAAGCTTTTTTTTTTTTTTTTTTTCTTGGTAAATTATTAAATGGTCAAAGTGAATGCTGTCTCAAAGCTAGGCTTCTGTACCAGTGCCCTTATGTTCTTGCAAATGGAGTAGCAGCTGACCCTGAAGTGAGGGGCTAAAGAGCTGTGGCACAGCTATGCAAGAGATTCAGAAAATGGAAACTATTGGATCTTGGTCCATGACAAGTTTCCAGGGCAGGACTTTTGGCATAAATAATTACAGGAAGCAGGATATTTTGCAAGATGTCAAATTAAATTATTTAATCGGTGCTTTTGGTCTTAAAAGAAACCAGTCTTGTTTCAGCACATGAAACATGGTGTTACATCTGGCTAGTTGAAGAGAAGGGACTTCCCTTCCAAACTCCAAAGTGTGACCCCTTCCCTTGATAAAGATTATAGTTTGCTGAGGTGTGAGAAGAAAAATTCTCTGAGAGCTGAATATGCTTTTGGCATACCAGGAAGTAGGAGAACAGGCTGATTTGAAACACATGAATTTCTTGCTGATTTGAAAGATCTTATGGTCAAGTAAGATTAATATGATCTTATGGTCAAATATAGTAACTCTGTGTGGTTGGAGTGATGGTGAACACTGAAGCCTGCGAGAGCTTCGTTTTTCACCACCACCTGGTTTAGAATGATTTCAAAAATTTGCTTCTCCTCTATTTTTGACCAAAAATGAGGACATCAGAGAATTTTTCTTACAAAAACCTCATACGTTTCATCAGAAAGCTGAACATCTGAAAAACCCAAACAAAAAACCAAAAACCAAAAAACAAAACAAAAAAAACCCAAACCAAACCAAAACAAAATTACTCGTCTTGCTACAAACTTTGTTGTTCCACATTAACATTTTTCTTTAAGGAATGAAATATTTGCCATGAAACGCCAAAGAAACTTTCTTGGTATGTTCAAGAAGGAGGCCCAATACATGGTGCATCGTGGGAGACATAGTTTAATCTGAGAGGCCAAGCCAAATCCAATTTAAAAAATTCTCAAGAGATGACAATATAGCATTCCAAATGAAAGCTTCTTGGGTTCTAACCTAAAAAATACTGCTCTATAGGGATGATAAACAATTTATCAGGTCGTTGGAACATTTGATAAAAGATGTATGCTTGTAGGGAAAATGAAATGAACCTCTTTTGCCTTTCTGGATGGTAGCCTTGTGAACCCAGCTCAAGAAGATCAGAACAAGTCCCCTCTGATTCCTTCATTCATCATCTCTAAGGAAGAACTGCAACTATGGGACAGTTGGTTAGCCTGCAGGTAATTCCCAAACTAGAAGAGAACCCAGCTCTATCTCTCATATAGCTTTGTCAGCTTTGGTACAGATTTTATCAGTAAAATAAACAGACACAACTGAATTGTATATAGATCCAATTGGCACTGAAAGTTCAGTTGTGCATCTGAAATATTGAAATTGAGATTGCATCTCTCTTTTAAATATACAATTGGAAATGAAGTTGTAATTTGAGAAGATAACATTTTTATATAGTCATTTTTCTGGCTCTAGCTATCAGTAGCTTTAAAAGTGTTTTATAAATAAAGGGATGTAGTGTATTACAGCATACAATGGTACATTTGGGACATGTAACACAAACCTTAATGAAAGTTCACGAGAATTTAACATGGAGAAGTTATTTTTAATTCACAATGTCTTATCTGTTTTCAGTTTTTTTTTTTAATTACAAAATGCAATTGGACTGTCTTAAGTACTAATTCTTTGCCAAATTTAATTTGTTTCCATATTAAAGGTATTTTCCTGTTACATTGACATGAAAAGCATCTGAAACCATTAAATTTTGTTATATTTTTAACTTTAAAATCTTCATAATGCTGCCAAGAGTGGTTTTTACAAATTTTGAGAAAATTATTTATCTCTGGGACAAAAGCTACCACAATAAACCTATCTTTTTGTTGTTGTTGTCGTTGTTTTTTCCTGGCCCGAGGGGTTCATAATAATTTTGAATTTGATACAAATTCCCTACAAGAACCATGTAACTGGGTGCTCTGATGAATGGAGACTTGGGGCCAGAGATCTCCATTTGATTGTTGGACCCTGCTGAAACAGGAGCAAGTATTTACACAACGAAGGAGCTGCTGGGCTGGACATGGTGTGTCAGGGGGATGGAGGCTCCTACTGTATGTCCTGAGAGAGGTAAATCCCTAAGGAAGGACCATGGTTCTTCCTTGGGCAGAGCACCATGTTCTGCTGCTACAGTTTCTGTAGGTCCTCTGTTTTTTTGGAAGAGGAATAAGACTGGGCTCAGGACACACATGGTGATGGCAGTGAATGTGGGTGAAAGGTGTGCTGCTGTCAGGAGCAAGAGTGAATGGAGATGGGCATCAAGTGGAAGCTGTGAAAGCATCTGGAGAAGTAGAAGCATTGAGGAAAAGATGAGCATAAATGGCATCCAGTGAGACCTGTCCTAGTGACAGCTCTTCTCTCCTTGTGAAATATAAAGAGTGATGATGGAAAACTCTCGAGCGCCTGATGGATGTGTCTCAGGCAAGCTTGCAGAGCGAGACCTGAGCTCTTTTCTCACATCTCAAAAACAAAACCCCACTAACACCCCAAGCTGGTAGTGGCCAACCAGGTTGTTATCATCCATTGGTTAGTTGTGCAGCAGCAGGTGATTTCTGCAGTTGCTGGTGCAATGTGTGATACAGCAGTGCCTGACTTTAGAAAGGATGAAGTTGCACAGACTGTGGAGATAATTGGAGTTGTGTTGTCTGGTGCTTCAGATCATATAGTTGACATCTAGTCACTCTAGTTATACTGCTCCCATTTCACCCTGTTCCTCAGTCTGACTCTTGTTTAAAGAAAAGATAATTTATCTGGAAGGCTTGAGTCATACTTTTCCCTTTCTCCCACTTGTTTAGCAGAGCGTATGCAATCCTCAGGAGGCAACAGATGAAGACAAGGGAGAACTGGCTGTAACAAATCACTGCATCCTCACAGCACACTTTGGCAGCACAGACCTTGGGAGATTCTGATTCTGTGCCTTCCTGTGACTTGATCAAGATGGAAGGGCGTGAAAAGGACAGGGTGTTCCTGGAGCAGACATGGAAAGAAAATGAGAGGGAGCATACTCTCTTGTCAGAGAGGCATTGCTGTGTGAGAATACAGTGGAGGCTCATGACAGGTCACGTTGTGCTACATAGGTGTAGATGAGAGAAGATTTTGACCCTGGTTTTAGAATGAATACACATGTGCATGCTGTGAATCAGGGAGCATTTTTTTGCCCTGCTGGCTAACAAAGCATGTGCTAGAGAGTCCTTACTGAAAGGGCAAGAAGGCATATGTGCCTACCCAACAGGCAAGTTCAAATTGTCTCCTCCTTAGTTGCTTAAAAATAGTACAAAATACATGCCTTAAATGCTGTTACTCCAGCAGGATTACTCAATAGTGAATTTAGCTTTGGATTCTCTCCATGGCCACAGTCTTCATTTTAACTACTCATGAAAGAATGCCACAAGGCTGCTTTTCCATCTGATTTTGGTGGGGAAAGGAAAATCTTTTGCAGAAGCTGGGACAAATGAGGAGTATTCAAGATTTTTCACATCATGTTTCCTTAAAGAAGGCAGAAGTGCATAATTATTTGGAAAATAATTTGGCAGATTCTTCCCAGTGCTAGGCTGTTTAATGCATCAGCCCGTCACACTTACACAGTTTAGGAATCACTTACCGTTTTTGATTAAACCTGAAATGGTTCACAGAAATTGTTTTGACAGGGCCTAACTTTCTGTTACTGAGCTGCCTGATATTTTTTCTAATGAAAAGATTAAACCCTAGTAAAACAATTTTTCAAAATCATCAAGCCTGCAGATATTCCTGTCGGGTGTTTGCTCTCCTTCCACTGCCTGTTGTGAGGAGCCCAGTGTGTTCAAATGGTATGTTCAACACTTTTTCAGATTGCAACATTTTACAAAGAAGAGGTGATACAGAGTAGTGTGGTACAGTCTTATTCAAATGAATCCCAAATAATTGAGTCACAATGCGTAATCAGCACACTGTTCAATACACTAGGTCCTACTATTTTCTGTTGAATTTACTCCAACTAGGGGAAGAGCACTGTGTGTTTCTTGGCAGTAGCTTTTCTGGAAAATGGAATAAGTGAAACTATTCTCACAGAAAAGGGGATGGGGAATGGTTTCAGGACCACAGAATTTGTAGCGCAGCTCTTTAAGAACCTGGCAGTGAATGAATACCTATGCTTGTTTAGACAACAGCAAGATTTTGTAAGTTTTCTGTTATTTAAGGTCTTATCTCCCACTGAAGTTAAAGTTGAAATGCATTTCTCAGCCTGTGGTGTAGAGTGTTTATCAAAAAGCCTCAGTAAAAACTTTGTTTAGTCTGCAAGTTGTCTGTAGTCAGGTGTCTCTTTCTTCTCCAGCCTTTTCTAGACGTCAAGAGCTGGGGACATTAAGAATTCTTGCATTCTGAAGATGTTGGGTTTACCTTCACTTAAATACAAGAGAGACAACTGCAGTTGTCTACTTTATTTTAAAAAAATGCTCATGAATCATAATTAAAAGCATTCTGCAATACTGTGAGTTAAAAAAGTACCAGGTTGTTTAGCTGGGTTGTTATACAGTACAGAGGTTGTTTTGAAAAGATTTAATATGTGAGCCTGCTGAATGTTTGGGCACATTCAGCAACACACATACACAATGCTGCTCTTTTTATTAATAGAAAGTTCACTTGACACAACACCCACCAGTGTTACCTTTCTGACACAAATTTAGACGGCTTTGAAACCTCCTTTCAGGGTTTCATGTCTGCTGTATACATAAGGTGAAGAGCCAGATTACAGAAAAAATCACTGATAGATGTCTTTCCAGGGGATCTTGGCAAGAGTCACTGCTATCACCAATACTGTTTCTCGTATCACTTGCATCCATTGCCACAACCTGTCAAAACAGGTGTATTTATAGGCCTTGAGGGACTGAAACAAGAAATCAAACATTTGCATAGCATTTTCCATCAAGTTCCCAAGGACTGAGACTCAAAGGATTTTGATATGTTTCCAGGGATTACTTAGCTGTGCTGGGTATTTCTATGTTCTCTCCAGCAGTCAATGTCCCACTTCTTTATTAAGTCTTAAAAATAAAAAAGTTCTCTCTCCTACCAAAGAAATCATCAACAAAATGCTGGTTGGCTTCAGGAAAACTCACAAAAATATTTAAATTCACATCCGAGAAAACTGGAATGAGAGCTTACTTAACACTATGAATTAAATTAATAAGTAGTGCACCAGTGTGATTCATTAGAACTACTTTGTTTAAAAAGTATGTGCCTTGCACTGAGATATTTTTTGTGCTCTGTCTTGGCAGCAGCTAAGCTCTAGGGTACTAGAGGCTGCCTACTCCTTGTAATGGCTTGGAATAGTTAATGGTGTTGAGTTCTGGAAGAGGAAGAATCCCACTAATTGTGCAATCCTCCTGGCACTAGGGTTTGGCAGGACGTCCTCACAGTGAACCTACGCTGGGTGTGCCTCCCTTTGTAGAGTGTGATGCACAGCTTTGTGTGCCTCAGGCTGCAAGAAATAATAATTTTCAGCAGGGTGAGAGAACTTCAGTGCATAACTTTTCAGGGCTAGCATGACAATCGTGACTTTTCAGGAGATTTATGTTTACTGTAATGCAGCATCCCACTTTTCCAAAAATTTTTAGCGGTGATGGTGGTGAGTGATAAGGAGACAGTAAAGCGAGTTGAGTTAATGAATGTAGCCCTAAGACTATAAAGGATTTCTTTAAAGGTGAAGTGCACAGGAAAGGAATATTTTTCACTTTGTTTTAAAGAGAGAGATTAATGCAAGTTCAGGAAGGGAGTATTCAGTTGTATCGATATGTGAATAAGGTGCCTCTTTTGGCATAATCCCAGATGGAAATAGTGGATCATGATAACAGCATTTTAATTCATAGTTTGTCAGGACATTATTAAGTGGCAATTAAAGTGACTCAAGTGTTCCAACACACAGGTTGCTGAGGGCCAACAGATGATAAGACCAAGACTAAATAAATGGAAATGCAGATCTACATTGTCTATGAAATGGTTGCGACAATACAAGTAACTAAATCCTGCTTGATGTTACTTCCATAAACTCTTATTCTCAAGAAACCTGCATGCACAGCTCTTTCACTTCTGTGAATAGGGAATTGTAGTCTCCTTCCATTCTTTACATCAAATGATTAGCTTGCAGCCTTGTTCATATTTGCTCCAAGAGAAGAATGATCAAAAGTTTTCTGCTGGCTACGAACCCTCCACCCTCTGGAAATGTTCTCTTGACCATGAACAATTTTTTCTTGGTGTCTTTTATAAATAGAAGCAAAAATTTCCAGTGAGGGAAGTTCTGGTTGTATGCGCGAGAACTGAAAGGTGCTTTCCAGGGGGAGTGTGTACTCTTCCACAAAATCTGGGAAAAGACTGGGAAACTGTGCCCAGAGGAAGTGTATTGTGCCAGCTGCAGCCTCAACTCCAGAATTATTTGATTTGGCTGGTAGCACCGAGACTTCATGTCCCTTCCGGAAGCATCCACCCCCTTTTTAAACTTGCTCCTATATGTACTGTCTTGTACCTTTGTCCTGCAGCTACTTGTTTTTTTTTTTCCCTAAATGTTTTCTTGATTCCAAGCCTTTTAGTTTAGTGTAACCTTGTGAAAAATGAGAAAATTATTTCTTTTGGGGAATTCACTTCTTCCAAGGATGATGATTTTTATATTATCTGAAGGAAGAAGATTTTGCCTTCTCTTTTTTCAGTTGACCAGGCAGCTCTTCTGTTTGAACTGATCTTGAAAAATTAATTAAAATACAAAATAAATATATATTTTTTATTTCTTTTTGATGGGCCCTCACTTCTGCATTTGTCCTTGTAGGCTGCTAGTAGCAAGAGAGATCTCTGGCAAAATGGGTTTTCAGTAGAAGAAAGAAAATTGATTTTGCACTATGTAACTAGCTGATGATTTTTTTCTTTTATATTATTGGAAATATCAAGGGTTCAGAGAATATTCCCTACGTCAGCAACCTTTTGCCTAATGAGGTTGTTCGGACTCTGCTCTCTGAGCTAGAGTAAAATCTTTGAAACATGTTAGTCACAATTTAACTGAAAGTGGGGGAGTTTTTTAACAGTGAACTTTAAGTAAACTGCATCTTTTTGAATTTCCTGGGCAGCTGCATTTCTCTCTTTGATGTACTGTGCCTGGTGATGCTGTTAATGAAATGCATAATTATGTGTTATATAATAAAACAGAGCTAACATGAAGGTGCCTAATAGATCATAACGATGTGGAGGCCTGAGAAACTAAAAACTATTAAGGGTTGTTGAAAAGTTCCTCTGGTGACAAAGATGATGTCTAAAGAGGTTTGAATAACTGTGCTGATAAATTAATTGTGGTCTCTTTGTGTGTAAATGACATTTTTCAGGATTTTATACATAAAGAGATTATTGAAAAAAAAATAGGTACAATTTACTTAGGCTGCTGATGTATGAAGCGTCAGCACTGAGTGCTTCCAGTGCCTATTAGAGCTGCTGGCTTTGCATAGACGGGTGCCCTAGGCAAAGACATTTTTGGCACAGCCTGTCTCACCCATAGGATCAAAAGGAACAAAAAAAAAAAAAAAATCTGGCAATATGCACAGAGAGTAAATTGCATCCTAAAGAGCAGCCCCTAGAATGCAGTCTTGGAATGAATATCAATAAATGAAACATCACGCTTTATGGCTGAAGAGTTGTAGGCATTTTGTGACTGCCCCCAACTTCTCTCCCTCCTTTCTCTGCTTTTGTCAGACTATATTTATATATTTTCTCTCTCCCTCTGTAATTATCTGTATAACTTGTTCCTTTCTGAGAATCTTTAGGAACTGGTTTGTACACATAGGTGTCTTTAAAGGAGAGGGTGTATAAGCTTCCAGCTCTGGACCACATGGGCCCCTGATGGTGCTGGGCTGTGGCTGGGCTGCAGTTTGGCTGCTGCTCTGGGCTCACAAGGGCCTGTCTGCTGGGAGAATTAGCATGCAGGGAGCTCCAGTATAGATTTACAGCCTGCTAGTTACTTGGCACTAATTCCCTTGGGTGGATGATTCTAGTACCTACTAAGAGTGCTTTTGTGCAGGTTTGCTTCAAGAGTGCTTTTGTGTGAGTTAGGCAGGCTCCTTTTTGAAGGTGAAATATGCTGTTTTTCACTTCTCAAGCACCAAGGGTACCCAAATGGGCAGTTAGTGCAGAGTAGCTAATATGCAGTAAATTCACACCCAAGCTCACTGAGCATGAACTTCCTCATCCCGAGGCTCTGCACTTTGTCTCTCTCAGCAGGGAGCAGATGGCCTTTCTCTAAACAGGGAATACCAATAAAGCCTTATGAAGAGCACAGATATGCGTGCATGAAGATTCGTGCCTGCCTATGTACTTATATGAGATGACTTGAATCTATCACAGTTCTTGAGTTAACTTCTGCTTCTGTGATTTTTGTTAAGATACACTAAGGAGCACTCTGCTGCTGAATTGCCATCATCCTTGTCATTAATAGACTAGGGTTTTAGCTGTGGATTTTGATGATTTCTTCCTTCTTCCTCAGCACTAAGACAACATACTTTTTATTATATGAATGACTGTATCTTTTGTGTGTGAATCTTTCTTTGTTGCAATTCCCCTTCCAGAATTTATTTGAACTTTCAATTAATGGTTTTCTCTAGGAGTCTAAGTACTTGGATGTGAAATCAAGTCAATTTTTAGATAAGATTTTGCTTTAGTCGGGGGTCTATAAATAAGTTGGTCTATAATTAGTGTACAACCTCACTTTATCTTAAGACCACATAACGGGTTAAACTTTCATGCAAAGTTTTCTTGAAATTTTATAAATTATTTTATCTGTTTTTTATGCTTATGCTTGAAGTATATCATTGATTTCTAAGTCATCTGTACATTTTCTTTTTGCTTTTGCTCCAATACTGCTTACATCCAAGAAAACATTGTATCTCAGAAATTGCCTCTTCAATTTCCATCTATAGTGAGAGTTTAGAACAACTCCACCGGCACTATGGTGGCCAAAGTTTAAATTTGCTTACATACAAAAGATATTGCTCAAAATGCTTTTAACATGTCTTTTTTAAAATGACCTCAGCCATCCTAGCCTGCCAAAGATAAACAGCAGTTCTGCTCGACAGGCGTTAACCCTTGGAGAAAATGAAGTCCACTGCTGAATGCAGAGGCACTTCCTCTGAGCATTCCGGGTGCTGGTGTAGAGAGGAGCCACTCTCCCTCCAGATCCCAGCACTCAGGAGGGCTGCAAGGCTGGGGAAAATCAGCACAAGACTCAGGGTTTCTCAGATGTAAAATGCTGGCTGAATGTTTCTGACAATAAAGGAAGAGGGTCTGGGCCAGGTCAGCTTGAGGGTTCGTCCTAGAGAATAGAAGTGTAGGAGGAAGGGATAAAATGGGAGGGAAAACGAGATGACTGGAGAGCCAGGCTCCGGTTCTTGCTGTTCTGAAGATGTTCTGTATAGGTTAAAACAACCACTTGAAAGTATCTTTTAGGGTTTAAGTTTCAATAGTTTTTATATTTAGAGTTTCAGAGTGCTTTTATAGCTTTTTATAGTAATTTTTACTGTTGGTTTTATTCCATAAGAGTTTCCTGTATCAAGATACTTTAAAAAAACCTTAAAAGGAATCCACAATAAAGGAGTATCCATCTGTGTGAATGAGTAGTAGCAGATATGGTGAAGCAATTCTTAAAATCCCACAGTTGCTGTTTTCCTTTCAACTGACATGTTTCTGTTTTTAAATAAAACAGTTGACTGCTAGGTTTAAAGAGAAATTCAAAGAATGCTGTGGTGTTATTGGAAATCTCTGGCTATGTCCAAGCAGAAAGGACAGTTGCATGACTCTGTTATACATGGCTGACTATGCCATAGGAGTCCCTTGTTGGGACATGCTGTAAATCATGCCAAATGTTATCTTTTCTAACCCAGAACAGAGACAGAAAGAGGGTGAAAATTTAAGTCTGGATAAATTTCCTACAGCTTATCATGCAGAAATGTGTTTATTGGCATTCTTTGAATGTAGAGTTTTGGAGTACTTAACAATCTCTAATTAATGAGGTCTATTAAATGGCCATGTGCTGTAATTCACTTTGTCTGAATTGGAGAAAAGTTCCTGGGCAAAAGCCTCTTAGTCTTACGAGGAAAGGTTCCATATTTAGTCCCAGGGTAATTGCTAATGAATATCACTGTTGAACAGGATGCAATGATAGGGGAAATAGTGGGATGTGAAAGGAGATGGCAATTTTTACTAAAAAGCTTTAGTAAGGTATCGTAAGGAGAATATTTCTGTGCAGTGGTTTTCACCATCAAAAATATTTGACTTCATTTTGAATGTGAGACCCACTCCACAGTGGGTCTAAACAACACTAATTACATTCACATTACCCTATTTTGTGTAGGAGGATTCACTCTGAATCCTTTATTCAAAGGCAGGTTGCACTGGTGTGTTTTAAGTCACTTCCACCACAGGAGTTAGACATTTGCAATAGCAGGCCAGGGGAACTTGGTCTACCTTTGTGCTTAGTTATAGTGGTTGTATGCGACCATGGAGGTAAAACCAATTAGCTCACATTACCAAGGGTAATAAAGTATTAAAACATATACATACCTCACCACTCACCTGAACATACAGTCAGTACATAGGGAGAAAGGACAAGTATACTCAGAAGAAGTGTTTTGGGTGAGATACCATAATTTGTGCACACGATTTTCTACAACCATGCCAACTCATCAGTTTGTGATTGTGGGGACAGGGACACCTGCACCATGCCTTGTACTGCCCAACATTGTTCTTCTTCATGGTAACTGATGCTCCTGCTGTTTGATCGCCTGAACTGGACTTCTCTTGGAAGCTGCTTCATTCCTTTTCTGGCATCCTTCAAGATAACATTTGTACAAGGAGCTTGTTCTGTCAGGAAGCAGGAGTAAGGGAAAACAATTTTATATCTCCTGAGCTCAGCAAGAAAGAAAAAATACTTGGATTTGTTTGCATTTTTAAATATTTGTCACAATGCCAACCTATTTTAAGCTATCTGGCTACTTCATCTGTACTTACTATCCTCTTCTACATCAGAATTATCACAAGCCACCTGAAATATGGTAATCAGATGTGAGTTTTAATGTAAGAGTCATACTTCAAGCTGACAGGGATGGGAGGGGGAACTGTCACTGCATCAGCCAAGATTCTCTGTGGAAGTGTTGATTGATAACCTATACCTGGGAAAGGAGGGGAGCACCCTTCCCCTTTCAGTGGACTGAGTTGCTTTCTATTCCCTTGTGAAAGAAGTAAGTAGTCCTGTGCAACCATTGCCTTCATCTCCAGGTATATGAAAAAAATGCCAAGTCCTTTGTTCCATCTTTTCCTTAGGTAGAGTTCACAAATGATATCCAGTCCTTCTCACTGATAGTGCTGGCTGTCATGTTGGCCAAGATGGTTGGTGACTTGTCCAACGTATCCCTGTAGGGTTCCCTGATGAAGCTGAAATTCATTCCCTACTTGGATGTGGAATCTTTTGTTCATTACAGGAGAAAATGGTGAGGTCTCTCATGTTGCTGATCTGTAATTTTTCTGTGTCATGTTTTTTGCAGTCACTGTGTGGGTTCTCTGAGACCTGGAACTTAGAGAGAAAAAGGGGAAAATGGGGACTGTGATCCTGAACAAGGTCTCTGTGGTGTGATGTGCTGTACAAAGAGAATGAAAACTCCCTTTCTCTTCAGGCTTATGGTAGAATATGAATTACCACTCCCACTGGAGTCCTCAGAGCAGTAAGTGCTCCATAATGCCCAGTTGGATGCTGTTTATTAGTGGTCCAATTGAGAATCCTGCCAAGGTTTTCACAGACCATTGTCACTGTTTCTTGTGAGCAAAAGGTGTAGAACAGAGGAACAACAACAGGGTATGGTGGAATATGGTTTGACTTCTGGATGACTGGTGTGGGCTTCCTGTATGTTGAGTGCCATAAGATGTACACTTTAAGGTGGTGATTCCTGCCATCCAAGGACAGTAATTAAAAGGGGGTAATAAGAATTGTTTCCTGGAAGTGCTTGCATTAACTGAAATGAATAGCTTTCAAAAAAGTTGCATCCTTTATTTTTTTAATTCTACATTAATCCAGTATGTTCTGTGTGTTTTTCAGTGTATGAACCAGTATCCAAAGCTTCATTTTTTAAACGGCATTTATGCCAGGTAATAAGTACCATTTCCTCTCCTAAGTGTAGATGCTGTGTCTGTGTTTATTCTAGCTAGTGACAACTCTGTACTACTATCTTCTATTAAATAATTAACAGAAATGCTTATGTTTTGAGATGTTCCCTAGGAATTAATTAGGTATATATCCACAGCCAAAGCTATTTGCAGGACACTTCACTTTTCTCCCAGTATTGAGGTCTACTGGACAACCTTTTAGCTTCAAATTACCCTCTAGAAAAAGAAAACGTTGGCAACTCACTCTGTCCACATTTCCATTTCTTCCAAATGTAGCCATGTCTGAAAGGTTTTAACAAGCACGTTGAATGCTGGGTATAATCTAACTGCATTTATCATGAGAGGAAAAATTGCCAGCAATGCAGTAGGAGGAAATAAAAACAATCTGTGACATTATGGATGACTTCTATATGTACCACTGCAGATAAAACAGAGGGGAAGAAGCCATAAAGTTTCCCATGGTATTCCAATTAGATGACAAGCCCATGGAAAGAATTATAACTGCTTTCCTGGTTCAGAGTGAGGTCCTATTCACTTGAAGGACATATATATATACATTTATATATATATAATTTCATTTTCCTCCCACTCCTTCTTTTTTTTTCTCTCCAAGCACATTAAAGAAAGTTTATAGATAATCTGATCACAGACTATACCAATACTCTAAAGCAAAATACATAGCATCACAACTTGGTAAGGATTTTATAGCTAGACACTTTATAGACTGCCAAGTTTTAGCCTAAATCCTTTTAGACATAGTCTGAATAGGCTGATGTATATCTCAAATAGCAGACGTAGTTGATAAGCTGCTCTCCATCATATTTAAAAAGTCATGACAGTCAGGTGAGGTCTTCAGTGACTGGAAAAAGGGAAATGAACCCATTTTTAAGAAGGATACAAAGGCAGACCCCAGCAACTATCATAGACAGTGGGATTGTAACCCTCAGCAAGTTTGTGGATGACGAACAGCTGAATAGTGCTGTTCATCTGCTTGAGGGAAAGGATGCCATCCACTGGGGCCTTGGCAGGCTTGAGGAGTGGGCCACTGTGGACCTCATGAAGTTCGATAAACTCCTGCACCTGTGCTGGGGCAATCCTTGGCACCAGCACAGACAGGGTAATGAATGGACTGAGAGCAGCCCTGCGGACTTGGGGATACTGGTTGACAAAAAATCAGATATGAGCTGGAAATGTGTAATTGGAGCCCAGAAAGCCAATTGTATCCTGGACTGTGTAAAAAGAAGTGTGACCAGCAGGTTTACTCTGCTCTTGTGAGACCCTACCTGGCCCACTGCATCCAGCTCTGGAACCCTCAGCACATGAATCTCTTGGAGCAGGTCCAGAGAAGGTCCACAAATAAGATTAGATGGCTGGTTCACCTCTCCTGTGAAGAAAGGCTGAAAGAGTTTGTGGTTGTTCAGCCTGGAAATAAGAAGGCTCTAGGCACTCCTTGTTGAAGCTTTTAGATACTTAAAGGGGCTTATAGGAAAGAGGTAAAGAGACTTTTTATCATGGCCTGTAGTGACATGATAAGGGTCAACAGTTTTAAACTAAAAGAGATTAGGTTTAGATTGGACATAAGGAAGACATTTATTATGATGAGAGTGCCTCATCCCTGGCAGTGTCAGAGGCCAGGTTGGATGGAGCAACCTGGTCTAGTGGAAGGTGTCTCTGCCCATGGCAGGGGGTTGGAATGGATGACCCTTAAGGGCCCTTCTAGCCCAGACCATAATCATACAGGTATATGATTCTGTGTCCCTGGTCTCTCCACCATACTTCTTGGATGTTCTGTTACCTTGTTATCCTCTCAAACAAATGAACCTTCACCATTCAGCCATCTTAGACCTCTGGGATTTGGACTGATCCTCAGCTCTCCTATAGCTTGGGCATCCCAAACCCTGAATAGTGACTCAAGGGATTTCTGGTCTGGCTCTTAAAGTAAAAATATAATAATTGAAACAAATTACGAGGCCTAAGACAAAGTCTTTGGAAGAATTCCAAGCCCTAGATCTTGTTGCTTCACCTAGCATGGGAAATACACAGATTAAGGCAAGAGAGTAAAAACAATTAGTCTTTTTACATGTTGCCTTATCTCTCTTTCCTCATGGCTTCTGACCGTCCTTGAAACTTTAGCAGAAGTTCTTGAGCAGAAATTCTAGAGAAAGGTGTCTGGCAATGAACTTTTATTTCCATGTGTTTTCCCTGTGGTCCAAGGTTTCTCTTTCTTTTTTCTCTCTGACAGATCCTGCAGCCAACAAGATGTTGTGGGAGCCTGCCTATTTGCTTCTTTAGTCTTTTATCTCAGTGACCACACAGTTTATGTAAAGCTCTGCTGTTTTTATGTTCCAATTATTTGCTACACTTTAGTACTATTTTTATTTTCAAATGCCTACACCCGGATGCCATTTTGCAGAGACTGACCTCTTCCTCTGGTTGTGTCAGCTTGGTTGAGGGTTTGCTGCTCTGGTAGGTGACAGAGTTACATTTGTGCCAGGTTCTGCATCTTCTTTGTTCAGTATTATTCTGAAAGAGCACAATATGTATAAACTGTGCATTGCTGAATTCCCCAAATCAAAACAGGGACACGGGTCAGCTGTGTAGGAACTGGTAGCTAGCATGTATTTATAAACAGGTGATAAATTATATTTGTGTATGCACAGTGAAAGATTCAGATAACAGCTTGCTTATATGCCACAGAAATTTGGATCCTTCTTCAATGAAAACTGAAAAACTTTTAGTAAACAGCACCTGGTTGGTAGCAGACAGGAAAAGTGACAGACTCAAGAAAACACGTGATTTTAGGACCTCAGCATTGGTACTGTCAAAGTGTGGATCTTCTCTTAATTAATTATTCACTGGTTTTAAGGAGGATAAGACCTTCTGTGTTTGATCATCTTGTTGATTCCTCTTACAGGTCTGGATAATATGCCTAGGCAGAAAATACACACTGAAGGGAAACGCAAAAACAGCTCTTAGATGAACAAGGTGGGGGGCAGCATTAAGGTCCAACTCCACCAAGGAATATGACCCCTAACTGCTGCAGAAGTCAGCAGGTACATTGAGAAGCTACATTATCTACATGCTGACTAGGAAGACATCTCTGTAAATACTGTTATATACAAAACTGGTGGAAGAGAGACCTGGATCTTCTGAGGTATTTCACTGTCTAATTTGTCTTTAGGCACTGTCATCTCTGGATGCTCTGCTTCCTATGGAGCAGGGAGGCTTAAGATTTGTTTTCTTAATACTCATTATATTTTTGGAACCTCATTGATCACCCTGCCTGTTTTATTCTGTGCTCTGGCTGATAAGGCTCCAAACACAGCTGTATCTAGTACAGGGCTGCTGCAGTGCACTACGACTTCCAGCTACATTGCACACCACTGTAAACACCCCCCCCTTATAAAATCTGGTTCACTGGAACACTCAAAGCTGCTGGCTGCCAGGGAATGTTCCTTAATGAGGGTAAGGAGTACTTGAACACATCTATGACTTGGCAACCCTTCCTGCTTTTTATAAGCTACTATACACTTCAGAGAGAAAATATCTTACAGGCTACTTTTTAATGGGACAAGTTTACTTAAGAGCTGAGTGGAGTTGGTGCCAGTAGTTCTGTTTTGTTCTAGCTTAATATTAGCCTTGTCAAAGTTCTTATAGTGTCTCCTGGGTGTTTCTGTATTGCATACCATATAAAGCTGGTTTTGGGAGCCAAGAATTTTGGCTGGAATATATATTATAGTGGTCTCATTATATTTTTCTAAAGTGTATCAGAGGTGGCCCTATATTAAAGATCCATGGAGCAAGGCAGATTTTTTTTTCTTTCTCCCTTCTAATTTTGCCTTAGCCCACACCGCAGACATTGGATCCAGAATTTGAGTCAACCCAAGTTTGAGGGTTATTTGGGATCCAAGGTCTTAGTTTGACCTGAAACAAAATTTGGGTAATTAGTGATTTTTTCTTTTTTAGATGATATCTTGGATTTTGAAAATCACCAGACTTTTGGGAGGGTGCTTTTGGTTTGGGCCTGCAATAGCAACTACTACATGAAAAGATTCCCTTCTCATCTTGCTGACACAAGTATTCACTTGAAGACAGCTTGCCAACATGGTGTAAGATGTGGGGCATCCTGTCTTGCCTCTTGCAAAAGCTGTGTGTTTTATGAGTGCTTGGTGCTTTCTTACTGACAGACATCATTAAGTGGTGGACTTGGCAAAGTTTTTCCATCAGAGGGCATCCAGCCCATCTTTTCTAGAGTATTTGTGGGGGAAGCTGGATCCTTTTCTGGCTGCACAACGGAAAGAGGGAGCTGCTGTAACAAGGCCATGCTTTGTCTTGGGAGAATCCTGGCTACCACAGAAAAGATGGAGAGAAGGTGTTGAGATGTGGGTGAGATTTGTTAAAATTACATTTGGGCTTTAAGCCTAAATCAGGTTTAAGAAAACATGGCAAAGAACCATTTTTATTCCTTTTTTTTTTTGCCTATTCTCCTCTGCTGGGTTTTGAGTTTGGTGTGATCCCATTACTCAAGAAGCAGCTATATCAGCCATGAAACAGTGGAATTGAATCACTGACAAAAATACTATGGCAGAACCAGGTGCTGCTTTTCGTGCATGGAAGAGCATCTGTGCAGCCTTGCCTTGGCTTCAGGGTGGTGCTGTTGGGGGTGCCCATATGGGTGGGTGAAAGGACACATTGCTCCCTCCTGTACCTACAGCAGCTCTCTGTGGGACAGTCCAGTCTCCCTTCATGATCCTCTTAACCCGACCAAGGGCTGATAGCAGCTTGCTTCACTGTACCCCATCTTTCAGACTGTGCTTGCAACCAGGTTACCCAGAACTGCTCCTAAAAGCAACAAAACAAGGGGAAGGGTTGGTGCACATGAGTCTGTGAGAAGAAGGTTAATCTGAACATGAATGGAAGGCAAACTTCCAGCTGGGCAGAGTTACTGCTGCATATTAACCCAAATATTTCTTATGGAGGCATGCTTTTCTGACAGGTGGTGGTAAACAAGGCTACTTAGCTCTGTAGTTTTTCAGGAGAGCTGATTTTCTCTCCTTATAGGCGTTTTAGAAAATACCCCCAAAACTCAGTGACCCTGAATGAGCTACAAAGATGAACTAATGGGCCTTTTCAGCTTTAATCCTCAGAGAACAGAGACACTGTTTTCTACTGTTAAATTTCACCCCAAATTTCAAATTTTTCATGTTGTGATTTCGGTGTCCAAATCTATTAGGGAAAAAGTCACATGCAAACAGTTTAGTCATATTATTGTGAATATTCAACGGAGACAGGGAGAGGAAGGCTATATGGAGGGAAGCAGGAGGAGTTCTGTTTGCAGGCCTGCCTCCTTTTCTCATGTTGCTTTGGCCAAACCAATTCATTTTTCAATATTCTCAGTTACAGAAGGGAAAACAATGCCTCCATGCCTCATGTGGCTTTCAGTGTCTGTTGTCTTTGCCAAGTATTGTCAATTTCTTAAACAAAGGCCTTATGTAAAGGAAAATTTTCTTCTGAACTCCAGAAGACGATTTTCTACCTGCTCTCATTTTGACTATTTAATGAAGCTACTATCTAAAGGTACTACATGAATCAAAATGATATTATTTATTTAGATTGGTGAAACCATAAAAAGAAGCCCAAGATTCCCGATTGCATTGCTGTTTATTTTTAGAGCAGACTCTGAACAAATAAAACAAATGGCCTTTCCCATGATAGAGTAAATGCCAGCAGATATAACTCTTCCTCCAATCTGAAATAAACCTTTCCCAATCTTAGCTATTCCCTTTCCTAAAATGTCCAGTATGAGATGTGGTGCTGTGCCCTCCAAGTTTTGAGCTGCAGGCTTCCAGGGTGAGGAGGTGGAGCTGCAGGTGAGGAGAAAATGTGGAGCTGGCTGAAGTCAGGGATCCTGGAGACCCTGCTGGCGGCACCCTCCTTTGCTTGGAAGGGCTGGAGGCTGAGTTATGGCACACTGCTGACCTACTGCCCTGGGAAGTGCACTGGTAGTTACTGCAGTCCTCATAACCAAGGATATACAACAGAAGTTACGAATGCACGGATAGTGAAGACAAGCCAACAATCTGTCGGATTGAAATCCTTGAAGGACCTCGTAAATACTTTAATGTTTACACAGGGCCTGTATATTTTCACAATTACCTTTCCATGAGCCCAAAATGTTTTACACTGGAATGCTTTCAGGCTTTAAGAAGTTATATTTTCTGATATGTCTGAAAACTGCAGGCTCAGCTTCTCTATTGGCCCATTTTTTTCTCATGAACAATTAAAGCTGGATTCCTTTTTACCCCCAAATATGCAGAATGTAAATGGTGAGTTCTACCAAAATTATGTATTGATTATGATCACAGTGTGATAAGAAGAAAGCGGTTTGAATTTACAAAGGAATGTACCATAAATTGGCAAAAAGATGCATCTACAGTATTTGCCTCTATTATAATGAAGAAGTGATAAGAAAAATTACTTTTCTGTAGAGAGATTTTTGAGAGAAACAAACGTTAAAGAAGTTTTAAAGGTTTGAGGCAGTTCCTTAAAACCTTAGGGTGGAAGTTTGGAGTCATGAAGACATAGATCAAGTATAGTGAATTTTGAAGCAGCTGACGTGTTCCTCTGGTTTCTGTCACAAGGCGCTTCTCTTTTCCGTCCAAAACGAGGTTCCTGTTAGAGTCTGAGTGGGACTGTCGTGGAGCTGGCACACCTGCTGCATGTATTAGACATGCAGTGACAATGCATTGGTACTTAATATGAGGCTCTGGCTCTTGCTGTGAGGTCCACTGTGAATCGGCTGTAAGGTCCATAGTGAGTGTAATACAGATCCCTTTTGGCTCATGGACAAGACTTCCTGCCTGATGTTGAGGGAGGCATAACAAATCCACAGCGACTTTTGGTGGTGTTTTCTATTTCTGGGGAGTCCTGAGAAACCAAAAGAAGTGACTTCTGCACACTTTCTGCAGAAGGAAAGGTGCTGAAGCAGCATCTGGAACTAATAACCTGTGTTTCACAGCTCACTGGTGGGCAGCATGGGAGCTGCTCCAGCTCTGACAGGCCCTTACGTAAAAACTGCGCACAGTGATTTTCAGCTGTGGGAAACTTGAAACGGCTTCTGCTGGCCCAGGGAAGAGGAGACTGCCTGACTCCCTTTTGGTTCACCTGGGACAACAGGCTCCCTGCAAGGGCATCACCACATCCTTCAGATGTGGTAGCATGCAGGTGGAGCATGCACATACACACACAGGGAAATCACATCCAGCCATCACATGGGGTATTCCACTAATTGGAGAGTCTGTTCTGGTGTCTGGCCACCATTTGGCAGATACTGACAGTTTCCACTTAAAGCCAGCCAACCTCACCAGAAAGCCAGCTGTGCGGCTGATCTCATGAAGATGTCATTGAACAACCGTTTGAACTGCTTCAAGAAATGGTGGGTCTGACTCGAGGCAGGCTGGAATCCCCTGGGGGTCTTTTTTGGATGTGGGAATAGAGACATCCATTGACGTAATAGTTACACCTCAGTGTTCCTGAGTTGCATGTAAGGATATCATCATTCTGGCACCAGGGACTCCTTCCAAGTTCACCTTAAGCTGAAATAGAGTCTCTTGGCTGTTCACATATATGTCACTTTTTCTGTTCCTATGAGTGTTGCTACATCCTCATAAATATTGGTAGCTCGTCATAATTGTTGCCATTATGAACAGAGTTATTTATTTAAAAACAAGAAACAGATGGCACAAAATACTTCAGTGAATTTCAGCACGTTTGAGAAATGAATAACCTTTTTAGAAATATCAGTTTTGTGAAGGTGTTAAATGCTATTTCACACAATCCCAAGGGAGGTTTTTATTCGCTACATTGTGTGTACACAGAGCAACAGCAGAAATAAGGCAAAAAAGGAAGACACAGAATGAAGTAGTTTTATGAAAAGCCATAAAGAGATGAGCATAGTTTTATTAGCTGCTGCCATTCAGTACACAGAGCTCTGACAGTTGGCGAAGGAGACGTGAAAGCCATGCCAGACAGAAAAAGCCTGAGAAAGCTGAATCCTGGTGTTGGGGATAAAGAAGGAAGGAGAAAGAGAAAGAAGACACACAAACACACAAAATCTGTTCCCAGAATTGTGGGTGTATATATGGACCGCATTTTGCTATGAATACACTGTCAGGTGCAGAGAGACAGCCACTTATTTTCTGGAAGAGCAGAAAGTAATACCAGCATCCAGGGTATTATTTTTAACACATTCTGCACTTAGAGTGGAGGGTCCTTGCTGTAAGTCATAACTGAGGAAAAAACATGTGCTGCACGTGAATGGTATGTGGAAAGCAGGGGGATCAGTTAAAGGAGTCTTTTTTAAAATGATGAAAGTTTGTAGAAATTTGTAGCTCAAAGTATTTTTATAAAAAATTAATTATGGTTCCTAATGTGAAAGAGATATAGAAGGGATATATTTCTTTTAGAAAAGGGAATGCTGAATTTTGAGGGATTAAATGCCTTTCCCAAGGAAGTTGATTGTACAGCTGGAAGGTGAAGTGCTTTTGCTTGAAATACTGGTTAAAAATGTCAAAACCCTCTATTATCTCTAAAAGCTTCAAAACCCTAGACTGGACTGGGAATAGGGAGTAATCTGTATCTCTAGGTAACTAATGTTGTGTTTTAATAACCTGACTACACTTTTCCCACTACAAAGTGCCTGATTCCTGGAGGGACTGAGAAATTTGAAATATTTGTCATTATTTTCTTCCATCTGTGTTACTTTAGTTTACTTGCTTTGTAATCTATTAGAGCTAAATCTTGATGCCCATTTTGACTAAAACATCAGCTGATAATCTGTGCCTGATTATTAAATATACAGCTGTAACTGTCCCTTCCCAAACATTTTGAAGCCAGAATTTTTAATATACAAGTCGGCGCTTTCTTGGACCACTGAGAGTGGAAAAACTAAGGTGGCTGGTGGAGTACATGAGGGTGGAGGCCCTGAATGAAGCTTTTATAAAAACTGTCTCATAGGAGATTTCCTCTCTTCTTTCCAGTTTGGATTAGGTTTTTTGGCATACGTTTGCAAGAAACCCATCATGTCTTTGCATTCAAAGTGCAAAAGCTAGCTTAGTACTTTCTGAATTTCTCTTGGAAATTGCTCTGCAATGCTCCATCCAAAGAAGCATTTCCCTGTTTGTTTATAAGCAAGATCATGAGGCATTTATTTTAGCACTCAATTTACTCACTTCTCTCTTCTCCATTCCTGTGGAACTTTGTTTGAAATATTTCTTTGAATTAAGATGGTTTGTACTGGTGTCATTTTGAGAAATGATTTTCTTTGCCTCTGGTTGGTTATAATGCCAGGGCAGATGGATTCAACACAAGCTTAACCTTTTTGTTTCTGGAAAAGATTAGTACAGGCTTATATAGTAACTTGGAAAATACAAGGATAATATTCAATCATTGCCATCCTTAATACAGTAATAATCAGTAATGTGTTCCAGGGTTAGCCCATTAGACATTGAGATAGCTAATCTGACATTGGATCCTTCTGTCTGTGTACAATTAAACACATTCCTATATATTCTCTCTTGAGCTGGCTCTGCATCACTTGCAGGAATCCTTCTCTCCTGGCCATTCAGCTGAGCAGCCTCAGCAGGAGGGGTTTGCTCCTGGCCTCCTGAGAGCCTGGGTGCTCCATCATCCCCTGTGTCTTGGAGATCCCAGGTGAGGGCTCCTAATCCCCCCAGCTGAGGTGAGAACCTATTTTGGATTCTCTGATGTTTTTACTAAAAGTGGGCTCTTACAGGTCATGTCTGCTGGATGCCACTTCTGTTTCAATGGCCATGGTGCAGCACCTTGTGTTGGACTTGCAGAGCTGGTGAGACCAGATGTGTGCCAGACAGCTGCTTGTTGGAAATGAGACATTTCCACACCAGCTACTAACCACATAGAGAAATGCCCAGTTCTGGACAGAAACACCACCTGAGTTTAGATGCCTTGGGCAGAAACAGTGAGCAGGCACTCTCAATAGCTCTGAATATTTAGATGCCTGTACTCCCCTAGATACTCACATGGCTAATGAAGGCTGCCAGTTACAATTTGTAATTTGTTTTTGGAATTGTAGTGTGAAAACTTAGTCAAGGACTATAACTTTTATGTTTTTACCTATGGTTTTGCATGTGGTGAGTTGAGGCTGTAGGGGTTAAGTTGCTGTTTGTGTAGTTCAAGCATGTGGATCCACTTCCAAGATCCTTTACCTGTTTATTCCAAGGTCACATGCACATCCTAATTAATTTATTGTAGCTAAATGCCCTTGCATAAACAACTGCATCTATTCAATGTGGGTAGAAGCTACTAACTTAGTAGTATTTTATACTGATGGTGCTGGTGGGAAAAACTTCATAAGGATGAAGGAGAAAAAAAGGTAGAGGAACAGAACAGCAAATTTGTGGAAGAAAATCTCCAAACTTTCAGCATTTTCCCTATCTTTCCCACCCCTCGCCCTCCTTGTCCCAATCCAAACACAAAGACCTTTTTATCTCTGACCTTTGTTTCTTTTTTGTTCTGCAATTTTTCAAGCATTAGAGAGAGACAATTTACCAGCAGATTATGAGACCTTGTGGAAATCCAGTTTTCTTTAGTGTACAGTAGTTGCTAAACATATATAACTTTCAAATCCTCTCTGGGAAGTAAGTGACAGGGAGACATTCAGCTAACCCAAACAACACATTTCACAGTAAGTGCTGTTCTACCAAAAGGCTTTTAGACTGAATAGCTAAATGTCCCCTCATTTAAGGATATTGAGGGAGCCAAGATCAGGGGATGCTGGGAAGCTTGTTGTCTTACAGTCAATGTAAATATTTGTAGATGTTCTGAAGGGAGTCTGAACCCTGCAAAACTTCTGGCTCCTGAATGAACCATAAGGATTTCTCACTTAGTTTAGTGTTCAACTAAAATAGAGACAGCAAGGAGTCATAGGCCTGGTCTGCCATGCAAAGTTCCACTGAAGAGTGATTTTCAATAGAGCTAATTAAACAAAAGCACATCAGTTGCATGCATGCACTTACATCAAAGGACACAGAGATTTTATAGCTTTAATTTAACTTTAAATCAGCTTAAATGTGTCTATTTCATGGGCTAGCACTGAGTGGAGCAAATCAATTTTAAATTTAATTAAATGGTGTTCTTTGCCAATGTAAGGAGGTCTTGTAGCCCTTTCTGTTTCCCTTTATTGATCTCAGTGGTATTCTATGAACATGCTAACCCCCCATTTTTTTTCCCCAGAACTTACTTGAAAAACTACTGAATTCAGTCATCTGTACATGATTAACATTTTTTCAGTACATATGTACTATTCTGTTACATAGTGAAATCCATATTGGCATGCAATTTTTGGATAAGCTTTTTCATAGTTTGTTTTCACTAAATGTCTTGTTGAAAAGAAAATTGGTGGGCCTGTGACAAGTATGTAGGAATCTTTTTTATGACTTTTAAGGCAAGGAAAAAAAGAATTTGTATATAAATGTATGCAATTTCTTGTGATGTTGTGAGTTTGTTCACAATGGGGTAACCTTAAAGGTGATAGATAGTAAGAAAGCTAATATAAATAAATAACCTGTATTTATAATGCAGTAGCAACTGCAGGTTGTCATAGCAGTGTGGCTTGTTCAATACTAGATGAATACTCCATTTCTCCAGCAAAATGAAAGTATTAAAAAAAATAACTTTCTGGTCTCAGAAAATGCATGAATAATAGAGACTAGAACAGAATAACTCTAATACTTGCCAATGTTCATAACATAGGTAAGTAATTTTAACATCCTCCAACCTGAGATGTTCCTCTTGGCTAATGAGCCTGTCCTCTTAATTGCTCAAACTTCTGACCATACTCAGACAAAAAACCACCACAAGTATTAAGCAACCCCCAAAACATCCTCCTGAGAACTATTTATACAAGATGCAGTGGTCAGTCAGGGCAGTAAAACAGTAGTTTACAAGACACCCAAATAAAACCTAGGGCTGTCCTGAGCAGGAGGGCCTGTGGTGAGTCAATGGGTAAACATTCTCAGTGCAGAAAGAAAAAAAGGGGAGAAGCAGCCTAAAACAGATGAAGGCAAGACTGTGAATAAATCCAAACAAACAGCATTGCTTGTGTTCTCATGCACCTTAATCCTTGTCATGTGTTTGAATTAGGATTATGCTTCTCTCCCACCCACCTTTAAGTCTTTTTAATAATTTGAAACTTACATAAAATGTGGAATAAATCTATTTGAAGGAAAGTTCTCTTGTACTGCAGATTGTCTTAGGAAACCTCCATGTTATGATTAGATCTGTTATGGTTAGATCCTTAACAATTTATTTCAGTGAGAAAACTTCAATTGGATTTAATAGCAAAAGGGCCTGAACTACATTTTCATGAATCATTTCAAGACAGTTTGCCATTCAGGGATGTTGGCTTCTTACCAAATGACTTTTTTAGTTAGATCATAAGACAGATTGTCTTTGTTTTATATTATATCTAGTCCCATGGATGTGGTCTTGAAAGCAACCCAAAACTTGGATACCATAACTTTGGTGAAATAGCCGTAATACTTTTAACACATTATGCTACTATAGTGCATTATGTTTCGGGAGAAAATGTTCTCACATGTCCTATAAAAGAAAAATTTACACTGGATCTATTTCTGTAGTGTGGCTACAGCTCTGTGTCTCTCTTTGAGGTAAATTTATTAAAGGAAGACAGACCTACTTGATAAAATCCAAATGCAAGTACCCTGCAGTATTCCATAAAGAGGCATTTTCAGCATGGTAAATGAAATGTCCTTGCTTGATACTGCATTTCGAAACCAAGGCCTTTGTTGCATCAACACAAGTGGGCAGCAGCAGTGGCACTCACCAGCTGAGCAAAGTGTCCTTTGGGAGGCATTTGGGCAAGCTCTTGGTTGAGAAGGTTAGCTAGGTTTTGGACACTGTTTTGCACAATATTCTTGTATCCAATGTGTTCAGTCTAGAGGCTGAACAACCAGCTGGTAAAATACCTGGTGGGATGGTTTGCCTTAGAAGGTGCTGATTAATGGGTCATGCACTGCCTGGAGGCCTAACAAGGGGAGCACTGCAGGGTCTGTCACTAGAACTGGCCTGTTAAACATTTCCATAAATGACTTGGAGGAGAGAGTGGAGTGTGCCTTCAACAGAATTGTGGATGTTGACAAACTGGAATGGTCAGGGCTGGACCACTCATGCTGTGAGGCTGCACAACTGGGGCTTGTTCATCCTGGAGATGAGGTGGCTTTGGAGGCCCCTAACAGTGTGTCCTCTCCTTTTCACCCCCAAAATTACTGGAGATAACTGAGGACATGGAACCATGGTCTTCACAACAGGGCATGGTGGACAAGGGAAAATGGCACAAGTTGAAATGAGATGTTCTTATTGGATATGAGGAAATACCTTCCCACCATGAGGACAGTGGGGTAGTAGGCTGCCTGAGATGGTTGCACAGCCTTCATCCTTTGGAAGACTTTAAGACACAAAAAATGCCCAAGCAAATTGTTTGAGCTCATGATTGAGTCCACCTTCAACAGAAGGCTTGTCCAGAGAACTGCTAAGTTCCCTTCTGACTTGAACAATCCTTGATTCTTATGATCCTGCAGGTGCAACTACAATTTGACTTGGTGTTTACCTGAGAAGCAATAAATTGGTAAAGGCTTTCTTGAGCCAAATCTTTTTGAAGATGCCTTGGCCTTGTAACAGTCTTTCACAAAACAACTCTTCTGCCTGCTTGTTTCCTGCACCCCCAAAGTAAAGTTATTCTTTACACCGACAGACAGAAGACTTTATGACAGAAATGTCACTGATGATGAGCAGTGAATCAGCACAGTCTTTAGCGTGTTCTTACCTCTGCAAAAGCTCACTGATGATAATGCAAGGTGTACAGTGGATGTAGGCAATACATACACTTCATAATCCCAGACCAAAACCAAGATCACAGAAGCATATAATGAGATATCCATCACGTTTTTATAAGTGGCTGATTTGACAAAACATAAGGATATTTCATAGGTTTCTGCAATAATGTGGAATATTTGCTTTCTGTGCAACAGAGGAAAACTGTGAAGTTGTGAAGACTGCAAATCTACACTCTGCTAAGAAATACACTCTAGAAATTGCTGGGATGAAAAGGTATTCACATTACTCTTATTTAAAAACCACTTGGGGTTTGTACATTGTTCACGTGATTCAGGAAGTAGCTATTATAATTAATCATGTTTTAACATTGTGTTCACTATGCTAGGTCAGAAATATTTCTAGACAAAGCTTAAAGCAGGCAAATATAGATTTTTATCTGGCCAATGGAAATGGAAAAGAGGCAGAGGATGAACAGGAATCTACTAATTTAGGAACAATGAAATTTCTTCGGTGGAGTGTTTTACACAACAGGCATCCACAATGGCACAATTCTGACAGCAGCGTGTCAGCATCTATGGTTCCCTTTGAGTTTCACCACTTGTACTTCATTAATTGGTAGCACTCAGTGAGGTTAAGAATGAAAAAGCCCCATCTCTTGGGGATTAAAATTTTATTTTCCATAGTTGATACTAAATTCTGCACCCAGCCACTTGGACTTGCAAGGTAAATTACTGCTCATTTTAACTCAGGAAAAAAATGCAGTTCAGAGAAGTTAATTTTTTCCATAAATTGATGTTCTTGGTCCCTTGAAATATAGCTCCGTAATAAGATGATGTTCTAAATTTTCATTGCCTGCAGTCTGTTTCATATAATTGGGTATGGGTATGACGTGTTTTGATGCACATAAGACTATTCTGTTTTGGGATTAATTTAAGTCCATCTCAGTTTAGAAGGAGAAATTTGTCTCAGCTTCGTAGGTGCCATGTATGAAGTGCATTGTCTTCTCAGCTCATTTACTCTTAGGCAGGTGGTCATATAACAAACCATCAGAATAATTGGCTTGAAAAAACAACCTTGTGTCTGTCAGGAGGGAGGACAATAATTAATAACATATGGAAAGAGTTACTTTTACCACAGGGATGAAAGGTACCATGGTAAAACAGGATGTGGGTGAATGTAGGCTCCAGTTGTCTCTGTCTGTGGTTTGTGTCAGCCTGTGTCGGACCAGGAGGTTCTGGCTTATGGTGTGTCCAGATGATAGCCAGAATAATTAATGCTTTTTTTTTGAAAATAGAAACTATAAAACAAGGTTATATCTACAGCAGTTCATTGATTCCACTTGTAAGATTCTGGTCTACTATAATTCCATAAAAATGACTCTTAAATTTTGCAGAAAGTATCTTTATTTTCCATTTCACCCAACTGTCAGAAATAGTGGGTACACGTGTTTTTCAATGTTATATGTTCATATTTCCTGAAACTTTGCCTAGAACCTGAAAATTGTTAGAAAATACTGGAAGAATCTGTATATTATTTGTGAACTATCTTTGAAAGGGCAATTTTTCTAGCTGCAACCACTGCAAAAAACCAACCCTATTGCAACGATAATTGTAAGCCTGAATTTCTCCACAGTGCTTAACTTTAATCTATTTGATACCATCCAGAATTCCAGAGAATTTCAGCTCAGATTAAAAATCTTTTTTTAACATGAAAAGTCATGCAAATTGATAAATGGGTCTTACGACATCCTGCCTAGGATGACCAAATCACGCATATGTTAGAGTTTATCACGTATCTCACACAAAGCAAGGCAATGCTTGATAAGCACTTTTATTGGGTAATTACTTTTTTTTTTTTACATTTGCAAATAGAGCAGATTGATTTCCATCTTGAAGTAATTTACTAACACATTATAAACTCGTCAAATGCTAACGTGGTGCAGCATGCCATTTCCTGTTTACTAAGTAATCCTTTGGCTGTCTGCTTTCTGTCTTTCAGGTTGAACCTGGAGTTGTTCTTAGCCAGGGACGTCATGGAGCCTGGCGTCAGAGCCCTCCACCTGAAGGAAAACATTGCCTCCTTGGCTTGACTCCTTGCAAATACAAGCCACAGCCGATTCCCAGTGGTTTGCAGGCCCAAGCCAGAACATGCAGAGGTGTTCCAGGGAACTATTAAAAGGTAAAGATGCTATCAAATTGATGTCATGCAATGTTTCTGGCTATTTATCAGATTTTTCTTTTTTTTAAGCATCTGTTTGTGAAGATTATTTGGGATGTATATGAAACTTGTTTTTACTTTCTTTAGCATGAAAAGCAGGTGTCCTTTAAAGAAAGGACCCAGGTCCTTTCTAGCACGAGGTCATCTATTGCATCAGGAATTTATGGAAACAACAACTATGAAATGATCTTATGGGAACAGCAGAAAAAGGGGAAAATGCCCTTCAGAGTCTTAAAGGTTCACTGAAACAGTAATTTAAAAGGATTTGAATCCAGTTACTCATGACATTTCCCATGCCAATTCAAAGCTGGCCCGCTCTTTCTCCACATTTTTTTTCATTTTATTAGTGTATGCTTTTACAGGAAATGAGTTAACATAAATCATATTACAGACAAGATAAGCAACAAAGTCACTGGAAGTAACATGCTAGGGTAAACAAGAATCAGACTAAAGGAATCCTTGCCATATGGGGCACTCTCAAAAGGCATATAAAATCTCCTGATAAATGAAGTATTTGTGGTACTGTATTTCATATGACAGCAAGAATGAATTCATCCTTGCTTTTAAGAAGGGATATTAAGACTGTCCTTTGAGTGGTGGGTCATGAGTGGGAGAGGCAGTGACTTAATTTCCACTTGAGTATCCTAGAGGAAAGGAGAAAGGCATATGCATCTCCTACTGCATTGGAGTTCACACAGCAAAATCCTATGAATTTTGCTTCCAACAAGAATAAAACTGGACACATGTAATAAAAACACATGGCCAATTTTGTTTTGTAATATAATTTTGCATAATTTTCATGGTTCCTTTTGTCCTGAATGGCTGTAGTTGTCTACATCTTCTCTTGTACAGAGTTCCTTTTTATCTACTTCTGTTTCATCACCTTAACTGCATGGCACTTGGAGCGACCTGTGAGTAAATGAGGATAAAAGTAATTTTTTCTGTCAGTGTGGACGGTGGAACAAACTACCTGTGCATCATTGGTGGAGATTTGATTAGGACTTCCCCACTTGCCTACTTTATAACAAGTCTTCAAGGATGAACTACCAGCAGCTGAGTGAATATTTAGTAGAAATTGTGAACTTGCTTCAGTGACAAGTGAAACAGTTTGTATAGACCTTTTAGGATGACAAATATCTTCTTGCAATGAGAATTGTAGAGTGGGAATTGTTTCGGTTTCAGTGGCCTGCAGGAGTAATGACATCAATAAGTGCAGTATCGTATACTTGTGTATGATACATATACTTGTTTCCTCACAGTGATGTTATCATAAACATAATTAATACAAAATGTGCTAAGGCCCTAAACCCAAACTTTCTGAGTGATATTCTTCCTTCTGAAGACATTATAGAGCATAAACTAGTGTGCTTTTTTAGTTTGCAGCAATAAAACTAGAAAGCACACTAGCAATAGCTACAGCTGAAGTTCCTTTGAAATTCACTTTACAGGCCCAGGCTGCTGAGGTATATGCAGAGTTCATGTAAATACTGTCGTGCTTTATAATGCAGAACAAATTGGTATTGGAGGAAGCAAAAAAGGGGAAAGGAAGGCTCCAAAGAAAGGTGCCTGTAGAGAAAAGCTGATGCTTCCTGAAAATTCTGATAGGCTTCTGGTTTTCTCAGTCCCCAGAGCTCTTTCATGATACACTCTGTTGCAGCCTTTTTAAATGGTCGAAGGAAGAAGTTTGTTTCCCTGTCACTTTTAGCATAAATGACCTGTTGTTAGACTGTTTTGAATATAATCAAGATAATATTATAAATGGTTGACAAAGAAGAATCAAATAGCTTTTTTGGCTAGTTTTCACTCCAATGAAACACATACAGAGAGGTTGTCTGGGAGCAAGAATTGTGTTCTGGGGTGCTCTGATAACACCCCTTCTTGCCTCAGTGTTTGCCCAGTAGCTTGAGGACATTCATGATGAATTCTGAGTGCCTTGTCCCCAGCAGAGACCATAGGTGACTTTGCTGTTCTGCTGTTCTCACCAAGGAAAGGAAATGCTCACTAATTTCTCACTAGGAAGGAAATGCTCTGCAGTCATCTTCTGAAACAAATCTCCAGTAATGTGATGTGTCATGGAATCTGTATTCATGACCAGAAGCAGTTAGGGCTTAGGTTTTCTATCTTACTCATGAAATTACAGCTTTTGCAGCACGTAACTCTTGAGACAAAGATGACAAATGCTGTGAAGTCCTCAAAGGAGAAGGGTGCTGCTCAACCTCTTACCCTATGAGACCCAAGGAAATCCCATATGGACATGACATGACATGACCAGAGCAGGAAAATGATAAGTTACTTACCCATCTTGTTCATCAATAATGTTAAAGTGGAAGATACGTGGCTTGCTAACGTATCTTAAAAAGGTGGCTTGGGGAAGATGTAAAAATTAATTGCCATGACGGTTTTGATGAGAGTTGCCTTGGATGTAATTACTGATTTGCAAATGTGTTTCTTGGGTTTTTTCCCCTCTGGAACAAAAATGTTGTTACTAGGTTAAAAATAATGGAGTAATGAGCTTATGAAGGGAAAGAAATAAACAATATGCTAATCTTGCATAAAGGCAGTGGCAGCTCATAATTTTTTAATAAAGTTTCTCATTTATATGTTTTTTTTATACAATTTTTTTTCTCATGAAATAAGCATAACAAAACACTGCAAATTTGGTCCAAATGTAAAAGTTGTTCAGTACCTGGCCACACTTGGAAACTGTAGCAATGAGAGTTGCTGTACACAGATGAGTTGCTGTTATGTTTCATAACACATATGAACGATTCTGACCCTTTGAAGAGAAAAGGTCAATGCCAGTTCCTACAAAAGCAAGGACAGTGGCCAAGCAATGTTGGCTGGAGTTTGCATGGGCCTACAAATGCACCTTACTGTTGGCCTGTAGCAAGCACACAGATATTCCTTCCAATTTTAATAAGGAAAAACACAGATGTGCCTCCCCCTCTCCCCTACATCTTCCAGATCTGCCTAGTGGGGCTAGATTTTTCTCCTACTCTTTGTGATCTGGATGGTTACTCATTGGGAATCAAGATGAGATCACCAAACATGTTTTTCCATGGGTGACCTAAATCTGAAGCTGCTATTTTCCCCAGCTGAGCAAGCAGTAGAAAATAAAAACAAAAGCAACTACTAAAGAAAACTTTTTGGCTTTAAAATTGTTAAAGAGGAAGCAAGCTGTAGCTGAGAAGCAAGTTTCCAAAACAAAGATCTCCTCAGAGTAATACATTTGACACTTTGCCACAGTCAGAGCTCTGTGCATGCCTGGGAAACCCTTGCAGAGTTCAGTTTGAGAAACGTGTGGCTGGTGAACTTGGTGCATTGATGGGGATGATCAATTTACTGTGTGCAGTGCAGAGGGTTGAGAGACTGGCTGGCCCCCTTCACTTCTCCCACAGTAGTGATGATACTTGCAGAACAAAACAGGCTATTCTTTTGCACTGCAGCTGAAATGCCTCCCCTGTTGCCCCCCAGTGACTGCAGCTGAGCTGAGCTGTTATGAATGTGTCAGCCCTGAGTCCGCTGAGAGCTATGACTGTCATGCCCTCAATGACATGCCCTCCTGGCTAGGTGGAATTCATTCTTCAGAGTGACCTGAGGATAGGACCACTGCCTTCCTTCCCAGGCCGTTTCTGCCAGAGAAACAGCATGAGGCATTGAGGAGTTGTTGGGAGGTCCCTTGGCTCTCTTTTGTCTTGGCTGCTCTAGACTGTGGCTCCAGATCCTCCTCCAGTGGGAAAAGATAAGAATTATGCTCCTGCCTAATTTCTGTGAGACCAAATCTGAAAAAAGAGCTATTTTTTAATTTCCACATATGTTACAATGTACTGGTGCAGGGCCATTGTGGGGCAATGAAGTGGTTCTTCAACATGATGAAGAGATTAGACATATCATCACTTGTGTTTTGCTGTTCCATCTTCTTTGCCAGAGGTTACTTCATAATGTAAAGCACAGTAAAACCAGAAGACATGGAGGATTTGAAGAGAAAAGCTGTAGGTAATGAATTTCTTTTCCCTGTCTGTAGACACATCTGGGATATAACATGGAGAGTGATGATACTCTGTGGTCAGCAGCAACACCTTTGCTGCCATGCTTTGCATCCTCTGATTGCTTCCCTCTACAGGCATGTGTAATGGATGACAATGTGCTCTCTACCTAGGTGCTTTTTTTCTGGAATGCTATTTATTCTTTGTTTTATGTAGGTTTCCTGCATATTTGTGACTGACGAATACCATGGTCTTCCCAGGAACTGTTGGTGGCCTTTTTTGCCTTTGCCTTCACTTTTGCCAAGGAAAATTAGGGAGCAGCTTTTCTGTACTGTGGTTAAATCTTCCTGGTGTCCATTGAAGTAAAGCAGGTGCATGCTGATGTCTTGTTAGACCAGGATCTGTCCCCTCTATGTCCTTTGAGGAAAAATGGTGAAGAGAGTCAAAAGCTGGAATGCTGCCCAGCAATCTTAATTTCTGCCTTGAACACAGCTGTGCGACAATTTTCCTGGAGAAACTACTAGGCTGACAAATACCACTGAGTAGCCTGTTTGGGAATTTTACCATAACAAATAAGCCATTTTGTTCATGCCTGAGGCTCTCAGATCTGTACCATACGTATCTCCCCTCCTGTCAGGCTGAGGGTTGTATTCCCTTTGTTTGCCTCTGTACTCTTACCTACACAGCTGCTAGCCATTACTCTGCATTCTGTTTGTCTATTTTTTAGCTGAAGGAAATTTTTTTTTGCTTGATTTAATTTGACTGGGATAAAGTAATTATGCAGAAACCACGATATCTCTGATGGTAAGCAGACTGTACAGAATGTAACTGTCTAAGCAGAAGTGGGTAAAACTTGGTTTTATGCTACTTCTGTAAGGGATGTGATGTTCTTGGCATTGTGTCTGCATTTTGTGTGTATTTTTTTCACCTAGGAAACCCCATCTCTTCCTACCCATCAAGTTTACTGAAACTTCGGCATTTGTGATTGATTGAAATAGGTACTTTGAAGCCAAAAAGAAATTTAAATAAAATACTGAAGGTAAAATTGTCAAAAATCCTTGTATTTTATCATGTTTGCTCAAACTGTTTTATCACAGTTGGGTGCCCTATCTCTGGAAGCATTTAAGGCCAGGCTGGATGGGTCTTTGACCAGCTTGGTCTATGCGAGATGTCCATGCCTATGCAGGGCTGGAACTAGATTATCTTTAAGGTCCCTTGCAATCCAAACCGTTCTATGGTTTAATGATTGTATGTTGTGAATATGCTACTCAAGATTGTATTGACTATGTGATTGCCTTACTCAGGTTTGTTTGATACAAATGAAGTGTACACAGTACTTAATTTTCAGGACAAAGCTGGGAATCTAAGATCCTTTCAAAAGATAAAATATATCCAAAAGCTGTGGTCTTCACATAGCTAAAATGTTACCAGAGGTTGGACTTGCAGAAACACCTTCTGACTGAAAATATGGCTTCCCATCCAAAGACATTTCAAAAGGTCTAATACACTGGAAAACAAATTCAATCCATCTTAAAATAAAACCTAATTACCTCTGAAGGTCTTGTTCTGAAAGGTGAGTTAAAGCCTGCTGCTCTGTGTAATCACACAAATGTGTTTTGTAAGCTTTCCTTAAAAATGTCCAGCTGGCCTGAGCCAAGCTGCTCAGGCTTGCAGAGCACAACAATTGCTGCTGGGATGCTCCCAGAGAACCCGGCGGGACTCCAGCGCTCTTGTAGATCTGGATGTGGAAACTGACTTCAGTGGGGCTGGGAGCGCTGGCAAGAATGCTGAGAGTTACATCTTTCCACTTCAGAAACCCAAGGGAGATATTAAACATCCGCTTGATCAGCAGCAAACTCCCTGCTCCAATTCTCGCTCAAAGGATGTCATGTCTAATGGAGCTGAACTGCCAGAAAGCTGCACCTGAGTGAGGAGGATTTCTGCCTCAGGTTAGTCCCCGGTCCAGATCCAGAAGAACTGCCAGAGGAGGGAGCCAAACTTCATTTCTGTTGGCAATATTTATTTTGCTGCTGTTCTCTGCTGCACTCCTGCACATTCTGCTTCCTGGTAGGAGGAAGCCAGGTACAGAACAGTGTGTGCTCATGAACTACTTCTACTCAATGGTCCTGCTTTAGATTCTCTGCTTGTGAGATGGTATGGGAAGGGAGATACTCTGCTCTCCTCAATCAGAAGACATAGTAGAGCAGCTGTTCCCAGTAACAATAATGACACTATTGCTGAGACAAACATTTTCACAATGATGCATGGGAATGCTAAATCCAAACCACATTGTTTAGCTAATGCATGCTTTCACTCTGCTAAAGGGGAATGTCACATAACTGAAAGTAAATTGAAGAGATCAGAGTTTAGAAAATATGACAAAGTTGAAAACTTAAAGCTGTAATACACAGTAACATCCTTTAGCAGTGAAATCAATGATCCAAAGTGGTGTGTGTATGTGTATTTTATGGCAGTTTATTAGGTATGACTCCCCTCTGGCCAGTCCAGTGAACAGACACTGTTGTGAGTCGGGAATGCTTTCTGCCAAGCACTTCAGTGAAACTGAGTATAGAATATAGATCTCCTTTCCCACAGAACGTATCAGGCATTGCAACATATCATAGATATGTCAGACTGTAGGTATGGTTTCTGGCATTTTTCTTTAATCTGCACTCCCAGCTGGGACTAATGAAACACTGCTCTCAAGGCGTGTGCGTGCACATGTGTTCTGAGAGTCCTCACACACTGTTTTAATAAGGTAATACTTTTATTTTCCTTAGCAAGAGGAGAGGTAGTTGCCTTCAGTAGTGATGCAGTGCAACAGCTTAGAGAAAGGAAAGTTAAAGATGAATGGAAACCTGAAACATTTAATTCACAAATTAATTACTGAGCTAGTGATATCTACCTTAATATTGTGACAGCCTTGCTGCTGGCACTTTCAAAATAACTGATACGGGTTTGAAGGATTGTTGGAGAGCATTTTCCTTCTGGCACTGTTGTGGAGACATTGCTAAGTTTAGATTACAAGAATGCGAAGTTACTCAATCAAACACAGAAGTCTGCTAAGTTCATGAAATAAATGGAGATAAAAATTGTTTCTTACCAGAGGATCATGGTCAATGTCTTCCCTTCCTTTTCTCTATGCCTTTGCTGTAAGTTCTGGGCAATGGTGATTCTACCTGGTCTGATTATAGCTAGAAACACCTTTCATGTGAACTCAGTAAGCAAAGAAGAAAAAAGGGAAGGGGAAGCACATTAAGGACTTGAAAACTATTTTTAGATGTGCAGACTAGGGAGCTGACAGCAATATCTGAAGGCAATACCAAAGTGCCTTTGTGATTACTTGGTTTCCATGTTAGAGGGTAGAGTCTGTCAGCGCATTGATTGTTTTTACTGTCCAGCCGCCTGCTTTTGAAGAGCTGCTCTAGTTAATTTCAATGATACACTATACAGTAATCTTGCCTATTTAAATAAATGGATTTCAGTACTTTCAACAAAAGCTCTGGACATTATGATCCTCCCATGCATTGTCAGGGTCCTGAGGCACTGTAGCTCATGAATAACACAGATGGAGGAAGGTTTATAGAGTCTGTGGTAGTGGTTTTATTTCATATCCGAAGTGCGAAAAGTTTCTTCCAAAGAACAACATTATATGATACTTTTAAAATAAGTAGGCCTGTTTGGCCTTGCAAATAATAGTGCAGGTGCTGTAAGACTTCGTGATGGAGCCCTTTGCAGAGAAAGCTGGAGTGCTGCAGAGGCTGTGTGCTAACCCAAAAAGCCAAATTAAAAACGTATGCAGCCACACTGCAGCATGTGGGTGGCTTTTAGGCAAGTGCAGAATGTTGTTAAATGTCGAAATCAAATATAGGCATGGGGAAAACTGGTGTGTGAATGGAAAGACTGATCACATACTTGTTCTGCCATTTAAATGTGTAGTAGGCTCCTCTGAAGTTGAAAGTCTGACTAGTAGCAAGCCAGCTTGTAGGGAAATACAAATCTGATTTTAAGTCTTCATACATTTCTAAAATTTAGCCTTTCTGCAGGTCTGTAAAATAAAGTTTGCATTTACAATCTATTAACAGCTGCCGTTGCATTTTCATGTTGAGGCTGAGAACTTGCTGTCTGGTCATTCACCCTGATGATGTTGCCTATAAAACCTGACAACTGGCAACTTAAGTAATGAGCATTAACTTCAAAACACAGCTCTGACGTAGAAGAAATCTCTGTATTGTAGATTTGAAAACTGAGGTATAGATATTAAATATTTGCTCAGTGTCCTTTGAAAAGCTGTAGCATGGACAGAATTTGATCTTTGCTCTAGAAAACCTCAGCCTAGTACTTGATAGTGACCTTTTAATCATCTTTTAGGTAAAATGCCAAGAATTCATGCAACGCTCCCCCTTCATTTGAAGAAAGAAATATTAAGTAAACAGTAATGATTCAGTCTGCCTAACCTGAAACAACCCTGTAACCCTGAGATTTTATTGTGTAAGATGAAGACTTGGTTGATTAAAAATGATTCTTGATATGTGATGACCTAGTCCTTGTCTACTGTCAAGTTCACTATATGCAAAATACTCTTTTTTACAAGTTTAAAAAAGCACAACACTATTTGAAGTCAAGCAAATGATTGCATTGGATATTGGCCAAACAACAGATAAAATCAGCTAAAAAAAAAAAGAAGGGAAAAAAATAGAAAAAACCCCCAAAGTACTTTTGGTGGATTAACGCTGGAGAAATAAGCCTAAAGCTTTCTAAAGTAAACAAAAAATGATGCTTCATGTTCTTTAATCCTCCCTCCTCCCTTTGTCTCTTTGCGTAGCTATCTTATCCATTCAGTTTAGGAGAGTCCTGCCTTGAATGCTTTTGGCAGTTGCATCACCTTTTAATGTTCCTTCTGTTCATTTGCAGCTACTTTGGAGCTGCAGTTCCTTTTATGTCACTCACTCAATATTTAGAATTTGTAGTTTCCTCAGATAATTGGCCATCTTGACAAGAAGAGTGACACAATCAGCTGTCAGATACTTTTCATTCCTGACTTCCATGCCAAAACTGACATGTGGATATTGGGATAATAATGTGTTATCTTAATTAGGTGTATCTTCATGATACATGCTTTATAACAGATAGAGCATATGAAACTACTGCAATGCTTTGCCAGGGTATCTTTGAAATGAGATTCCCTACTTAAGAGTTTTCTTCCTTCTCAAATAAATAAAGAGTAAACGAACAATTGCAGAGTCCAAGTCTGAATCCTAGCACTTCCTGTTAAACCTCACAAAATAGTGCAAGAAACATGTTTGGTCTGCTTTCTAAGGCTTGATGATGTGATAGAAAGGATGTTGTATGTAACATCAAAGAATGATGTTGTTATACCTCTGAAGCCTGACTTCTGGAAGTCCAAGTGAAATAATGTATGCTCATTTTTCTCCAGAATATGGCAGCTTTTAATAGGCTTGGATTCTTATCAGAAATGTTCCAACGATTTCCTTCATTGTGTTTGTGTGTGCTTTTTTCTGACTATCCAGATTTCTCTCACACTTTTCAAAGTTTTGTTAAGTGACTCCCTGCTGGGTTTAGTTAAGAACGGTGCCAAGCAAATTGCAAGCTGCCAAAACCAGCCAACAAACCACTGGTGATGAGCAAATGTTTCTGCTCTTTCAGCTCATGGTGAATGTTACTGTTTTCTTAATTCCGGCATCATGCTCAAGTGGAAAATGGTGCAGTCTGGACTACAGACAGATCTGAACAGTGTTTTGGACCTGAGCATACAGAGTCTGGCTGAGGATAAGGGTAGATCGTAACTTTCACACTTGCCATCTATATATGATAGGATTAAAGCCTTGGGAGTATTCCTGGCCCAGCAATCATTCTTGAAGTAGACTTCTTGGAGCTGTCCACGATGATCTCGGAGCAGAATTTAGATCTGTGTATTTATGGCTCTTAGAATGATTACAGACTTCTTCTGTGAAAGACTGTAGAATGTGAACCTTTAGAGAGTCCTGAAAACCAAAGTGTGTAATGCACAAAAGGTAATTCATAGGGAATGACTGGATTAGTTTCTTCTCTATACCCTCTGCTGCAGTGAACATACTCTGAATATATTGTGTTTTCCTCCATTTCCTCCTCCAAATGTAGTCTAAGCGGAATAGGTCTTGCCTGTTGTAGCATGCTTTTTTAGTGTGTTCTCATCATTGTCCTCAAAACCAAGTCCATTAATTGTCTATGCTACATGTCCATATGCTGACATGCACGTGGTAGGAGGCTTAGGGAAGATCAGTGACTTTCCCAGGAGGGGAGATGTGATCCCAGGACAAAGTGTTTGCTCAGTCATTAGCTCTGCTGCAGTGTTGCACCCACCTTAGTAATCTGAAAGAGATTTTATTAAAACCTAAGCCGGTCAGATATTAAATTGAGACAAATAAAGTTCAAATAGTCAGGAAGAACACCCAATTCCTTCTTTGTCTTGTGAATGGGATGTACTTTAAAGGTGGGAGAAGGTGACAGACTCTTAGTATTTCTTGCTGTGCCACTAACTTCCTTCAGAACTGGTGTTTTTTCCACAGGTTATACTTGCACAGACATACTTATTTATAAAAATCCCTTTGAGAACCTTAGATGAGAGGCTAAAGCCATTGACAAAATGCAGATTTCAAGATGACATAGTGAAACAACTGACCATTTCAGTAGAAAGGAGTCTTCTCTCCAATGTTAACTTGCGGGAGGTGGAGGTGATAGAATAGTTTTCTTCAAATGTGCGTTTCAGATCTGTACAAAAATGCAGAGGTAGATTCTCACAGAATATCTTGCTTTAAGTGCTATTTCATAATAAAGGAGTTGAACCTAATTCTTCCATATCCAGTACCTAGGATCTTTTGGATCAGGCAGGCATGTTTTCTTACAATCATAAAGTCATATAATCATTAAAACTGCTAAAGACCTCAGTGTAAGTCCTCTGGTGTGAAGTGCTAATAACACCTTGAAGCAGGCTAATCTTTCCTAGGAGACAAATACGTTAAAACTATTAAGTCCCTATAACATGTTTGGGTTTGAATAAAACAATATTTTTGGACACAGAAATATTCAGTTGAAAAATTCCCATCTTATACTTGGTGTTCCAGTCACAAAAGCCACTTGGTATGTTTATATTTTTTCTGATGCTCTAATGAAGATTAGGTGTCTGCTCTCCTCTGAGTTCATCAAGCACATAATTTAGCAGTGTGTTGCACAACTTTGCACTACTGTATTAACTCCTAGCTCCTAGTTGTAATCACAGAATGTAATCATGATGTTAAATATGCTACAAACCAAAAAGATTTGTTGTGGTCCCTAAGGTGTCTGTTATCAAAATAAAAGTTGAGAAGTGGATAGTATGAATAGAGAGTGTGTATGTGTGAGTGTAGCAAACAAATACTGAGATAAAAATGATAATTTTAAGGATATTGCTTGTCAAGGCTTTATCTGTGTAATGCAGAAAGGTAGAGCTCTGAAGAATTTTGAAATTATATAATAATTCATAAAAATATCTGTTTTAACATTTAAGTCAGCAATAATATTAGATGTCTTAATAAATGCTAGAGTGCAGTACTGTGAGCAAAGGTTTCACTGATGATTTAGAATAGGACATAATTTTTTGGCCGATCTTGTTTTAATGTAGCTCTTACTTAAGAAGGCTGAGAGAAGCAACAACAGTCTGCCTACTTGTATCTAGATAATAGTACTTGCTTATTACAGGTATTGTCTTGTTGGATGCAAACTAGACAGTTCATGAGCTGGCCCTGGCAAGGACAAGGTCAAGGACAAGGAAAGGTCATGAAGAACATGTAGGATAGGTGATGTTTTTTCATCCAATACGCCAAACCTAAATCAGAAAACATCTGTGTGATGCTGCTATTGCTGATGGATATTTAGGAAAGTCAAATGTGTGGTCAGCCCATCAATACTTTAGAATAAGAGAATATCTCAAGTTGGAAGGGACCCATAAGGATTATCAAGTCCAATTCTCTGTTCCTCACAGGACTATCTAAAACTGAACAATATGGCTAAGTGCATCTTCCAGATGCTCTTGAACTCTGCCATGACCACTTCTCTTGGGAACCTGTTCCAGTGACCAACGACCTTCTCAGGGAAGAATTTTTTCCTAACTCTGCTGATGCAGTTTCATTCCACTTCCTTGTGTCCTACTGCTGGTCATCAGAGAGCAGATGAGCACCTCCTGCTCTGCTGCTCTCCTTGGGGATGCTGTAGACTACAATGGGTCCATTCCTCAGCCTTCTTTTCTCCAAGCTGAACAAAACAAGCGGCCTCAGCCACTGCCCTACATCTTGTCCTTGAGGCCTTTTACCATACTGGCTGCCCTCCCTGGACACACTGTAATACTTTGTTGTCCTTCTTATATCAAGGACCCAAACCTACACACAATAGTTGTGGTGTCATCATATCTCTGATGCTAAAGCACTGCGTACTTGCTGTTTAAAATTTGCCCATTATAGTGAATGTAGTCATCTACTCTAACTTTGGGTTAAACCTGTGCATGCTGCTGGAGAATAAGCACATCTCTGAACTGGAGACAAATGATGAGTCTTTCTCCCCATCTCATCCACTCTCCTGTGAGAAGGCAGCCTCTTTTCTTTCAGTTCTTTCCTTGTTTAACAAGCATATTTGGGTGATTTAGGATGAGTACTCCATGAATGAAGACATTATGTATTATATGTGGCTGAGATAAAGAAATGATCAGGTGCAATTTAAATTTAAGGATGATCAGAGAACTTACAGGGACAGATCTCATAAACTTTAATGCCACTCAGAGTGTGGAAGTTGTGCAAGACTGCTGGTAAAGAATTTCTTTGCTCAGATGGCCATTCCAGTCTTCTCTTTCTCAACCTCTCTATATCTAGCAGAATTGTTATAATATTTGATTCATTATGGGATAGCACCTCTCTGAATGATGAGTATTTATAAAAGCCTTCAAACTTGAAAAGCATGTAGCATTCTTCCCCTTGATAGATGACCAAAGGATTTTTAGGAATAGTTAGGTGTAGTGGAAGAAAATCATGAGTTACTAAGGCAAGACTAGCAATGCAGTTTTAGGAATTTGTACAGGCCCAACTGGAAAGTCACCATGAATTACTGAAACTTGGTCTGCACATGGGAATGTGGCTGGCAAAATAATGTTAAGAAGGAGCAGGGCAGTTATGTATGATGAGGTGCCAGTACACAAATAGGTATTCCTATGGAAAAAGGCTGAAGCTTCGTTGAATGGCTGATACCAGTTCTGCTGCAATTTTCTGCACTATGCTGTCATGTAATTACCGGTTATTGTGTGAATTTTAACAGCATGAAAAACATCACCCCTAAGCCAATATAACTGATGTTATCTTAATAGTGGCACAGTTACAGTAAAGGAAAATAAAAATTTGTAACTAAAGAGTGCTCTAATTTCAATTGCTAATTTAAGTCTTATTGGCAAAAGAATTTATAAAGTTTGGACAAGTTCTGCTGGTGTAGCTCTGCTAGAAGGCTTTTTGTTAGGAGTCAAACTGGGAATCTTTTGAACCTTGGGTTCTAATGTGCGGCACAGAAGGAAGGAGAAAGGAGTTCTTGACTTTTCCAGATAACAGTGGAGAAGCTGCCCAATCTGTCGCGCCCAACCATGCTGCTGAGTTGCTCCACTACAGATTCTTGGTATCAGCAACTCTTCATCAATCTGGTAAGACTGAAGCCAACTCTAAAAACAAACATTTCCTCCACGAACAATGTGTTTGTTATATTTTCTCATTTGTTTATGATGGCTGTGTCAGCCGCGCTGATTTACATAAACACTGCCAATCCTGGGACGTTACATTCTCAACAAAAGTAGCTGAGTACAAGCAGCATTCCAAAGTTTTAATTCATATTGTATAAACATAACAGATGTTGATAAAATGAGCCAAAAAGAAAATACAACAAAGGAGACCATTTCAAGGGGGGTTTTGATTAAAATACATTCCAGATTGACAAAATGATACAATGTTAATGGAATAGATCATTTAAATGTCATTATTTGGCTCTTATAGTCCTATAAAGCAAATATAAAGCAACGCTTTTGAGATTTAGATTCCATTACAGTACAGTGCCTATACATCAATTTATAAATAAAACTATATTTCTTTTCCCTTTTTTTTTAATCCCTGCTATGACATTGCCACATTTATTTCCTAAATACTGTACTAAAATACTGAGTCCAAAAGCAATAGTAAGTTTGGTATACAGAGTAAGGCCTGAAATAAATATATTATAAACAAAATAAATGCCGTTTCTGCCTCAGTGAATTTCAGTCATCAAAACTGAGATGGGGGACACTGAGAAATCCAGGTCAGAGGCCTAATTTAGTTGGATTTTCTTTAAAAAGATATAAAATCTGCTCCTGTTTATTCATGTGTAAAAATGATGAGACTTCATTTGCGATCCATCTGGTCTAAATCCCTTGCTTTGAGAATAGCTTGAATGAGAGAAAATTTACAAAATCCACAATGCTCCTAATATGCATGATCTAATTTAGTTTAAGTGTTTCCTTTTAATAGATGTGGAAACTGAGGTGGAGAGAGGACACAAGGCTTTCCAAAGTTCAAGAGGAGGTCATATGTGGAAGTACAAGCCAGCTCAAGCTGAGGTCCAGTCTAGTGCTTGCGCCATTGGGCCACACAACTTTTATTATGGGAAACCTATGGAACTCAATTATGTTTCATATTGATATGATCCCTGAAGCAATAAAGTTTAGTATCCCTTTCAACAACTTGTCATTAGCACTCATGAAAGCTCTGTTTCTGATATCCACATAAATATCCATCGATATCCACCCAAGAATTTCCTGGGTGCAATGATTTCCTGTGGCGGTGATTTCCACAGCAAAATTTCATGTGGCATAGAAAGAGGAAACCTCTTTAGTTTTGTTTTCCTCCTTATGTCCTTGTGTGTTCTGTAAATGAGAGAGGGAGAAGAGATGTGCCCTTTTATGCTGTGCATTTATTTATGTTGTTTTATCATGTCTTTGTTTCAATTTTCCTCTGTCTGGGGAAGCATACAATTGGGAAGCACAATACACCTTCTTTGACAGAACTGGCCAAGTCACAGGAATAATACTGTGGAATTATGGGAAAAATAAAGTCTGAGTGAACAACTACGTGCTCTATAAAGATCAGCTTGGTTGACAATAAAATGATTTTTAGCTCTGTTCCTATAATGAAATCATTAAAGCCCTCATAGTTTTTAGTCACCAGAGTTTAGTACTGGTAGGCCCTCTTCTCACACCCATGTGATTGTTTTTCTTCCTTGCAGCCTGTTTCTATGTGAATTGATTTTTATAAGCATGTACTACAAAATATTATAGAATGTCATAAATGATTGTGTAATGAGACAGCAGCAATAGAAAAATTTAAAACTTAATAAACATTGGGGTCACTGACTATTTTCAAGTAAAATCTTAGCCCAGAAGAGTCTTTAGATTGAACCTAAAATTTAACAAAAAAAAAAAAAAAAGAAAACCAAGACAAAAAAAACCCAAAACCAAACCAAACCAAAACAAACAAACAAAAAAACCCCCACAAAAACAAACAAACAAAAAACCCACAAAAAAACCCCACAAAAAAACCCAACCCAAACCAAACCATGGTGGTTCTTTTACTATGGTATTTCCTGATGTTTTAGGTACAACTGAGGATGTGGAGCAGAGCTAGAGAATCTATGTTCTTATTGGATCCTGTAGAACCTGCAGAACCAAGTGTCTGGGGTGATCAGCAGGAAGGACTTGATGCCTTTCCTATTGGAGGAGAGGCTCAGGTTCCTGAGCCATCACCACAGAGCCTTGATGCCAGTGAGCAGCCCCTGGATTCAAGGCCATGCATGCCTTCTTAGGTTTTGTCACTTGTTTTGGAGCCCATGTTCTTCTGCAGGAAAATATAATCAGAGCTTTTCCATTTCATTCCTTCCAGAGAAAACATGCTTAAATGGTGTAGTATCTTGACATGAGAGATTGTAGCCCCAGAGCTGTGTCCCTTCAGCTGCTTGGTGACTCCAAAATTCATTAATTTAAATGCTTATGAGGCCACATGAGAATTCACGTGCTTATAGAAGATGTATAAAATAAGATATGAAAGGCAGATGTCAAGAATGCTTTTGTCATGTTGTGTCTATGCCTCTTGAAAAATATCATAACCATCAGCAGCAGCTATGTTGGCAAAGTCTTTCAGTGAAGACTTCAGTCTCTGAGTATCTGCCTATTAAAAAAAAAAAGTTTCAGATTTCCTCCTATTATTTTGATGTTTAATTTTGTTCTGTTAAATGCCAGAGGGATTCCCACATATTTGGACATTAAAACCAAATGAATGAAGGAATCCACCACTATTGATGTTATAATGAATACCGAAGAAAACTAGTAATAACTTATTGGTTATAAAAACTTGCCAAAATTCCTGAAAGTGAATTTCTAGTATTTGAATCATGCAGCTCTGACTCTCCTATAAATCAAAGATTTGTTGGATGTTCTCTAGTCTTCCTTTTGGGAATTTGTCTTTATTATTAATAATGTTATTTTTGTAGCATCACAGAGATTGCACAGCACTTTAAAATTGAAAAGTCCAGTCAATGCATGTAAGTGGCAGCCCAGAAATGCTCAAAGTCACGTGAGACAGGCTCTTTAAATGGTCATTTAAAATATGTCATACACAGGATGAGAAATGCTCTGCAAATCATCCAACTAAGAGATATGGATGTTTATTTAGATCCCATTACAGTTCGTGATCTTTTGCTCATTGTACACTAGCAGGGTCATTGTCACTCCTGAGCCATGCCTCACCTACCTTACCTTCCTTCCTTCTTGAAGGAATTAGGGTATGTGTGATAGTAGAACAATTTAGAAACCCCTGGTGATTTCCTCTTAAGACAGTGAGAATCTCTTCTCTTGATAACCAAATCCACTCTTGGGAACATGGTGTGACCCTTGGGGATGGGGCTGTGCAGGGCTGGGAGCTGGACTCGATGATCCTTGTGGGTCCCTTCCAACTGAGCTTATTCTGTGTCACTCTGGGATTCTTAAATCTGAGAAATCTTGCCATGAATTTGCACTTTTGGTTCAAAGCCCATTGCTGATTTAATTTTCTTTGATTTATTGAGTATACAGAGTATCACCTTTCTAAGACCCGAGTAATGTATTTTTTTTTGTTTACCATGTCTGTGGCTAAATGACTCAGTAAAAAATGTAATTGGGGGGTAGTTTGCTGAGTATGAGAACTTGAGACAGCCAGGATAACAATAACTCATTACACAACTTTGAACTGGTCACTTAAATACTTGGCATATCATTTACTCTGCCTTTAGATTTGGAATAGTGATGTGAATCCACCATAAGTACTGGGAAGAGTATATGTGCAAAAGATATTATAGGAATATAAACTATTTATATTTTGGGGTGCCCAGTTGTAAAAATCATAGTGGGGCTGTCTTTTTTTTTTTTTTTTCTTCCTTTTTTGTGCAAGTGTAATTTCTAAGCAAAAGTTCACACAATTACATGGAACTTCTCATAACTGTGTGGTGAACTGCTCTGGGCATTGCATGCTGCATTTTCCCATACATTATTCTGTATCTAGTTTCATTGCTAGATGAGGGTTTCTTTGGTTGGTTGGTTTGGTTTTTGTTCTGTGTTTTGGTAATGTGTACGTGTTTGTGAAGACATACAAAGGAGAATTCTTCCCAGGACTGAAAGGAGTAGCTCCTTTATATTCTGTACTCCAGTGACAAACACATCACAAATTATAATAGCCTAATACATACAGGAAAGTGAAAACAGATGAATTTGGTAGGAAGTTTTTCATTAATTTGTCATTCTCATGTTCTTTATATAGAACAGGTCTCTAAGGAATCAAAGTAACAAGTTGTCATATCATTTGACTCTTAGGCACAAGATAGTTTTTCCTTTTTGTCTGCTTTAATGTATGGTAAATGTTCTGCTATTTCTTCATATATTTTGAAATAAAGGTATATAGAGCAAAGAGCTAGTTTATCAATTTTCACAATTTTTTAACCCAAACTTCAATGACAAAGGGCTTCACAACAAAATTCAAGTCTTTGGCATTATTTTTGGCTTTTACTATGTATCTGTATCTGTCATCTTGCTCTCCATTATGATGATGTTTTCCTAACAATTATTTCCCTCTTAAACTGAAATATGTCTTAAAGCACAGATAGACTGAACTTTAGATCTAGGACTGAAGTACAGTTGTGCAAAATTCCCAATTCAATTAGGAAAATTGCCTTTACATTAGAACCACTAAACTATCTATGCATTGCATATCCCTATGAGTGAGCATAAACTGTTGTGAGAAGTTTTTTCTAGCATGTAGCTTTAATGTATGGTTTTACAGGTATCCTGGAATGTCCATTATGTAACATTGGTAATGTTCTTCCTGTCTTGTGCTATCTACATACTTTAGAGTTAATTGCCCTGTGTTTTTAAACTGCCTGGTTTATCACCCTGGAGAACCTTTCAACATTGTTTCACAATTGATTCCTTCTTACATTTTTCAAATAGGAATTTGTCCTTTAATCACATTTATTTGCTGACTATGAACAGAAAAACTTAAAGGAAGGGAGGGAAGACAGATGAAGAAATTCTTTGTATCTACTTTATATAAAAAGGATGACTTTAAGGATTCAGGGACCAACATTGTTAAAGGTACTGGTAATATGATATGGTCTATCATACCTCAAGGCTCAGATAGCCTTGAGCCAAAAATCTAAACGCTAATGGAAATGTAGCTGTGCTCTGCACGAGTAGCGCCTGGAAAATCACTGATGAAGAAGTGCTGCAAAATGTTACTGTTGTCTCTGCTGCCCCGTTTTACATAGCTTCAGCTAACAGAGCTGTCAGTGTACCTCTGGTGATCATGAAATCACTTAATGAAATGAAGTGTAACTAGCTCTCTACTAAAATAGTCCTTAATTAAGTGTGACCATCAAGTGATGGGAACCATAGTAGTATACAAGGGAATGCTTGTTCATTCCTGAAAGGCCTATTAGAGTAAGAGGAAATATGTGATCAGCACAGTTGTCTGAATGTCTAACACGGTATGGCATGGGAATGCCAGCATCAGAGTTCAAACACATGAGGAGTTACAAACCAGAATTATTTACACTATGTGATTGTAATCAATGCCCAGACACTTCTGAGGAGCCAAAGCGATGAAATGGTTCACTAACTTGCAGTATCTCATTAAACTGGTGAAATTCGCTTGGCTGAGACCACAGATCATGGACTCAACATTCTGCCACTGAGGCTACTCCTTACCCCCTGACAGCAGAGAAATGGGGAGGAATTACCAACTTCTGCATATTTTATTTTGAAGGGTTACAGAAATGAATTTGTATTTTTGTGCAGTTTATATTTGCAAAGACCTCTGTAGATGTGAAGTCCCATAGCTTCTGCTGTAGTGTTGCTATGATTGCCCCTCTTATCTATGCCGGAGGTGAGATGTGGGAAATGAAGTAGCCTACTGAGGACTGGAAAGTGAGTCCATGACAGAGCTAAAAGAACTTCAGACTCCTGACTTCTTTTCTTCTCAGTATTAATCTCTTTCTTGCAAAGCAAACCCAAAGCTAGCACTAAGAGAAGGCATGGAAAGCTGTGTGACTCCCATATCCTCTCATATTTTGGCAGTTTTGCCACACAGAAGTTTTTCTAGTGTGATAGGGTTGTTCCCTGGTATACAGAGCAAAGCCACCCATGCAACAGGGAGGACTGTAAGGACTGCCCCTGTGGAGCAGGCACTGTAGTCGTGTATAAGTTCTCTCTCTCTCATTGAGAATGCATCCTGGAAGTCTCCCTAAGATATACCAAGGATGGGAGGCATCCTAAGCAAAGGATGGAACCACTGCTGTGTCACTGCATTGCACATGCAGAAGATACGGCTTTATGTAAAAGCATGAGATGTAAAAAATAAATAAACAAGACTTTATACCTCTGGTATGTGTGTATATGCTTAGATGTGAACATGTGCATATATGCAGGTAAAAAACCTAACACTTTTGTAACTATCATTTGTAATTTAGAAGACAGGCAAAGCACTGGATGAAGATACATATTTTCTTTGAGGAAAAAAAAAAGGAGGAGGAAACAAATTCTGTGTATCTGGAGCTTTATTATCCTACACTTATACAGGCTACAACCTATAGAAACCTTTTTAATCCTTAAGGGTTAAGCAGTAGGATCAAGATTAGTGTTGGTGCAAGTTAAGGGCTGAGAGCAAGGCACAGAGGTAAAAAACAGAATAAAGGGCCTAAGAGAGCACTATCTTGCAGGATATACAAATAAGAAGTATTGCTTTTCTCATATGATAACCACAGCATAAAATATAAACATTGTTCACAAAAATTACATGAAATTTTTTAATCAGCCTGGGCCGGTTGTGTCTCTGACAAGGATCTTTCTTGCATCTTGTCTTTAAGGTGAAGAACATTTGAAAACACCAGCTCTTTGAACCTAGAAAGCTGAGTTTCACAGAATCACAGAAGAATTTAGATTAGAAAGGTCCTCTGGGGGTCATCTAGTTCACCCCCCTGCTCCAAGGAGGTCCAGCTAGATCAGATAGCTCAGGGCCATGCCTATTCAAGCCCTTTACACTCTCAAAGATGGAAAACCCACTCATCCCCTACTCCAGTATTTGACCATCTTTATGGTAAAATTTCTTTTTCTTATACTTAATTAGAGTTTCACATGCTACATCTTAAATCCGTTGCCTATCATTGGACACGTGCAGGAGAATCTGTCTCTGTCAGATCTGTAGCCTAAAGACAGGTAGTTTCCACAGTCAGGTCTTCTCTGAGCCTCCTCTTCGCCAAGCTTAACAGAGTTACCTCTTTAAGCATCTCCTCGTACGCCTGTGATCCAGTCCCCTGACCAGTCTGGTGGCCTACTGCTGACTTGCTCCAGTATGTCAATGTTTTTGCTCTACTGTGGAGACACCTCTTCATCCCCAAACTGACTTGTGCAGGCATCATGCTAATCTTCTCTATCATTCAAGTTTCAGCATACATTCTGTCAACAAAAGCATGATTTCATGAGAAGATAAGCCAGAACATTCATTTTTTTTAAAGGAAGAAACCTGGGGACAATGGAAATGTAAGACTTTTAACCTAAGCAATGTGTCCTTATGTTCTGGTCTTTTTCTCAGCCCACAGTTTTCAGTGGGTTCCTCCACTGAAAGGAAGTCTTCACAATCCCCTCTCGACAACCTGAGAGAAGTATTTACATCAACTTGAGCCCTTGGTTGTGATGTCTTCTCTGGTTCTCAGAGCTCTCCTTTTTGCTTCTGCTGAAGGATCCTACTCCTTGCACGTTTCACCACTACGTCAAGATTTGTTCTTCACTCCAGAAACTTTTTCCCCGAAAAGTTGCTCAGCTGCTCTTGGAAAAGCACAATTTTCTCCTCCTTCCCAAAGACGCCCCCTGAGTACAGCCACATTGTTGTCTGCTGTCTCCTGAAAGGAACATAATGTCTATTAGCGCAGAATAGCTCCAAATGAAGAAATTAAGAATTATACACTCAAAATGTTAACAGAAACATCACCAACATTGTTAAGAAAAGTTATTCATTAGGGTCTGGCTGTGATTTTGGAAATTACTCAGGGTGGTTTTATTAACTCAGGGTTAAAAACCATAAGGTGCTGTGTGTGAGGCTTTGGGGTTTGGACATATTTTTCCACGACTCTTTACATTTGTCAGCAAGAACATACAGCTCTTTTGACAGTAGGACTTGGGTGGGCCGATGGCTGCTGGATGCTGTAATAGGAGGTTGGCAGGACACAGAATGATAAACTTACTTGTCAACAGCCTTTCTGACTTTCTTAGGACAGACTGAGCTTTGTACCTCTGCAACTTGTTTCCCATGTAGTCCCTGGTAATTTTTTTGGTATGGGTTAATTGATTTTATATTTGCTTGCTGCTGTTATTATGTCTGCCCACCATGGAACCCTTCTCAGCCACAGAAGTTCATTTCGTATCTATTATTCCCTGATTTATTATGTTGCTTCCCTCAGCCAGAAAGTATTCTAATTAAATTGTTTGCATGTTGGTAGCAACAGCAATGGAAGACCAAAGAAAATAAAGAAGACATCCTCAGTAAATGTTGAAAATAGGGTCCATCCAGTGTGTGGCATAGAAAATTAGGCTCCAAGCACCACTAGGGAATCTCCAGTTGGGTGTCTGCAGCATTGCAAGCCAGAAGAGTTTACAGAGCACCTCAAGAGGAAGCAGACCTATGGCTCCATCTGCATTTGGTAGGACCCTTTCTCTGAAAAGCAAGGTACTGGCAAAGGTGGAGGCCAGATCACAGCAATCTGCAGGGCCCTTTTGGGCCCTGTGTCTGCATTTCCTTCCTATGAGTCTAAATTATTGTGTAGGATTGGTGGTCACTAAAGTTTCCCATGGCATGGATTTGGGATATTGCTAAGATAGGTGCATGGACCAGCCTGCTAAAACTATTTTTGCGTACTGCAGGGCAGATGCCTTTAATGTCCCATCACTTCATAGTTCATTTGTGGCTCTCCCTTCAGTATTCTGAGCATCTGCTCTTTCTCCCTCACACGGCAAATTTTTATTTCCTATTAGTTTTGTATGAGTTGCAATACAGTTGTATTAACAGCATTTTTCTGCAATGAATTTCACTGTTATTTTCTCTCCATATTTCTGCTTCCTTTCCTTTTTGTTTTCTCTTGGACATTATTTCTTCATCCTTGCTACTGACTGTTTTGCATAAACATACATTTATTTACAGAAACTCAGGAAATTTTCCTTGCTTTACTTCACAGCCAGGATATTGGCATAGAAAATGAATCACTTCTTATCTCCCCTTGTTTTCCCTTGTTCCAAGGTAATTTTTCCAGGCTAGCACAAAGCTTTGAGTACTCCTATTTTTCTTTTTAAAACAGGGCTCTGAATTGCCATTGCCTGGCACTGCAGGTATGGTCAGAGTGCTCATTCACTGGGCTCAGAGTACATCTCATTAAGGCTACTCAAGGCAAGCTCACAGTTTGCTGGGGGTGAGATGTACCCCAGCAAATGTCACCTTTTTTATTAGACTTGAATGAAGCTGAGTAGAGTGGCATAAAAGGTCTCTGCAGAAATAAACAGAGCCGATCAGGGGCTAAGTGCAGTTTTCCCACGCAATTTATATATTTCAGGATTAGGCCTGGCATTTTGCAAAATGCTGTTTGAAGCTGTTAATTAGGTTTGCCTGAAGAGACCAAAACAGACACAACTAATTGATTGAGATTATAGTTACAAGATTGGAACGTCTCACAGTGAAATCTCTCAATGTATGTTCTCGTTTAGGTCTGTTCTTTGTGGTTTTTTTGGAGGAGGCAGATAAAGACTGCACCGTATCACTGATATAGCGAGGAATACTTTAGGGAGTATCATCCATATCTCAAATCCACTCTTGTTAATAAGAGGTTTCTTTACTGTCTTCATTCTACTTGTATTTTTGACAGGAGGAGCACTACCAGGTCACTTTTCAACTCTTTATGAATAAAGCCCAACAGGAAGCCTTTTTACAGCACCAGTGCATCAGTAAGTACAAAATAATTTAATCAAGTCTCATAGTCCATCCAGTTACTGGCAAACCTGATTCATTTTATGAATAATTTTACTTGGATCCTAGTGAGAAAAATGTTCTTATTAACACTATGAGCAACAAATTTCCAGACAAAAACATGGAGGAGGGAGAGTATGTATAGACACAGTCTGGGGGGGGGATGTGACTTCATTGCCGTTCACACGATAAGAGGGTTCACTTCAGGAGCTGGTAAAGGGACACAGACTTGAAAGGCCAGGCTACAGGAAATGGGGATAGTGAGTCAGGAAATGGCAGCCTTCCCTCCGAGTCATCCTTGAACCACTGCCCTGGTGTGCTCAGAGTGGGAATTGGATTAGTAGAGATGCTGTTCCTTCAGAAGAGATTTCAAACTTAGGTCGTGACCATTTGATGTTGTCAAATGTTACGTGCAGTTTCTCCTTAAAAGCATGGATTTCAGTTCCCGCATCTGCTCTGATCCCTAGTGTGGGTGGCTGCCTGTGCTCTGTAGCTGTCCCTCTCTGCAGTGGCAGATATTCCATGCCTCCTCCCTGGCCTGGCTCTCTGTCCTGGTGCTGCGATCCCTGTTACGCACCTGCCTCGCTTCTCATCAAAGTCACTGCATGGCTGGTGACCCAGAGGTGTCTGGCACGGCTGGTAAATAGCTGTATTTTCCTGTTAGAAAAACATTACTCTGTAACACTTGGTTGGCTTACCAGAAGCAGAAGAGCTGTCTGTTAGGGAGCCAGTGGGGGTATTCAGTGGTTGTACGGGTGCTCACTAGAAGGGTACGTGGGGTCAATTCCTCTGTCAATGTCTGTAAGTATCTACAGAGGGGGGCCAAGAAGACAGAGCCAGGCTCTTCTCGGTGGTGCCAAGCAATAGGACAAGAGGAAATGAGCAGAAACTGAGGCACAGGAAGTTCCACCTGAACGTAAGGAAGAACTTCTTTACTGTGCAGTGATTGTGCACTGGAGCAGATTTCCCAGAGAGGCTGTGGAGTCTCCCTCACTGGAGATACTCCAGAACCATCTGGACGTAATTCTGTGCCACGTGTTCTAGGAAGACCCTGCGTGAGCAGGGAGTTTGGACCAGATCTGGTCCCTTCCAAGCCGATCCATTCTGCGGTTCTGGGCTGAGGGGGCGGCGGCAGCACGGCTGAGGCCGCGGGTCGGGTCACAGCCGGGAACAGGCGCCTCACCGGGGACGAGCGCCGTGCTCGGCCCTCTCAACTCGCCTGTTAATGGACGGGACGGGGTTACGCTTTGTACCGAATTACGGCCCGGAGGAGCTGCCGGCACCCGGAGCCGGCGGGAGACCCCCGAGCGAAACGCGCCGCCGGGG
>VWZU01002045.1:3261877-3333789 GCA_013397095.1 Sterrhoptilus dennistouni
GGGCCCGGCCCCGCCGTGCCGCCTTCCCGGGGCCAGGGCACCGCGCCGCCCCCGCCGGTTCACGGGGGAGGCTCCGTGTCCAGCTCCTCACGGAACCTCACCACTGGTAGGGTTGGAAGGGGCCTCCGGAGGGGCATCCCGTCGGAACCCCCCTGCCAAGGCAGTGTTCCCTGGAGCAGGTGACGCAGGAAGGCGTCCGCGTGGGTTTTGAACGTCTCCGGAGATGGAGACTTCGTGACCTCCCTGGGCAGCCTGTTCCAGTGCTCTGGCACTCTGAATGTAAAGAAGTTCACAGAATTACAGAATACACTGAGTTGGGGGGGACCCACAAGGACCACCGACTCCAGCCCCTGTCCCTGCACAGCCCCATCCCCAAGGGTCACACCCTGTGCCTAAAAGTGTTGTCTGGTCACTTCTTGAACTCTGCCAGGCTCGTACTGTCACCTCTTCCCCGAGGAGGCTGTTCCAATACCCGACAGTCTGTTGCAGTTTATGGTCACTGTTTCTCATCCTGTTACTGCACACCACGGAAAAGAGTCTGGCACCATCCGGTTTGCATCTGCCTTTGAGATATTTATATGCATTAATGAGATCCCCTCTCGGTCTTCTCTGGACTGAACAGACCAGCTCCCACAGCCTCTCCTCATATGAGAGATGCTCCAGGCCCCAAGTCATCTTGGTGAAATGGTTCTGCTAGGCTACAGGCAGGTTGGGGATGGCTGCAAGCGGGGCTGGGTGAGGCCACTAAATTCAAGCCCTCAGGATCCTGGCACTGGCCAGGACTCACCAGGCTTCTTCAGGGAGAGCAGAGCCACCAGCACTGGGGTTGTCTTACGGTGACAGAGGGATAGGTGCCAGTAACTGAAACCCAAGTGCTCTGTTCATTACAGGTGATGATCTCAAATGATTTTTCTTCAAGACAAACCAAAACCAAACAGCAAGTAACTTGGATGTTGAATTTCAGTAGCGATTGACTGTGCTTCCCTTTTGAACCTTGTGTGTCTTGGTTTTCCCTCATTAAGCATTCTCCTTAAAAGAACTAATATATTCTCCTTAAAATAACTAATACATTGACTGCATGGTTTTTGGGAGCAAAACTGTCTGAAGAACAGAGCCCTGTGCTTTAACAGCCTGACTGTGTGCATTCATTGGGGAAAAAGTCGAGAGCAGTTAGACCACACTTCCAGGCTGGCTCTCAAGGAGGCCAAGGCCACTGAGATTTTGGGATTATTCATATTTCAAAGCCAGCTTGAAATACAAAATTGTTTAGAGGCTAAAGGAATGTAAACAATTGTCACATGTAGTTGTTGGGGATTTTTTATGAGAGAGGTTTGTATTGCTTAAAAATTGCTTACAATTGCTAATTTAGCATCTGTGTGGGATGCTGTATTGTCTGGACTGCTATATTTGCAATCAGAGCAGATAGCAGAAGCACAAGCACTTCCTGCACGGCTTCTTGGCTGCGACCTGGACTGATCCCATGAACAGCAAGTCAGGGTGAGCAGTGTTGGACTTGGATGCCTTCTTCCATTATTGCTGGTGTGTTAACCTAGCAAAACTGCTTGGCCACTCTGCTGAGCTTGCCACGTAGTTCCAGCTGTACTGTAAACATCTGTCTGCCAACTGACTGAAGCCACTGTGTTCATTTTGTGTGGGCTACTGAACAGCTGTCAGATAGGAATGACTTGGTTATCACATGTCTTAACCAATGTTCTAGATTCAAGAGGTTCTGAGTGCCTTTATCCTTGCCTGACTTACCTGTTTTTTGACTAGATCCTTCTGAGCTATATGTTTTCAGTCCCTTAGTAGGCCTTTAGTGTGCTGGATGTCATCCTCCTACAGAGCTTAAGTAGATTAGACAGGAACATTGAGTACATTGGATCACTATGGATCCACTCAGTTCTTCTATACATCTCTTTACCAGTAGAGTCCCATCTCTTTGAGACTTAGTGATACTAGTTTTGACAGGATGCATTATGCTGTTCAAGGCTATGTCTGAAAACCATAAAACTACAAAAAGGGGGTTTTCAGGACAGCAGTACAAGCAACTGTAGTGGCAAATGAGCTGAGATCTCTGAGAGTTTTATTCTATCAGCATGGGCATGTGTGTTGCTTTCAAGGTGACAGTGGGGTGTGACTGAGAATACCTGTGCAATGAAATACACTATAGACTTGGAAGTGTTTGGTTTGGAAAAAGAGTGCTTTTCGCAAATGTTAGTATGCATTTAGCACTCACTAGGCCATCTGAAATTAAATGAGAATTTCAAAACACTTGATCCTTCAAATCAGACTGTCCATGTATATGAAGGAGCATAGGAATGTTCGTTCTGAAGTTGGAGAAACAGGCTTATTGAAGAGATCCTAATACAGATGGTTAGGCTTCAGGACATGAAATTTGGGATTTATTTGGCTGAATACTCCAGAAGGCATTATTAGCTTCTCTGTGACTCATCCAGGCTGTCTGAACTTCTCAGATTGAAGAAAGGAAGCAATGAGCAGGTTAAAATATGTCAGAGCTTCCTGTCTTGCCTTGAACAGAAGGAGTTTAGAAAGACCTTTTTCATATTCTGCTGATCCAAGTTGAATTCAGTGACTGGGCAAAAACAGGAGAGAAAATGCTGGTTGTAGGATGCCATTCTTGCCAAACCTTTTCAGCCTCCAAGGAAGGCTTATTTTGGCAGAATGTTAAGCCATGCTTTTTGGACTGCTTTTTATTTGGGGAGGCTGATGGGAAAGATGCTCCTCCCCAGGCACTGAACCATAAATATTTGGCTTTTATACATCCAGAATTCCTGTGAGTAGACACGGAATAAGTGACAAAAACCCTGAGCTTTTACCAAACCTGTGGAATTCATTTCAACTTTGCCAGGTGTTTGGCTGTGAGACTGTGAGGTCCCATATTTAACAGCTCATACACTTTGCCAATAATACGTAAAGTGTTTCATTATCTTATGCATTGTAGTTGGCACACATCAGTTTGCAGACAAAGAGTGATGGTTTATGGTATTTGTGGATTCCATATGCAGTTGTAGGCATGAAATGATGTGTGGTGTATGATAAGACAAATACAGAATGAAAGAGTTCACATAACAAATATAAGATATTTTCAAGTATCCAATAACTAAAACCAAAAATTGCTAAGTAGCATCAGTACTTTGATTTTTTTCTTTTTTTGTAATTGTTTAGGATAAAAAACAAATGAGAGGCATGCCTTCAGCTCACCCAAGCTGTTCAAGGAGTACTTGGGGCAGAGGGAGAGCTAATTTATTCTGAGACTGCAAAAATATCCAGACCTTTTAGGATATTCATCCTAAAGGCCAAATTTTTCACAAATTAAAGCTTAATTTAGGTGGACAAGCTTATAGGACCAGCTGCATACCACTGCATATTCACCCTAGTTCCCAGTATCCAGTAAAGGATTTCAATCAGTATTGAAATAATTACTGCAAGATTCTGGTTGTAGTTTTATGGATTTTTTTTTCCCTGTGGTGTTTTCACTGTTTGCTGAGTTTTAATCTTTCCAGAAAAAAAAAATCAAAAAAAAAAAATCAAACAGATTGAGACTTTAACCTACTTCTAAGTACATCTTTGATTGAGAAAGTCTTTAATGTGTTGCTTTGCAGCATAGAAGTGTATTTAAGTGTGCACTTCTTTATGTATAATAAATGTTGTGCTGAGGTAGGGTCTAAGGATGAAAAGCAACTGCCTATTTACACCAGCAGCTCCCCAGGCATGGGAACCTTGTGTGTTGCAAGAGTGGCGACGTTTTCTGTGGCAGTGCTTGCAGCAGCCTGTGTGGTCTGCCCTGCTGGCTTTAGCAGCCCGTCTGAACTGGCAGGGGCCAGCAGCCCGGGAGACCTCGGTCCCTGGGTGAGCCCTCCACCAGCCCACCACGGAGCCATGGGGCTGCTCCCCAGCTGCAGTGAGCCGGGCAGCTCAGGGAGATCTGCTCTGTCTCACCAGTTGGAATGCAGAAAAGAACAATTCTGGGTATCCAGAAGAGCGAGGAGGAGAAAGTTTGACTATGAAAAGCAGAATGGGGAGTTTCTTGCTTTCATGTCTTCTTCAAGGACTTTGGCAGACTGGTGTGTTTTGTGGTGGTTCTGCTGCTGCTTAGGACCTCTGACAGATGCACTTCTTTTTAGAGAGCTAGTGAACCTTCTGTGTGAACAAGAAAACGTGTCATTTGTCTGATGCTAAATTTCAATATTTTAATTATTCCCCCTCCCCCCCTTGAGGTGTCTTAGAAGTAAGGAAGATGATTTAAATGAGATTTTTATTGTAATTTCTAGTGAATTTCCTGTGTTGTAAACACTGAAGGAAAAACTCAAAGGCAGTCCCATCCCTTGTGGGTCTGGGGTCTGTTATTCATGTGACCAAGAAATGAGGACAAGATAACAGTACAATTATTTATATGTATCTGAATTAGAAAATTATAAGTAACTGTATGAAGTTTAACAAAGACAAGTGACCAGTCATGCACCTGGGAGAATGCAACCCTGGATGCACACACAGACTGGGGAATGAGATGCTGAAGATCAGCACAGCAGAAAGGGACCTGGGGGTCCTGGTTGGTGGAAAGTTGAATGTGAGTCAGCAGTGCCCTGGCAGCCAGGAGGGCTGACCCTGGCCTGGGGGCATCAGGCACAGCATCACCAGCCAGGCAAGGGAGGGGATTGTCCTGCTCTGCTCTGCACTGGGACAGCCTCACCTCCAGTGCTGGGGGCAGTTTTGGGTGACACAATATAAGAAAAGATTTAAAGCTATTGGAGACTTCAAAAGGAGGTCTGTGAAGATGGTGAAGGGCCTTGAGGGGAAGCCATACAAGGAGCAGCTAAGGTCACTTGGTCTGCTCAGCCTGGAGAAGAGGAGACTGAGGGGAGACCTCATTGCAATCTGAAACTTCCTGGTGAGAGGAAGCGGAGGGGCAGGTACCGATCTCTTCACTCTTGTGACCAGTGACAGGACTTGAGGACATGGCCTGAAGCTGAGTCAGGGGCAGATAGGTTGGCTGTCAGGAAAAGGTTCTTCACCCAAAGGGTGGCTGGACACTGGAACAGACTGCCCAAGAAAGTGGTCTCAGCACCAAGCCTGACAGAGTTCAAGAGCATTTGGATAATGCTCTCGGGCACATGGTGTGATTCTTGGGCTTGTCCTGTGCAAGGGCAAGAGTTGGACTTCTGTGATTCTTGTGCTTCTCTTCCAACTCAGGATATTCTATGATTCTATGGTAGCACCTGCTTAGATGCAGGTGATCACTAAAATTGCATATTACAGGTTGTCTGAATTTAGTGGTTTCTTATTAACAGAGGAACAGGCAGTTCTAAGAGATGCATATTCCTTTTTGTGTTTAAAAGAAGCAAAACCCAAGAAACTTTGAAAAAGCCCGAATGTTTTGAGGAAAATGTTGGAAATAAAACTTTCCACTGAATCTGTCTTACTATGCAGACACTTTTGTGGCTAGTCTCACCTCTGGTGACTGTACAGATACAGTTTGTTCATATTCCTGACAGGACAGTTGTGAGGCCCTTTTTTGGGGACTGATGATATAAGAAAAGACCACAGGATTCTGATTAGTGTATCAACTTGCTGTGTTTGCTGCTTAACCTCCCTTTTGAGGAAACTACCTTATTTGGAGAAAGTAGCATACACAGATCCAGATTCAACAGTGTTTTCTGGCTGATATGGCAAAACACAGTTTTTATTATCCCAGCTTCTATGGGGGAGTTCGCTATTTTTGATTTTATCTCAGTTGTCTGGACTCTCCCTACAGTGGACAGACAGAAGCTTTCCACAGACATAAAAAATGATCCCCAGTTTGACTGTGGATATCTGTGTTTAGAGCAGACATTGATTTAGAGAGGACTTAAGAGTTCCTTAACTATTAGTCTGTCATCTATTTTTTGCATGTTGGGCAGAAAATAATTCAGTATTGTCTAGCTTTTAGTAGTAATATATCACGATTAAGATGTTTATGTAGGATAAAGATAGCAGAAAAATTCTGAGAAGGCTTGCTGATACATTTCTGAGTGGACTAACCCCAAAAGTGAAATCAGTTACTGGTACTCTCTGAACAATGTGGGAAAACCAGATCATATCTGTTTGGGCCATATGCTCTAAATAACCTTTGAGAATATGAGCATGAGGTAAATTATGGTTATTGTTAATGAACTGGCGGTTTAATTTTGAACTACATCTTAAATGAGAGAAATGTCAGATGATTATTTTCTAACAGCAATCACCTGTATGAAATTTCATTAAAATATTTGTGAATAATTAACAAAATGAAATCACTGACATTTTATCAAATCTTTGCCTAAGACCTGAAGATCTGGTGCAATATGCAGCTTTCATGAAGTGAAATAGAATGGCCAGAGTTCCATCTGCCTAAAACATGGGTTTTATGTTCAGTGCAGAGAAGGAAACTACAGTTTAAGATTCCAAGAATTTGCGATATAATTTCAATATTTGTTCATCTTTTTTTCAAAGACATCTGTGCATGTAGAAGTAATAAGGCACGTTCTTACGTCCATGCACATCATTTTAGGTCTAGGAGTGCAGAGTGTGAAAATAAATTTTTCTTACGTTGCATTTTAATCAGGATAAAATGACAGTTTTAGAGTTGCAGAGTGCATGTAACAAGATAAGCAGTGCTGCTTCAGCACAAATTGCATGTATTGTTAGAAAGAGGTATGTACTTAGAAAGCAAATGACAGCCTTGAAGTTATGGTGATATTGTAAAGCATTGATGTATACTGGTTATCTTTTATATCATTATTACAACCTTGGCACACATGGTTATGGCTCAAGAATTTAATTTCCTTAGTTTTATATTTTTTGCAGTCCTTAAAATCTGCCATATATCCGAGAAAGAGTACAGTCAATGAAAGAATTTAATAAAACTTAGTTTCTCGGCAGCACAAATTATTAGAAAAGTGAACATTTGTATCAACATTTTATTCACACTAATGTCCTCTCAATATATTGTCACAGCTTTCCCCTGTTGTTGTTGGGAATTGCATATACTGAAGTCAAGCAGAATTAAGCTTTCATGAGCAGATAATTAACAGATAAATGTATTATCTCAATACTCTGTAAATTAGTTGTTGTTCTTAAAGAGTTTCAGAATCCCTGGTTGTGGGTTTTTTAAATTTTTTTTTTTTAATTTTTTTTTTATTGTTTTGTTTTGTTTTTGTTTTGTTTTGTTTTTGTTTTTATTTTTTCCCCCAAATTTCATGTTCTTATTTGGTTTTTTTTAAAAACTGAGTTTATACCTTTTGAAAACACCAGCATGCTGTATGGTGACTGGCGATTTTTATTTAAACTGATTCTACACATTGCCTTGAAATAGTCTTATATGTCAATGTAGCTTGGAAATGTGATCCATTTCTTGAACTGTAGCTAATAATGCTCTGGTCTCTTACTATTGTAATGGTGTTAATTCTTCCCAGTCTCTGTTTTGCTGGTCTGGTTTGCGCAAAGAGTTTAAAAAGGCCAGGAACCTAAGACCACCGGCATTGCAGGGAAATAACATCTGAAAAGTTCCCAATCCTGCAGTCTGCCCTCCTGCTGCTGAAGAGCAATAACAGACTTGATTTGGGTTTATTTGTGGATGCCTATTTTATAAGAAACAACAAATCAAAGAAATAAATCAGTGCAGATCTTATAGGACATTTTATCTGCTTTATATTGTTGGTTGCTGTAGCATGACTGACAGAGAAGGAAACACACTTGCTACTGGGAACATGTGTAATGTTATTTTCTTTACTGTGGTACATTTCTGTAATTTTGTTTATATGCTCAACACTTTCTCCCACCTTATTTTACTTTTTTGCTCCCAAATTTGCAGATTTTATAGTTCTTCTAAGTTGTGGGGGATTTATTTATTTATTATTTATTTATTTATTTTCACCTTGTGTCAATCTTGCAATTCCTATTGAGTCCTTAGTTTGGAAAAAAGCCTTCATGATTTCAACAGGTGGTCTCCTGGAATCACCTCTTGGGTTTTGCCATATTGGGTCTTCTAGAGATGTCTTTTAGAGAATTGAAGCTGAAATCACTGTGCTGCTTTGTCCAGGTACAACGTGAAATTGTATATGAAAATCTTTATCACCAGTTGGGATGTACAGAACCACTCTTTGAGTTTGCTGTGTTACAGAAGTCTCATTGAACTACATACATGATGAGAAGAGCAATAAAGAGAGACTGCAAAGTCTGTGCCATCCTTCCAGAGGCCAAGGAATAAGGCATGGCAAGGTAATTTGGGATAGAGTCAAACAAGTCCACTATTGGTTTTTTTTCTTTTGTGTTGCTTCAGCAGGTGAAAGGTGCCTTCTTTATTCAAATGATGTAATGTGGAGATGTCTTTTGCACAGGTAACTATAATACATGTGCTGTAGGGTTGGGGGAAATGAGATCCCGTGTTTGCTTTTATATTCAGAATCTGCTCTGTTAAGTTGCCAGGTTCATTACTAGTTTCCTTGAATGCAGAAGCATTTCTGTTTTGCCGGTGTTTTGCTAAAATAATGTTTCATTGTAAAGAACAGGCCTTATCCTGTTTGTATTTTTTAATCCTACATTTGCTGGTGTAATCACATAAGCAATTAATAATAGCCAAACAGTTAACAGTAAAACAAGATGTTCTTGATTTGGATTTAAGTTGTCAAAGAGTCCTTTGCTGAACCATGCAAAATGCTTCAATTGTGTGATCATTTTAATCACTGCTAATGAAGTTGACACCCCCATAATGTTATTTTTGGCTTTGATACCTAAAGAAATTAGTGAAGTGACTGGAGAGGGTTTGGTTGTGTTCCACATCTCACAGTGTTGTGAGACACTGAGTTGCTTCAGGGAAGCAAGAGAAAATCAACACTGGAATTATCAGTGTTCATCTTCACTCCCACTTTGATTCTCCTCTGGTTTCTTTTAGCATCTCACTTCTTTTCCTCAATGCAGCAGCAGGAGACCGTAATAATTCAGTCTGTGCAGGAAAAAAAGAAATACTAAAGAAATACTAAAAGTGGCTTGATCTTTTAAACTATGTTTCTGAGGAAAAATAGGTGTTACTTTAGGGCTCTTTGGTAAAGTGGTTTTACAAAATCTAAGTAATGGACATTTAAAGCTAATCGGGTTTAACCTGAGAATAAACTGAAAAATAAGTTATGCAAGGGTAAGTAGTTAGTGGAAAATTGCTAAGGTGTATAGTAGAGTGTCTATAAGGATGTCTATAAAACAAGCTATCTAAAAGATATGAACTGTAAATCAACCAGAAGTTACAGTCTGTGTGATCAGGAGGCTGGTCCAAATGGAGATGGGAATTTCTGTTGAATTTCTAGGTTGTACCACAGGAAAGCAGTAAGGAAAAGGGCTGGTTGTTTATTTTTAAGTGACTAATGCCTTCTGACTTTTCTGTCAAATAGGCCAAATATGGGTTGCAACTTGACAAGATAATTAACATTTAAACTCTATGGGTTTTTTTGCCATATTTCATTCTTAACTAAAGAGTAGGCTCTCTTCAGGAAAAACATGATAATGATGTCTAATTGTTAAAATGTGATAGTTAGCACTGTTAAAAGACTTTGCTTAGGTTGTAGTGTAGGAGAAGAAACTTCCTTCCCTCCATTTTCTTTAAATTGTCCAGGTCCTGACCTCAGGCCTTAGTGTTCAGAAACCAAAGACTTCACCCTTTCTTTGCTTCCATGGTCAGTTCAGGAAGCAGGAATAAGGGATCTCCCAAATTATGCCAACAGTGTTAGTATGGGATTTTGCTTCCCTTCCATCTGGAAGGATCTAGCATCATCTCTAGCTGGTACCACTGGGATGGCTGCAGGACTAGACCTGACCTCTCTCATTTCTAGGGAATGTAGGCAGGGCTGGCACACTGGCCTTCATCAGCTGAACTACACTGAAGTGCCCTAAATTTATTCAGCCGTCTTGAAGCATTCTGTTAAGTGTTGGGCATACTTAGAAGCTCAGAAATTATATTAATATATGTATGTCTATAGGTTGAAGGAGCAAAAAGAGCTGTAATATTAGAATAGAAAATGTACTGGAGTGACAAAATAGTCTGCTGGTGGATAAGTGGCTTGATGCATTAAAATTCATGTTCAAAGAAACTAAATAAATTAACTGTACCCCAACGTGTCTGTGGTGCGAATTAAAAGAAATATTATAGTGTTGTGGTTACAATATTGATCACTTGCTTGGAACTAATAATGAAATGTGTCATGATAAGACAGGGTCAAAAATATGATAATAATGTGAAACTTTGTTTCTGTATAGGAAGTACAAACATCATATGGGTGTATAGGGCAGAATTTTTTTTTGCTATGCTATGACTGAAATTTTAAAGTAAATTGCCAGAGGAGAAGCAAGAAGAGAAACAGCTTGAAATTTATGTCTGAGTTCCTGTGCCAGACATGACTAAAAGGTAGCTGTCAGTCAGTGCAGCAGCCATTATCATGTACCAAAGCTCAGTGTTCTTGTGGGCATGAAAAAGCCAGAGAGATGTTAGATAAAACTGAGGAACTATCTCTAAAAGGAAATTAAAACAGCCAAAATGTTAAATTCCTTGAAATTTCATGAATTATAAGAGGTGGGTTTGGGGTCTTTTTGAGAGGTAGTGTGCTTTTTTTTTTCTCTGAAAATTAGCTTTTAAACAGACCAAAAAAAAGAATAAAAGAAATAAAAGGACATAATTGAATATGTGGAAGTCATTACAAGTAAGGAACATACAAAGGAGAATTAACTTTCACAAGATACATGCCAAAACATAGGAAGGTACACCCAAAAGATTTTGAAGAAAATTATGAAATATAAACAAGTAAACAAATTCGCTTTTTATCTCAAACACATCCAAAGCTGAAACTCTACTTCTAAATCTATAGAATATAACAGTGTGATAGCAGTGTACGGATATTCACCATGGAGGAACTTACAGCTATTGTAACATTTTTCAGGAGGGGAGGATAGAAAATATATTCAAATTGAAGCAGAATAGTTTTAGGCTAAGTATAGCATAATTTTTATATTATTCTGACGAAAAGCACTGCTTAGTGAGTAGTTTAAGTGACACAAATATGAAGTTGGGGGTGGAAAGTGGCTGTTGTGCTGCCAGTCTAGAGTCTTTGACTTTGTGGTAGGCAGAAGCTAAGTAATAAAGATTAGGTGAGAAGGCACAGGCATATGCCTTATGAAGAACTGACATTGTGGTTTTGTATTCCTGCCTTGCTGTTCTACCAGTGTTTTTGAAGGAGTTGATGTAAGCTTGTTGGATGCTGTGTGCTGCTCTAAGAAACATGATCCAAAGTCATCACCATTCCTCTTACAAAATTATGTTGTTCAGTAAGTGGGAAAGTTCCCTTCTCAGAATGATGTGAGAAGTAAAAAGCTAACTTTGCAGAGAAAAGGGTTTTTCTGCTAAAGCCTTACTAGTTTAGTCTGCATACGTGGGCCTATTGCTGTATTTATGAGATGATGAAGGACAAGGTAGGCTATTCAAGAAGAAGGTCCTTTACAGGTCAGCAGAAAAAAAGCTCATAACACTTAAAGACTGAACTATAAAGTGGCAGTTGAAATTCTGTGTTAAAAAATGTGAAATAATCCACTTAGGGTGGAAAGCCAGCTGTGACCGTATGTTATGCAGTGCTAGACACCACATAAGCTGTTGCTGTTCAGGGAAGTCACCTTGAAATAGTTGCAGGCAAGTCTAAAGCAAACCTTAGCTCACAACCAAAAAGCTAAGTAAATTTCAGGAATGAATAGAAAGGGGACAAGTAAACAGAAAACAGCCCAGACTTTGCTCAAATGAAGGGTAGATTTCTTGTTCTTTGTAACAAGGCAATTAACTAGATGTGTACTAAAGGTTACTATACAGTTATGTATTGACTGATTTCATAGTAAGCCAATCCAATTTAAAAACAGCAGACCCAAAGAATGACAGAAGTGCCAAAATGTCTAAATGAAACATTTCCCTCCCCCCAAAATGAAGTTTTTTGAGGTCACGTTGCAAGTTGCTTCTCCAAGCCCTTGCAGCTGTGGGATTCACAGTCTCCTACTTAAAAAGAATTGTTATTGATGTGTCATACCATAACTATCAAGAAACATCAAGCTTTTGGGAAAATAGTCTAGTGGGCAGCTCTTACAGAGCCGTTTCAGTATCTCTCAGCACATAATTGTCTGTGATCCACCAAACAGGCAACATCCCTGGTGTTCAAAAATGGTTTATGTTACAGGTTACAAGCCAACTCTAAAAACTGATTTGTGGCAAATGACACTTCATATGCAAATCATTTGCTTAAAGACAGTGAATGTCAATGTTAATTTTTATTAAAGATGAAAGATAAAGATGCAAGGTGAAAAACAGCAGGAAGGTTTTCTTGTGAGGGAGCAGAGACATTTAGTCATGCAAATGATTGGCATATTAGCCAGAATCAACAGTTACCTTAGCTTTCTTTTCTCATTCCCATGCTTTTGGAGATTTGAAGAAGGTTCATGTCTTCTCCTCCTTCCTGTGCAATAAATAGTTGAGAATATGAATATTTTCAGTGTCCTGGGGCAATCCTTTGAGTTAACATAGGAGAGACAACGTGTCATTTATGGTTTTGGCATCTCCTTCTGCAGACTCACAAATGTATCCTGGACAATATTTGATGGTTTCAGGCTTGAAGGATTTGAGTTAGCCAGAAGGATTAGATTATTATTACCACTTTCTTAACGTCAGCATAGATTCCATCGGCTCTGGCAGAAATGATAAGGACAATTGGCCTGCCCTATGCTTCAGATCTGACTGTTACACAAATTTAGGAATATCCATCAGTTAAACTAAATAAATATATGTATCTATATTTATATATGCATATAGGAACAATGAAATCTGTATCTCTTGTTTGTTAAACCTGGACTGCAAAAAATTTGGGAACACATTATGATGTCTGTTTCCTTAACAGAAGTTGCACTAATAAGTCTATTTACTTTGCATTACTTTTTTGGATGGCCATATTGACTGCTCTGAGTTACATCAAACTCAGGCACAAAGTTTCCAAACTGAGACAAGCTCTGCCAAAACAAAAAGAATTCTGTTATTGTTGAACTCTAGATGCCTAACATGCAACTCTCAAATGGCAGTGCTGTGTTTTGGGAAATACTGATCAACTGAGACCCAGAAACAGACAACAAAAGGACTTTGCTGGTTCCAAATGGCAAATTCCCTTTCTCTGAAAGGGCAAAATGAAAGGAGGTAAGGGATGTTTACAGATAGTGCTTGTTATTCCTTCTTCCTTACGCATTTCTAAATATGCAGTTTCCTCTTTGGGAGGATTTCTTAGCTAGGTAGGACTGATATTTCTAGCAAGTATTTAAAGTAGAGGAAAAAAAGAAGAGTAAGATCAGTGGAGCTAGTGAAAATGAGAGGAATTCTAGAGCATACCAGCCAAATTTGTTTATATTTTGCAATTTACTATAAATGCCTTTATGGTATTTTCATATGTTGGGGGGAATTCTCCAAACTTTTGCTCAACTAATTCCATGGGAATTCATGTGAATAATGATGTCAACATTCATGATAGAGAAATAATTATTGTTGTACTGGATAGCTCGTCAGCCTGTCTAGTACTACCACAGATTTTTGCATGTGTTAAGCTAGGCCAAACCTTAAGAAATGAAGCTACATCAAGGTGCTTTGCTTTTTCTCCATCCTAAGGACTGTATACTTCTAGAAAGCACAAAATTCATGCCTAGACCTGGGAGCGACCAAAACACTCGCCTTTCTTCTTCTATTTTCCCCCTCTTCTTTTTGTGATTAATATCCTAGGTGTGTTGTTCATTAATTCTTGGCATCTGCTGTTGTCACTTTTTGGGATAAAAATCTATGAAGTAAAATACCTCCCTACTTAATAATTTTTCCAGCAAGTGCTCATTTTCTCCCTTTGCTCATTTCTGTTTATTTAAGGAATTACCAAGGTGTTGTAAGGGATAACTCATAATTAGGAGTCTGGGGATGTACAACATGACATGAGGGCATTGTCCACTCTGAGATACGAACAGTGCAGGCTTTGCTGCTGGCACTGTGCTAGTTGGGAGGGCCGTGCTTCTCCTAGTGGGAGCATGAGCAAGGCAAGTGGAAGAGTACAGGTGCTGAGCACAGCAGTTCTGGTATCAGCAAGGTTTGCAGGGCATCTATGCTCACAGTCTTGCCCTCAAGGGCTTAAAATTCACATGTAGCTAGTGAAGAAACAGGCTTGTCTCAAATTAAATAAAGCCAGAGTGTAATTAAATAATAAAACATGACAAACAGTGCATTTCTAGGGAATTACAGCATGCCTTGGGTGGAGTTATAAGGCATGAGGCCAAAGGTTGTATGGCTTCATCCAAGAGGCACAGAAAGCCCCTGATGCTGACAGTGCTAGATAAAGGAAGAATGGATGGTGTGGGCAGTCTTTCTGCATACAGTTTAGAAACCAAGCTTTGATTTTATGCTGTTTGGGCATGGAACTGCCTGTATCTCTTGCATGCCTCTTCTGGCCTCAACTGGTTAACCAGCTAAGACTGCAGAATGATGCTGGCACATCCAGACAGCCAGTTCAGCACCCGAGTACCTCTAATGAGTGGAGCAAAAAGTCTTACCCTGGATCAAGGCAGTTTTTGCCAGCCCCTGTGCTGGGGCTGGCATTTCCATGAGTAGAGCTCAAGAGCAATGACAGCAGCTTCTAACTGTGGTATGGAGAACCAGGGACTGGGAGAATGAGAGGATCCCTGGGGGTGCTGCATAAGTTGGACTGCCGAGGGGGTTGGTGCTGAGGCTGGGGAGCCTTGAGGTGATATATCTGGGATAACAGACATTCTGTGACCAGAGGCTTGTCAGAGAATGTGTTGGAAGACAGAATTGCATTTTCCAGTGAGGCAGATGATGAGTGAGACCATTTCAGTGCTTTTCAACATGGATGATTAAAATATGATTCTAATACCACTCTGTGTCCTGATGGCTACTGTTGTACTTCTGTACAGGGGCCTGGGAGACTTCAAGGAGCTGTGGGTGGGGTGGCCAGCTTCTTCCTCTTGATGATTATCTTTTCCAAGTGAGCTTTCAAGGATGTGAAGCTTTACCCAAGAGGTAGGTATGAGGAGATGCTTGCAGGTGCAGTGTTTCTCTTACCCTGTTTTCTTCCTGTTATCTTCTGGCATTTGGCTGGAGAGAGAGCAGACTTCAGCAGAGACATGAGACGTGCTGAGAACCACAGCTGGCAGCAGGATGTTGTCTTTCAGCAAGGGGTAGAAGCCAAACCCAGTGCTCTTGCTGCAGTGGCAGCTCCCAGGAGGGTGGAGAGTAACAAGCTCTTGAAGAAGAGGTCTTGTGAGGTGGGAGCCTTTGTGTCATGCTGGTAATAAAGTCTTCTGAGACAGAACATGCTGATTCACAGAAATTGAGACTGTTTGTGGGAAAGAGTTGGCTTTCACAAATATCTTGACTTGAAAAGTCCTGTGGAAAAAAAAAATTTGGAACCATCAGAATGTTTTGGTAGTTTCTAACTGAATGGCTTTCTCATTTAAAAATACTTTTTGTTTTGAAAATAAACCTAATAACATATTTAAGAAGTTGCATTAAAAGGTATGTTTTGAAATTGTCAAAGCAAAATGCTGACCTTGAACTCCAGGGTTTTTTTCTTTGCTCCAGGTCTTTAGCTTTGAAATTTGCAATAATTTAAAACTTTCCTCCATCTTTGAAGTGGGATATTGATATGCAGAAAACTGTTTACAGGGCAATTGTTTCTCTCTCAGCTTAACATAATGGACTATGTCACTTTAATATAAACTAGCCCCATTTAAAAACAACAAATTTTTAATAAATTCACTTTAAAAAGAAATAAAACAATTCTGTTGCTACAAAGACACCTTTAACTGTCACAATTATTCTCCCACAAGTACAAGCAGGTTTTCTGATTCTAGGCTTAAAATGTTTACTGATGATTGTAATGCACTCAAAAGAAACCAAATATGTATGGTTAAGTTTGAACAGTGTTTTTCTCAACCAGTATTTAACACTCAAGAAAGTCATAAAACAAAGAAATCCCAATTCAGTGCTGTGCTGCATATCCTGCTGATGTGTTTATTTCCGTTGCCTGGATTTTAATCACTGGGATGTGCTCACTTCAAATGTGATGCTAAACATTGCCTGTTATTATAATGCATTTCCCAGGAAAGTGCATTCTGACTAGCATGCAAAGTGCAGAAGAAAAACTTAGGGGCGTTATTATTTTTTTTTTTGACATGGCCTTAAGAAAAACGATGGTTCATTCTTTCAAGCCCTGTACCCTGAGTCTTATTTGTACTGTTACCAGTTTGGCAAAGGGAAAGGGCCTTCTAGATGAGTGTGAATTATGGTGGTGCCTTCAGGTTCACAGTGCCAGGGGGCCATACTCTTAACTGGGCTCCTCACAACTCCCTGTCATCCTTTCTGCCCCCACTGTGCCAGGAAGCTTCATGTCATGGCTCACTGCCTTACGTGCTCAGTCAACCTTGCAGGGCCCAACACCCAGTCCCCATCTGCTCTGGGCTGACATTAAAGCCACCACTATGCTCTTTCCTAGGAGTAGTTGCAGAGTCCTTGGCTATAATTATGTCCCACAGTAACTGTGGTGCAGCAAGAATCAGTCCTTGACTTCCAGTGTCTGTGTTTTGGTGGAGGTGGAGATTTCTGGGGCACTGGCTGAGTTATAGGGTGAAACTCTGACACTGATGTCATTAGGACTCACTGGTTCAGCTTGTATGATAGAAATGCTTCTCATCATAGTGATGTGGAGGTGACATAAGATGCATAGAACAGATATGATTGCTGGGTTTGGTGTGTTTTTTAAAATTTTATTTTATTTGTAACATTCTTGGCACCTTTATAGTACTATACATAGATTCAATATATTGCATTAAAATGATGGTGGATGGTGGATGGTGAAGGTGGGTGAAAGGTAAAGCAGAATAGCTATGGTGCAAAGGTAGCACCTTTCCAGCTTGTCTGTATTCTTAAAACCAGGACAAATTTTTTTTTGTTTTCACTAGGACTTACTAGAACCTTGGTATCAGCGCTGACTCAGGCAAGCATGAAAACTGTTCATCCTGTCACTCTCCCCACTTTTAGTGCCCTTCAAGTATTTTTACCTGGGAAACTTTATGACAGCAATATCTTGCAACATAAACATTATTGTCATACATTGTGTGCTTGAGACCTACCATTACAGTAGAACAGCAAAAGCAGCAGGTTGGCAGATTGGCTGCTGAGCTGCTTAGGTGCTGCATGTCATTAGTCCCTGTTACATGTGTTACTGAAGCCCAGCACTCACTGCTAAGTGTCGAGGTACAGAGACAGAACAGAAGTGCTCTTGGCAGCCATCACCAGCTAGTTGTTTTTGTCTGTGATTTCATGATGTTTTAAGACACAGCAGAGCTTTTTTCTCATTAGTAAGGGTCAGTATGCAGAAAACAGATCCCATGAAGTCCTGGTGTACTGTGTCACCCTGTTCCATCTTCATTTCAACATCACCCACTCCCACCTTGCCTGAAAAGTCACACACTCTGCAGGATGCCTTGGGAAGACGGATTGTTTTCATTTGCAGGGAAGTTTGCAGCAGAGCACTTTTAAAATGACATTTTAAGAAATTGCTACAGTGCAAGACCTGCTCTGACTTTTATTTATATAAAAAGAGATCTGGGTTAGGATTTCTAGTTGGAAGAAACTCACGATTTTACTAGGACAGGGAGGCTCATTCTTTTCTCTTGGCATGCCATGCTCTCTGCAATCTATTTGAGAGGCAATAAAGGAGGTAATAAAGTGGCAATCAAAAACAATGCTTCAGTAGTCCTGAGCCACAGTTTGTGGGATTTCATTTGGAACTTATTTACCTAACCCACTCCCACACATCTATCTGTCTTAGGCACCTACAGGAGTCGTCTCTCTGGAGGGCTTGAGGCTGTCAAAAGGTTAAATTTAGTTCTTGGAGCAGTCTGGAATACATTATTGTTGGGAAGGGGAAGTGCTGAGAGGTAAGGGTATATGGGCACTGCAGGTACGGAGTACAGAGACAGCAATAATGACTCAGTGTTCAGGAGCAATGCATTTCCATCACTGCCACAGTGAACCAGATTAACTGATCCTCCTAAGAAGAATTCTAGATTTCTCAGGGATGTGCTGGGACTGGAAGCTTTCTTGCTACCAGATCTGAGTGAGAACTTTTTCTTGTCTCTGCATCACATTGTGCTGTACTGCAACCAAGTGGTATCCAGGGTGATCAGAACTGTGAGTGTTTTGGGTTCTCTGATGTACAAAGCAGGTATGCCCAAGTGACTTACCTCACAGCAGCTGATTATACCTTCTAAGGCCCCTTCCAGCCTGAATGACTGTATGATCCTGGGATCCTATTTCACAACTGCAGAGCTGTTGTTGCAGCCCTAGACAATCCCTTCCTTCACCCCAGTTAGCTGGCTGCACCCACAGTAGGACAGTGCTGATACTGACTGTAGTGCTGCTCACCTGCTTGTACATCTGAGCATATAGTTCAGAGCAAAGTTGATGCATTAGCTTTTATTGGCAGGCATATAGTACAAACGAGACATGCATGAGCTGATCATATTTTTTTCACATTCATTACTTTACATATTTTACAAAGCTGTCTTTCACAGATCTTTTTTCTGTACGTTAATTATGAACCATTCTGTAAGCATCACCAGGCTTCTTGATTACTTAGCTAGGTATGAGGCCTGTCAAGGTTATATTTCTGATTGAGCTGGGACAAGTTCACAGCATGGCTGGCTTCCATAATCCTGTGTGAATAGGTTGGATGCTTTCTCTTATTCCTCTAATAGGATGGCAAGAATGATATATGCTTTCTGCGGGTTTTCATGCCAGTATATACTGACCTGGATGTGACAGAAAAAGCTGAAGAGACGTATAAACTTAAAATCCAAAATTATATGGACAGAAGAGGCTTCTTTCCCAGTTTTCTTTATTTTACAGCACCTCTCTGGAAGTCCTTTCCATTTCCTTTCTCTGTATTTTTGCACATATCTTCTGTAGGGCAGGTACGGGTTTAAAGGGTAGAGCTGAACAGCTAGCAATAGAAACGCTATAGGTTTTTTATATGGAAAGGTAGTCTTTTGTCTCTGGAGACTGACAGATTTAAGGTCCTAGGCCAATTGTTACAAGCACTGTTGGAAGATTAGGACACATTAGTTGGCCATGACTAGGAACTTATGCAGAGCATTTAATTCAATTTTCATTCTTCCAGAGTAAGGGTGGAATTCTGTGTTCCTTGTTGTAGTAAAGTCCTGCTGTTCAGCTGAGTCAGTGTAATGGACAGTTGCCTGAATACATTTAGAAATAGAGGGCCAAGCAGATTATCTCCTCTTTATTAGCTTTCTTCCTTGCTGTGGGATTTCAGCACATCCCAATCTTGAATACATTTCTCCTTGTAACATACTTGTGGATGGAGGAAAATATTATCTTCCCAAGTCTGCCAACAGGGAATTGACATAGGGAGAAGTGAAAAACTTTAAAACATTCAGGTTTCCAGTGGTACAGGTGGGCCCTTACTCAGGTAGCTGAACATTTTTTAAAAATGCCCCTAGAGATGTCTTTTCTGAAAATGAGCAACGTGGCAGAGCAGGGCCTGAACCCGCCCTGGTGTCCCAGATGCTTAGCTAGTGCTGCAAACGCTGGCTTACCCTTCCTGTCCTAACACTGTACTTAGCCCTGTCACTGCTGCCTTTGATTTAGAAGGGCCGCTCTGAATAGAAAGACTGTACTCAGGGTGAGTAACGGTGGTGAAATTCGTCTTTTTGGTAGTTGATTTTTAAGCCTGAAAAATCTGGCATATTCACAAACTGTGAATCAGTGCATCCAGCTACAGATGTTTTCCTCTGGAAACTGAGGATCCTGTACCCAGCCGTACTGCTGTTGAACTACAGAAGTGCTCTCAGAATGTGATTCCTGTTTCTACAACATCCAGAAGACAGTTGCTTTCTCTTTGTAGAAGCAAAAGATCAGAGGAGGTAAAAAGCAAACTAGAATAACACAAAGGAAGGGGAAAAAAATGTGTTGAAAAGACCTCTGTCTCTCCCCAGCTTCCTGCTCCCTCCCCCTGCCCCCTGCCTCCTCTTCCTTCTGTCTCTAAGGGTTAAATATGCAGAGGGAAAAAATTGCTAGACTTTATGTCTGTGCTTGGTGGGAACTATTAAATTACAGCTGGATGTTTTTAATTATGCCACACATAAATGCCTGAACACAACAGCATTTTAATCCAAATGTGAGCCTCATTTATGTGTGTTCTGTGTTTGCTCTGAAATGCACTGGCTGGCACTTGTTTGTGGTGGCCCCTTTGTGGCATTGTAACAGTGTGTGGGGTTTTTACCTCCCCCCCCTACCCCTTTTTTTCCCAAGTGCGAGGATGGGAGCTAGTGCTGGCGAGGGGGAAAGGAAATGGGTAATAAAACAGAGAGCTAAGCGGCTCACTGGAGCCAGCGATGCTGGGATCTGGTTAATTGCTCCGAAATGAAAAAGATTCGGGGGTTTTCATGAAATCCCATAGGTGCATTTGCCAAGCCTCAAATATTAGATTGAATTACAGTTTCTAATTCCTCCCCCCCTTTACCCACAGCCATGTGTCTTATTTCTTCCTAAAGCTTGTCCGCTTTTCAGGGCAATGAATGTAAGAAGGAAGCTGAGTAAGGACTGCCTGCCTGCTTGTTTTACACCTTCCCCACCTACGTTTTTTCCTAATCCTACCTTTTATTAAAAAACAAGAAATCTGTCTCTCTCTCCTGCAGTGTATCCTGATCTGTTTGTGGATTTGAGGTTGAGATGTTGCCTATATATTTTGCCTCGCAAGGGGCTGCGGGGAGGGTGTACTGAGGAACACTGTCTCTGTCCCTTGTTCTCCACACCCACACACTAGCTAAGCATAATATAATCCTTTTCTGCATAGCCACCAAGACTTGTTTTTTTAAAGGGGCTTTGACCTGTCCCTCTCATTTTCAGAAATAATTTTACATTGGCAGTTAGTTGTGCCAGCATTTTTACTATCCCACAAAGGGATTTCAGCACCTGATTTGTGGGTGTAAGGGGACTTCACTGGGAAATGACGTCAGTGGCGTGGCTTGGAGGAGTGGCTGTCTCTGAGATCAAATCCTTAAATGGTAGGATTGGCACCAACAAAACTGAAGCTAGAGCTGAGACTCTCCTGTGTATAAATTATATCCACAAATCAAGATGCAAACCCTTTTTCTGACAGTTATTGTGTTTTGTTAACCAGTGAACAATGTATATTTTCTTAGTCTGGACATTTTGAGATTATGAAAAGTGCACCTTGGTTATTAGGCTAGTATCTGATCCAAGTGTTGTTTCTCCTCTTCTGAGGAACTGGAAATCTTTCCTCTTTCTTCCACTCTGGAGCTGGGAAGGCTCTCTGAGTCATCTAGTTATGTCCCAGCCCTGGAATGGGCCTTTCTGCTGGAAATTTCTCTGCCATGTTTTTCTGAGCTGATCCCACTGGTGCTCTCAACATCCCCCCACAGGCAGATAATTGTGATGTGCTTCTTACTCAAGGACCTTTTTTTTTTTTTTTTCCCTTCTACTTTTGTTTAAACTTTCTTCTTGTGTTTTGGGTAAAGGTGATTTGGCATGCCAGCCTCAACTGGCTAGCTCAGTCCCTCTGTCCTCCTGGAAGTTGTTTCCTACATTCCTGTGTTATTTCTCACCTTCCTCATACCATTTATTGGTGGAAGCTCTGCTGGAAAGGAGTGTATGAAGTGTTCCTTCCAAATTATGCATGCATATTAGCAATTAAATGTAAGTTCCTACTTTCAGTCTGCTGTGATTATTTTAAATAATTAAAAATTAGGAGCCCCATTTCACACTCAAAGGCAAGAGGGATTTAGGCCACCATTTAACTGGCAGTGTTTACCCAGCCCTTCATGCAGCCTCTGCTGTTAGGCACTAGTCTGGGCTGCCCAGCTTAAGAGAGCAGAGCAACTAAGGGCATGCTTGAGTAAAGCATGCTTTGATATTTCTGCTGTTTCCTTGTACGTGATCTCATGATGCATTGCTGTGGGGAGATCTAACTGTTCTGCCAACTCGTTTTCAAGAACTGTTTTCAAAGGGAATGGTTTTAAATTGCTCACTTGGGGGGGTCATTTATTGTCTATTTTTTTTTTTTTTTAGTGCTGGGTCCTCAGGCGTTTGAGGGTGAAATCTCTATTGTTCACCCCACCTCCAGAATGATCAGAAATCATGGATTTTTACTTAGCCACCCACTGTCTTTTGACCTGAATACTTCAGTTTTTCTTTCCCACCCAGTGCCTTCCTAATGTTAGCCACAGTCTTCCCATCTTGCTCTCACCCTGTAGGGTAAGGAAATGTGGTTTCATCCATGAATGACATTAATGCCATTGTGTGAATCATTAGTGGATCCAGCATCACAAGCCCTAGGGGATCAAATACTTGTAAACCACTAGAGAGGAATTCTAATATCAAATACGTGGCAGGAATCATCCTAGCTCGAAGAAAACAAAACAACCCTCTTTAATACCCAGAGAAGGTCATGGTGCTTAGAGAGAAGAGGAGCTTGTGTAATAGCCTTGAGGGGCCCAGAGGCAACCATCCTGCTTCTCTCTCCTGTCTTTATTCCCTCTTGCCACCCCTCCTCCCAGGCGGCTCCCTCTCCAACCAACTAACCGGATCCTTCCCACTTGTGGCATATAACGGCAGTATTTGAAGCCCTGACTAGGCTGCTGCCTTGTTCTTCCTCAAAACAAACAAACACAAAGTCAAGATGAAGCATGACTAACTCAGAAAAAAAAATTAATAAAGACAGAAATTGAGCTTTTGTGGTGGAGTGGGAGAAGAAAAGCTGAACACCTGCTGTTCTGCTGTGGTGCCATCCCAATTGCCCTGGAGGCTGCTGTTAGTTCTGCCTTTGCAGGCCTTTGTGCTAGTGCTTCTGCTTTGCCTTAGCACTTGGTAGAAGACAGCACAAGAAAATGGGATTGTCTCACAGCCCAAGGAGGAGTGTAAGATGTAACCTTGTGATTGCTTGCTGGCACCTCTGATGATCCCAACACTTCAGTGGGTGTTCAAAAGCTGATTACTTTTTTTTCGGTTGTGTGTAGGGGCAGGTGCTCACATTTTAAAATTTTGTCCAAACATCCTCTGGGATCTAAACACATAAGGCATATTTGGCTGGTGGCTCCTGCAGTATGCATTACCTTTGTAAGAACAGGAATACTGTGCAAAAGCAGAGAAAGCAGATGGGAATGGTCTGTTATACATAATGGGATGACATAATCCTGCTAACTTTGAGGAGAAAATTCGAAGGTACTGCAAACCCATTCTCTGTGGAAACACTTATTCCCACGTATCAGGCATCAATACTTGACATTGCCTGCAAAAATTGAGTGGTTAATAAATTTCAGCAATCTATCTAAGGAGCTGGCATAGCCAGGTCGTCCGTGCTGCAAGTGACCAACCTAGAGATGTGTAAAACATCTTAAAATTGTTGTCGAAATATTTGTGTAAAGTTGCATTTTTCATTTCTCTTATTTTGTGAACTATGAATTAAAGTATTGGAATGTGAGAATCTCCAGTCTCAGAGGGTGGTGGTGGGACCAGAATTGTGAAGGGAGGATTAATTTTATCAGAGCAATTTCGAAACAATTTGAAATCAGATAGGTTGGATTTAATTGTGTTTGGATCTGAAAGTTTTCACAAATTAAACCTGATCATTTGAATTGGAGTTCTTACACTCTGTTTCAGGAGCTAATAGAGATGACAAAGCAATGGAGAGTGGAAATGTTAAAACTGGTATTCTGAGAAATATCAGGTAACATTGAATTTTCAAACTCTTCAATACTGACATCTGTAATCAGAGATTTGGTAACTTACTTTTTGAAGCTCATTACCATAGTGAACTTGCTAGTACTCTGGCAGCTATGAAGCTTTCTAGCCAAGCAATGATGTCAGACAGAAATAAAAGTATGTGTGGAACAGATAAGATAAAAGGTGCCTTTTTTCTTCTTTGAACATGGAGAGTTTTCTGGTTATAGTTTCTTGAACTTGTTGAAGTTAATACAAGATAACACAAACTATTTTGGAATGGGGAGAACAATCCTTTAGGCACAAAAAGGAAATATAGAAAACAAGGAGGAAAGCTCCTCCTATTCAGAGCTTAAGTATATGGAAGACTAATTTTCTGTGTGTGTGATTAAATGTCTTAATTTATTAAGTAAAGACTTACTGAGAAAAGGAAAATGATGTTTAATCCATGCATAGGGCTACTACAGTGTCTTTTTGAATAATGGATCTTTTCCTGTACATCAATGTTATTACAAAGCTGGAGAAGCATCAAAGGAATATTCTGCTTGCTGTATGAGCCTTGGGAAGTTAGGTGCTGAAAGAAGACTAGGTTATACTATCCCAAACTGTGAAACAGATAAAAATGGGGCTAAAGATGGCTGTAGAAGATGATACAGAGCTACAAGCCCTCACTGGTTAAATTTCTGAACAGGATTAACAATGTTCCATTATTTATAAGAAATGTGGAAACACAATGGTGGTATTTAAAAAATTGAACTAGACACCGTTCCTAATTGGAGATCTCTTCTAAATATTGCCTCTTTTGCTATTTCTACAGGAACTTATATGAACTGTGGTATAAGTAGTGAAAATGTAAACAGTAGCCAAGACATTTTTAAGTGATAGCTACTATTAACAAGGTACAATATAAACAAACCTCAAGGTATGTGAGCATTCCTTATCAAGCAGAAATTTATATGATAGCTGAATAGTTTCATGATTTCTAAAAAGCTATTTAAATCAGTGGACTTAAAGTAACTCTTGTCAAAGTCAGAGGGAATTTTACCAGTGGAAACAGAATTAAGCCCTAAAGAGATCATTTTTTCAGCACCTTTGCAACTTTTCATCTGCCACCATTGGAGCCAATGGAAAGGGTTTCATTGACTTTGGCACATAAAGGGATGTTAGCTGTGTAACCCAAGATATCCTGTGAGTGCCAAAGAATAAACGAAATTTAGAATGAGACCAGCTTTGCTGTAATGGTGATGATATAATACTCAAGAGCAAACAACTAATAACCTCTTCTTAAAACAAGAATCCATCATGAATGCTCCAAGACTAAAGGAAAAATTTGCCTCTAACCTCTGGGATTCCCTGTTGGGCAATGAAAAGAGGAGCTATATCATGCAGAAAATGATGAGGAAAGAGTAAAACCCCTCAGGACAAAAAAGCCTGTTTCTTTTCCCCCCCTCGTCTCCTGGCATACTTATCTTTACCACTTGTGTACAATTCCATTGAGAAAAAGCAGTTTATGATAGAACAAACTGAGAAAGTGCTAGTTCAGGCAGCCTCTTCTTTTCTTTCATGGATTAATGGCAACTGAAAATGAAAGGATTATTTAAGGCCACCTGGGCAATATTAAGTACTGCCTATTGTGTTAGTGTAGGATCACATGTAGCCTGGAAACCAAAGACAGCAAACCACATTAGGTTAGTGTAGGTGGACACCTAGGTTATGAAACAGGCAGTTCTTGGATTTGCTTCTCAGTAGTTAGAGAATTGCCAGTTTTGAAGAAAGAAATGAAAAAAATGGTGGTTCGCAGTCAGCCATTCTGAAATTCCCAGAGGAACAGACATGTTACTCAACTCTAGAAAACAAAGTCTTAGTGACCATTCTCAGTGATCATTTTTTGTTTGGACTTCTGATGAAAATACAAGAGGTCAGAGTTAAATCAAGTGCTCTATTCATGTGTGTACTGGTATGGGGCTGAGCTGGAAATGGTAATTTTTTAAAAGTTGTAGACTGTTTTTGTCAACTCATTTCAGAGCAAGGGGAAAGCTTTCTTCATCAAATCCATTCTGCTGTGTTTTCCTGTGAGTCAAATGCAAACAGTTTTCAAGCCTTTGCTGGGAAATGCAGTTCACAGTCTGGCAGGACCTGGGAAAACATGAACTTAAGTGAGTGTACCATGGGCTGTATCTATCTCTCTCTGTGCTGGGACAGAGGCTGCCTTTTGAGCAGCCATCTCTCTTTGGCTTTTGCTTCTCTCTGTATCAGCTAAAGGTTCTGACTGCTCTACTTCTTAATTTCTGGAATGGTAGAGGTATACTGGTAAAAATTTCCTTGGAACTAGATCTGGAAATCTCCTTGCCTTCGATGGTGTGTTGTATGAACTGACATTTGTTTGGAGGAGTTGAGTCAAAGGATTTAATGTAAGTGCGAGAACTTCCAGTTTCAACATACATGAATTTTGGGGGGTGTGGTGGTGCATCCACTTGTTCATAACAGGAGGCCACAGGTCTTGTAGTACCCTGTAGAGGAAGAAGCTTCAGTGATATTGTCTGGAGAAGGACTAAAGGAAATTAAACCCAGAAATGATCAGCAGAAAGCTACTACTTTTTGTTTGTTCTCCAGCAAGCATGTTGATAAATGGCCTTCATCCCAAATTATGCTAATTCTGCAGACCATGCACACCTATGCTTCAGGAACTTGATTCCCAGTGACCTAAGAGCTTTAACTGGGGATGGACATTACACAATGCTGGTGTCATATGGGATTCAAGACTCTCTTCTTGCACAGATTAGGTATTCATTACTGGTGTAGAATATAAGGGTCAAATCATGGATTGTTCCCAAATGAACTGGCCACATTACACTGTGTGTTTTCCAGTTTCAGCTCTGTGGTCTTGAGAATTTAGAACTGATATTGTAAAAGGTACATAGAAATTATTTAAATCAACAATGAGGAGTGGAAAGAATGTACTTCTGCACAGAATACTTTGTGCCTTCCCACTTACTTCTTTGTGTCTTTGTTTCTTCTTACTGCTTATTTCTTCCTTGTTTGTTATGGTTTTGGATGTCTTGCTCCATTGATATTTCCTATTCTGGATATTTTGAGTCTTGTTAAGAACAGAAGAAGTGGTCAAATGATAATTTCTATTATTTTCCTGTACAGATGTTGGTGGAGGTTTCTTGATATTTAGATAATAGTTATTAAAAAACCCTCTGAATCTCAGGTGAAAGTTTTCAAATGGACCCAGGCTCACTTTACCCTTTTATCTAACCTTTATTCTTTCAGTCTAGAAGACATTCTTTCCTATGTGTTAAGGAGTGATTTGTTTTCTTCCCAGTCTGGACCTACAGCAATCTCCTGAGTTATTTTGTCTAAGATTCTTGTATAGAGAAGCAGGAATTTTTGTTCCCCTTCTCTCACACAGAAGTGAAGGCCTAGTTTTTGTTGTCTTTGCTTTGAGCAGTGGGGAGGAGGAATTCCTTCCTGACAGCTGAAGGGACAAACAACTTAGAAATATAAACATTAGAGGAGGACAGGAGGTGTCGTTCTTATACCACACTGGTGTAAATCAGCAGCAGGGTCAGAGGAATGTACATCACATCACATCACATCACATCGCTTGATGGGAAATCTTCTTGCCTCCATGTCCATCTTTTCTTACAGGATTTTGGCTCAGTTATGTCCCAAATTCTTGTGGGACTGGTCTACTCATGCCAGAGTATTAATTGGAAGCAAACCTGGGCCAAAGTGCAGGAGTATCATGCTTTAGCAGGTTGCACAAGCACCAGAAGACATAGAAGAGAAACAAATGCTGTGGAGAGCTCTATCCCAAGGTTTGACCACAGGGAACAAGGCTGGGGTGTCTTCACAGATGGGTATAAAAAGGGGTTTGGAAAACCCCAATCCTATTGGAAAAGAGATAACCATTCGACTGGCAATGCCTAACATTATACAGCTAGCACCATCTATAATATACCCTGAAAACTCCAAACCCAAATTTTGACTGGATTTATGAGTTGTGGGACAGGAGCCAAGTTAGCTCTTACTCAGTCTTGATGTGTTTGGAGTGATCTCATCTTTATATGTCTGGAACTTTGTTTTCCTGACTTAGTTTCTTCATATCTCCAATAGTTTTTATCAAACTGTAACAATGACATTCTTCCTCTAATTTGGCTAAGGGTCAGAAAAGGGGCTCTTAAATATACACATGTTGTCTCATTGGCTTTTCTTTTAATTTCTTATTCAATTAACAGAGATTCTCTAGTCTCTAAAATTTTCAATTACCTTTTTCCTGCATACTCAGGAAGTACTTGGCATCCATTTTTCATAGCAATTGTAACTTTCCCATTAATTTGGTAGCTGTGATAGTACTTTCCATCTACCATGACACATGCATGCACTCACCCTCTCACCCGTCAGCCACTCACAAACAGTGGAATCTTTAAAAGGGTCCACAGAGTGTCCATAGAGGTAAATTTGATAAACCACTTAAAGCAGAGACCATCCAGTCTCTGGTGTAAGTCACAGCTCTCAGCTTTTTTGTAACTTAGTCCATTCCCCTTATAGAAAACTTCTGTCTGTGTCAAGTTGACTTTTACACATGTAAAGTTTCACTGAAGTTGGTTTAACCCTTATCAAAAGGGGGCAGAGGGTAATAATAAGTAATTTTGGCTTATGACAGTATTATTTCCTCTCACTTAGTTTCTTTCTCTATCTGTTTTTCTGTCTCTGTGTCTCTAACTAATTCTTTTCCTGAAAGATTTTACATTTTCCTGCCCTGTAAAAGTCTCCACAAATCTGACTTATGAGCACATTATCTTTATACCTGCTTCTTGATCACGTCAAAAGTCTGCTGCTAACGATCCTGAGTGTTCTTCATACAGCTCATGCAGCTGGCCATGGATCAGTTAAAGTTTACAACATTAACTAAGGATGATGTCTAATATTAAAGGTGCTGGTCTAAATTACTGTTAGCACTGTGATGCATCTTTGGAATTACCACAGTTCATATCTGATAAATGTCAAAGTGACCCCATGGGATATAGGGAAGATGACATATGATTTCTTTAGATTTAAACATCATTAAAACATTGTTTCTATGAGATGTGTGAATATTTCTGCCACACTTGATGATTTTTGTTCTTTTGTTCAGCAAATTCTTCAGCAAAAGCAACAACTATGCCCTATGATAAGATTATTATACACCTACCTTCTCCATATTTTTCATGGGCATTTTGCTCTCTGTTGGCTGAGAAAAAATTAATTAGATTTTTTAAAAGATACATGGTAATTTTATACTTTCAGGTATGAATTAAAAACATAATTAAGGTTTAGATGCTTGGAAGATGTGTATCCTCACTGAAATCACATGGATCTGTTGGTGTGAATCCAGAGGAGGGCCATGAAGATAATCAGAGGGTTGGAGCACCTTTCCTATGAGGAAAGCCTGAAAGAGTTGAGTTGGATCAGCCTGAAGAAGAGAAGGCTCCTTGAGAGACCTTATTGTGGTCTTTCAGTACCTAGAGGAGCCTTGCAAGTGAGCTGGAGAGCGACTTTTTACAAGTGATACAAGGGAGAATGGCTTTAAACTGAAAGAGGATCAGTTTAGGTTGGATATTAAGAAAAAATTCTTAACTGTGAGGATGAAGTTCCAACTCTGGAACTGGTTGCCCAGAGAAACTGTGGATACCTCATCCCTGGGAGTGTTCAAGGTCAGGTTGGATGGGGCTTTGAGCAACCTGGTCTAGTGGAAGGTGTCCCTGCCCATGGCAGAGGGGTTTGAACTAGATGATTTTTAAGCCTCCCAACCCAAACCACTCTGATTCTATGAGATGATACCTTTCTGTACCATATTATTCATTATATATCATAACTAATTATAATAAAAAGCAATTTCGTTCAGCATGAGTCTTCATTTCTGGGTTTTGTTTTCTGGAGCAAATTTTATGCTAAGCAATGATCCACATTTTCTATCGTAACATCTTATAACTGCAAATGTTTTTTATCTTTTTCCTTTTGTAAAATATAAGTGCCCACATCTGTAGAGAATGCATGGATAGCCAACAAAAGCCACACCAGACTGAAGTGTGTGATGTAAATATGTATGTACATAGCACAATTATGATATATGTGTGACTCATTGTAGTGTGTAGCTCTGTGTATTGTACCTGGGCAAGGAGGCGAAAGATCCCAGTAATTCCAGGGCCTGATTCACCATTGCGCTGTGATTGCTTTGGTCATGCAAAGTAACTGTAAACCTGGCTTTACTGGGCAGTTAAAGTGGGTTTACAGCTGTCTTGTGTCAGGGAGCTGAATGAAGCAGCCAGTGAATTCAGCACAGAACTTCTGCTGTTTCAGTGTGGGGGAAGCTGCTCCCCGGCATCCTTTCCAGTGAGCATCTCCTTGAGATTGGAGCTGGGCAATGGTTGGAACAATCTGTTTTCGCAGCACAAGTGAGATCCTTCAATATCTTCAATGAACCTCAGCATGTTCAAACTGATTGTTGGAGAAGTCTTGCTTGCTCACAAGTCTAATCCTACTCAGAAGGAGCAAGTACCACCACATTGTCTGTCTGCTCTGCACAGAACAGCATGGGCTGTGGTGGGTTTGTGTGCTTCACTGCTGGGGTGGCCTCAACTCCATGACACCCCCTGAAACATCTGCATCATGCCTACAGTACAGAGTAGGGCTATGGATTCTCTGACAGTGAGAGAGAACAAACCAGGTAGAAATACCCCTGCTCATATTGTTTATCAGATCTCTTTCTAAAGAGCAGATTTTCCTTTGTCCTGTTCAGCTCTTCCTCCATCAATGCTGCCAAATAAAGGCTGAACTGTACTACAGCTCAGCCTGGGGTGTCCAAGCACTCCAGTGGCGTTTAATTTTTTTTTTTAAAGAATAAATAAAATAGGGGGAAAATTACATAAAATATAATAAATAGATGCAAAACAAAAATACACTCAGAAGACGCTGCGCACACAATAGCTGGAAAGCAGGAGTGCAGCCCTGTTTTCCTCTCAGTCAGTGGGTCAGTGTGTTCTGTAAGCACTTCCATCCTGTCGGGTCCCCGGTTGGTCTCCACCTGCTAGCCGGCTCACTCCAGAGGCAGCGCTGACCTGGGCGCTCCCTCATTTCGCTGGCGCCAGCGGCTTGATGGGCCTTGCACTTTGATTATTTGTGTTAACAGTTAATTTAGCACCATGGACACGTGTGCCAAAGCTGCCTCCACTTCCTGCAGCCTTCCAACAAATGGGACTTTTATGAGATGCCTTTCACAGCTCCCCCGCCTCCTCCAGCTCAAATCATTTGCCTCTTTTCTCCCCCACCCCTCCCCTGCCTTCGCTCCCCACCCCACCGTCTCAATCTCAGCTGTAATCTTTTCTACATCTTGCAGGAAAAGAGCTATTTCTGGCAGCTCTGTCTCAAACACTCGCCCCACTCAAACTGATTTAATGGAGATTTATAGGCGCGAGGCCGTGCAGCTCTGAGGCGCTTTCCTGAGAAGTTTTTCTGTGCCTGTGTTACGTATGGAATTTATTTATTTAATGTTTGGTGTTGCAGCTACATTGTCAACTGTTTGTATGACATATTCCACATACTTTTTTTTTTTCTTTCTTTTTTTTTTTTTCCCCCAGGAATTCCAGCGAAATCTTGTTACACAGCACATTTCTGGTCCAATTCATCCCAGCTGCTAACTTTACCAAGCTAAAATCTGACACCCAGGTCCAATTTCATTAAACCTCAGCCGGCATGGTTCTTTGTGATAATACTGACTCTTGTCTAAGGCAATATGTATTTTGGCTCGCTGCTACAAATAAATCCTGTCATAAGTACCTTCTTCCTAGTATGCAGCACACTGCAATGGTCCAAAAAAAAGAAGAAAAAAAAAAGTGCCTTCTGTAAGAAGTTGCAGAGAAGAGAGACTTTTGGAATAATTTATCATGATTTTCCAAATAAGCTCTCTGCTATCTTAAGACATTATGTTCTCTAAAAATAAATGAGAATTTTAGTTGTATATAACATCAAAATTGCTGTTCCTGTTGTCATTCCGGCTTTGATTGATGCAGAGTGACCCAGACTGGTATGTAAGGGACTCTATATTTACAGCCCAATGCATACAACATATTTATTCTGTGTTACTCTTTTCCAAGTGCCCAAAATCTAAAATTAGCATTAAATATTCAAAACACAGCCAGGTAAACAAAAAGAAATGTATTGTTAAACTCCCATTTCCTCTTTGTTGTTGGAGAGTGCTTCGTGTTCAGAAGGGTATGTGCTGGTATTGAGACTCCTGGACTCCTCCAGCAGGCACACATCACATCCAGTCCCACTTATCCTCCCCATGAGACCTGGCTTTTGTGTGGACTTTCAGCCTGAGGGTTTATTTCACTTGACCTCTTTGCCATGCCTGTGTGGTAGCACACATGGATGGTCCCCTGTCTGCTTACAGGAGCAGGAAATGGGGCGTTCCCATCCTGGTGACTGCTCCAGGTGGCTGCATATCTGATGGCTTCAGGTGCAGGAACCTCCTGATCCAAGCTACTTACAGGAGCTGGGGCACAAAGCTGTTTCTCAGTGTCTCCCCTGAGTGACAATTATTTTCCTTTTATTAATGAAATTGAATGAGCTAAGTGCAACCTGTCGAGGACAAATCCTCTACTCTTCTCATCTTCCAAACAAGCACTGTATGAGCCCTGATTCTGCCTGCTCTCCTGCCTCCTGCTTGTTTAACAAATGGTATTTTGAAATAATGCCATAGTGTATTTTTAATATCAAATTTTGCTGTGTTTTGAAATTGCAGATTCCCTTTGGTCAAGAAGGTTTTGTCCCTGTGTTTAACACTTTGTTATTATGGTCTCTGCTAAGCTCCAGGACAGCACATTTTGGAGGTCACTGGTGAATATCTTTTGCTTAAGCTGAGGCAGGTACTTTCCTGATGAATTTTTTTTTTTTGTGACACCAAGAGAAAAGTTAACAAGTTGGAGGAATACGAATATTACCATTTCAGATCAGACCAGTTGTGCCTTGAGACCACTATTTTGCTGTGAGAGTAGCTAATCCTGGATGACAGGTTTTTTACAAATTAAACATAGTTTGAGAATGATTATCCTGTGTAAGGGTAGCAGCACTGGAAATTAAATGGGTTTTTCACTCTGCCTATTGTGCAGCACATTGCTTTAGACTTTTTGGGAATTTACATTTGTTCTGGTCAGTTATAAGGTTTTACAAAAGACCTAGGAAGTGTTGAAATTGCAAGTTTGTGTTGGACCAAGTGTTGCAGAAACATGGTGTTTCAACACTGTGTACGTCATGAACCTGTAATTTCAACACTTTCTAAGAGTCACCGGAGTCTCCCAGGCTGAACTATAACATAACTAAGTTTTCTCCCCTGAACACTCAACTGTCCTTTTTTTCCCTGGAAAATATAATTTAAAACACCATTTGGCTGACATTAAAGAGTTTAAAATTGTTTTATTAATAATGAAGGAAAGTCAAAGTAAAGGATTACTGCAAATAGAGAAACTTGCTGACTCAAGTGGTAGTGGGGGTGAGTCCTTCTGCTGGATAAATACAGGGTTTCAGGGTTGCAGTTTTAATTATGGATTCACTTGTGAGGGACAAAGCTGAATTTTTACAAGCTGTCTGTGGTTATGCTTCTGCCTTATGTCATTGCACACTGGTTCTGATATCAAGTGTTAAACTCCTCCAAATGAATCTGCTGTTACTTCTGCCTCTGGGCTGTGTCTCCCTCAGGCTCAGCCAGAGTGGGGAAGAGAAGTGCCTTGAATGCAATTTTAAGTAATTTCTACCTGCCCTGCACAGTCTACAGCAACACAGCTGAGACTTATGCATTGTGACATGTGCTCTCCTTCACTAGTCTCCCTCTTCAAACCATACACAACAAGCATCCAGGATGCAACCTCCCTTTTAAAGACATCTCCTAACACTGGAGAAACCAGGGCTATCACAGCTGCAATAGTAAGAAGGGACAAGAACACCTTGCCCTGTAAGACATCATGGTTTTATTTCCTTGACCAGCAGCCTGTCTGTTGAGTGACCTGATACTCCCATTCAGTGAAAAAATTCCTTGGTCCTAACACAACACTTTTTGTGCACTGACTCAAAACATTTTGCAAAAGTTGAGCAACATCCTTTTATTAGATTGAGAAAACGAGGTACAGACAGACCAGAGAGGTTGCTGGAAGTCCCCAATGAGGGCAGCAGAGGATGGAGCCCCAGTAGCCAAGTTCTTATTCAGTAGCCAAGTTCTTATTCAGTAGCCTATTCACTTGGAGACACTGACTCCATTCACTCAGCTTCCCACCATCCTGTGATGGCAGGAGGGCAGGCAAGTATAAGGTGTGTTCTTGATACAAAATCTTTGTTTTGCACTTTTCCTTATGTGTTTGCCCAACTTCAGTAACCTTCCAGAAGCATCCTCCTCCCTTTCCTATCCCTTGATATTCTCTCAAGGTCTAAATGACCAATATTTTCTTCAAGTATAACATTTTTTCTCTTTTTGCATTTATGAGATGAATTGGGAAACTTCCTGTACTATCCCTGGGAAACTGGACAGCAAGCAGGACAGGAACTCCTGCATTAACATAGCTTGTATTTAACGTGCACTGGTGTGTCTGTTCTGAGGGTGGGAGATAGAGAACTACTGGGAATAGCCAGGATTTCTCCCTGTTGTAGGCAAGGCTGCTGAGAAAGCACAAACCAGCCACAGTGGTGAAGTCATGCAAATGCAATGCTACCAAAGGCCACAGGAATTGTGGAAAGATTTGTGTAAATATCTCATGCATTCTTGTGCTCTAAGGTTTATGGAAACAAAAACCACAGTCACAGAGCCCATGCCACATTTACTTGTCCCTTCCCCATTCTGTTTCTTCTCTACAGAAAGGTTGTAGAACAGTTTATGTGCAGTCAAGAAACTGATTTTTTTTTCTTTTTGTGGTTATTAGTAATGTTAAAAAAAAAACACGTAGAAAAGATGGTAAGCATAAACAAAGTTCAGCAGGGTGCAAGGGGAAGAGTGGCTGATTTGTGAGTATCATGTGAACCTCTTTGCTGTAAGTATGCCTGGAAAAATACATGCCACACTCATGTTTCCCAAGTAATTTCAGACAATACATTGTCTCTATCACCCACAAACTGGACCCCCTTTCCCTGCACCATTTCATTCAGTAGATCATCCATGCGATTTGCTTACCCTCAAAGGGAAGATACTGTATGTTTACCTTCCTGCTTAATTTTTGAGGTTTTATCATGCTGTCTTGAGAGGCTGACAATACCTGAGTCTAGACAAAACCAGCCCTGTTTATCCATGTCCTGATGTCCATTCCAGTCTGTTTTTGACTGCACCAAGGGCATTCTCCCCTTCTTCAGATGTTTTGTATCATTTCAGATAGTAGTATCACACTAGAGAGGGACAATCTACATGTTAGGAGGGCTGTTAGGAGTAAATAGCTGGGGGGAATAATGCACCTGCTGTTGGGGGATATATGGCTTGGTCCTACTGCTGCTGCTGGATGTCAGCTCCTGGGAGCTGGTGATTGACTACACAACATTGTTGGGAGAGGGAGAGCACTCTGTCAGGTGCCCTTTCTTTTTCAGGTCTTAGCTGCTTGCAGTCCCATACTGACAAGAGTCAGGATGGGAAAAACACAAAAAGAGCTGGTTAAAAGATATATCCTTAATCTGTTAAAATTAGCCACCTCTTTTCAACTTTGAGGGAGCTTTACCATCATTTGAGTGGATGCACAGGCCAGAGTGCAGGGAACACAGGAGCAAAGAACCCCAGCAGGGGCTGGAAGCTGTGAAATTACTGAGAAAAGAAAAGAACAACTTGTATTGTCTCAGGATAATAACCAGCCTGGCTGCTGGCACAGAGACTGCTGTGACCCAAAGGTGATCATCTTTCTCATCTTTCTCATATCACAAAACCCAAACCCTTGCTGCCTTCGCACAGTGCCACAGCATCTAGTGTGTGCCACCCCCCACCACGGTCCTCTTCATGCACTGGGGTGGATTTTTTTTTTTTTTTCCCAAGAGGAGATTTTTACATGTAGGAAATTGGGCAGGATGAACTGGTGCTAATACCAGGCTGAGTGCAATGGCTGTGAAGCTGGGCCTTCCTTGACCTCTTGGAGGGACATTGGCTGTGGCTCTGAGCAGCCTGGGTGCTTCAGCAGGTGGCACTGTGAGTCCTGCTCACCCACTGCGGGGCTTTTCTGCTTCAAGAGGTATTTTTCTTTTGGATGAGGAATAAAGCTGAGGTTCTGACCACTTGTGGTCTTTCAAAATGCCAAGGTATTTTTCAAAATACAGGGGTGCTGGCCTAGGCATCCCAGCCAAACTGCAGCTTGGGTAGCATCCTGCCAATTCAGAGCTACATCAGTGATTCCACTGGGATATGATTTATTTCTTCACTTCCTGTCCTAAAGGAACACCCACAAAGTTGTGAAAGTTGTTCACAGAGTACACAGTGTAAAGGAGGCTGCACTGATTGCTAGGTGAGGGTTAGCTTAGTAATAGCTGGTGTTTCTGGGTTGGTTCTTCAGAACACAAATGAGCAGGAAAGAAATAGCTAAGCAGCTCCTAGTCAAGGGTGCTGCTGATAGACAAATATAAAAGAGGCAAAATGCTCCAACATGTCAGTTGTGAAACATTTATTAAGTTAATAAGCCTGCAAGGACCAATAACACCATCCTCACTGTCTGTTCCTGCAGCCACTTATGGGCACAGGCTTTAGTCTTGCTTTAACAGAAGCATGAGGAAGTTGGTGATAGTTATCCTGCTCTGGTCTTTTTCAATCACCCAACTGGCCAAACTCAGTAGCGATAATTTATTTGCTTCTATCACTTGCTTCAGCTATGGGCTCAAAAGACAATTATTTGATTGTATTACATAATTAAGGTTTTGTTTGGATGGATGATTTTATGTTTTAGATTCTAGCGGACAGCGTCATCACCCTTTTTTTGAGTGAGTCCCTTGCTCACAGCACAAGATTTGGAAAGTTCCAGAGAGAGCACTTGCCCACCTGCTTCCAGATTCTCTCCAGCTTTTTTGTCCTCCTCCCTTCCGTGAGTGCAGCATGCGGGGTGCAGTGCTCCTGACCCTTGCAGAATGTTATTTGCTTATTTTATCTCTGAATACAAAACAAATTTCTCTGTGTTTTGTTCTATTTCCTACATGATAGAATCTTTTGTTTTCACTTGCAACCTTTGCAGCTTCCAAGAATTTTTACTCCTTGTGGTTTGCTGAGATGCACGGGGTTCAATAGTCTGCCACCAGGCCCTGGCCCAAGGTCGAGGATTCCCTCCTTTTCCTTCCCAGTATTGTCCTGCATCCTGCAAGGCCCTTCTCCTTACATTGCTGTGGCTGTCGTGACAAAGGGGACTGGCACCAGGCACACTCCTGCTGCCACGGTGACAGCTGCTGAGCACTCGCCAAACTCTTATGACAATAGCATGACCTCAGATACTTTATTAAGAAAGAGAACTTGAAAGGGAGGGTACACTTAAAAGCAGACAATAACACCTCGTCCCAGTGCAGTGCATTGTTTTTTCAAGCCCAGGATAGAAAGGGTTTAATATAATCTTGACCTATTCTCTCCCAGCCTCCCTCCCCATTTTATGCACAGGTTCATCCACATCCATGGTGGACTCTAGTTCTCAATAGCCTCTGTGTGACTCAAAACATGCAAATAGATGTTATGGACCACTAGGCTTAGTGTGAAGCCAGGCATCATATTGACCAGGCCATACTTTTAATGCTGCTATGACACTGGTTATTTCCCTGTGCTTCACTTTCTCTGGGGTGATAATGGAGTAAAATGGGCGTGATGGTACTTTAGTCCCCACAACAAAGCAACATGGGTCTGGATGGAGCTCTGCTATGGATGGAGAGGGAGGCTGGGAGCTGTGGTACTTCTTTCTCCTAGGGACATGGAAGGAAAGGACCTTGGTGGGCAAGAGCTTGTGTTGAGCTGTGCCTGAACTCTGCAGTCAGGATGGCTGTGGCAGAAAACCTTTGCCTGAAGCCACACAGAAAGTTTGAGAATGAGTAAATAGCCTTGGCAGAAGGAGGAAGTAGATCTGGTCAGAAAAATTCTGACTAAACAAGTTTTCGTTGGAATTTACCGATTCATCAACATCAAAGCACTTTGTGGAGAGGGTCCAATTTTGACAAAGTTGCTTCCAAAACCAGGCAGGGCTTGAAAACTGCCTGCTAGGCACATTTTGAAAACCTGGCTAGTTTTATGCTGATTTATGCTGTCGTTTCCTTAGCAGTTCAACAACTGGCTGTTAAGAAGCGTGTCTTTTCAGGTGTAACTCTGAAGTGACTGTCTCCAAGCAAGGACTCCCATGGTGGTCAGTGTCTGTGACCCTGTCTCTGCTGCTTGTAAAACCCCTGGCTCAGAGACATTGGCTCTGCAGAATGCTATCAACTTTTATCAGACACTCCTTTTTAAAAAACAGAGAAATCAACTGACATAAGAGTTCCTGCTTTCAATTCTGGGACCTTTTAATTTGAATTTCGAAACAAAATGTTTGCATTCCATTTCTTTTTTATACATGCTAAAATAACTCCATTGATTTAAACATAATTACTACTCAGCTGAATTTTTGTAAATTGGAGAACTTCAATGAATTGCTACATAACCTTTGGAACAGAATGAAGCCCAGAAAAAAACCCTAGATATTTATCCTTTCCAGTTGGAGTGAACAATTCTTCTTTTGCTTCTTGTGGATGATACTGGTGGTAAACCTTAAAAACAAAAGGAGAGGAGGAAGAGGATGAAAAAACCCAACTTGCTGGACCAAATTCTTCTCATTGTGTAATTCCTCTTCTTTTATCCTTTGCAGCTGGGTTTGTGCATGTGTGTGTGTGCGTGCAAGACAGGGGGAGACAGAGAGGAAGGGGTATTTCACATTTCCCATGATATGTTTTGTTTGGGATTGTGATAGCTAGATTCATACTGCATAACCTATAAGGCTTTGAAGAGCATTTCTTGAGCTTGTCTTCATGGGAGGAAAAACTTTTTTTTTCTTTTTCTTTTTTTTTTCTTTTTTTCTGTCTTTCTTTTTTCTTTCCCCACAGAGGACTTTTCCAGAGTCTAGTGTGAACATACAGTACTGGAGAAGCACAGAAATATGCCATTCCTTTCAGGCTTGCCCAGGTCCAGATGTGCATCCCAGGATGTGCTTGCTCTGGAGAAACATAAAGCAAACTGAAAGGAACAGGATTTTACTGAAACAAACAGGATTCTACAAAAAGAAACTGACCAATAAAATCTGTACAGAGAACATTTTCATTCAGAGTACCTACAATTATGCAATTGTGCTAATGCACTGTACTTCAAAATATACCTGTATTTTGCAGCAGATTTTTGTTGCTAATTATTTTTTTCAATTGGATACAGAATAATCTTTTAAGTAATGTGTTTATTTTAGCTTTGTTTTTCCCAGTCCCCAAGGTCTGCTAGGATTTCTCTCCTATCTTTTTTATGTGCCAGTGGCATTGCTTGTTACAAGGTCAGGACCAGGATTCATTGTGGGGGGCAACAGTGCTATAAGGGCTTGACATGAGATCAGAAGTAGTGCTTCAGTGAAAAAAAAAAAGTAGAAAAAAAAAAGTAGCAAGGCTCATGGTGCCGAAAGATCTGGGTTTCCCATCCAGACACCATCTGTGAAGCACTCGGGGACAGTGCCTAATGTCTGAGTCATCGTGTTTGGCAGTCCTTTACCCAGTGGTCTGTTTCCCTGGGGGGAATATTCATTGGGGGAGAAAAGAAATGGTAGAAGGATGGAAGATAAACTGCCCTTTAGCCTCATGATTTATATTTGGTCAGAGTACCCCTGTTCTATTTTCTTTTACTTGGAATGCATCTTGGACATGTTGTTTCAATATGAGACAATCAGCTGGGCTCTCAGAGGAATGTCCCTGGAGACTCAAAACAGCCTCCCAGTAGGGTAATACGTTCAGCAGAATTCTAAGATGTATTCTCCAACATCTGCAGTCTATTTGTGCCTCCAGAATATTTCCCATCAGCATTTGGGGAATCAAAAGGCACTTTGAGAGATGGTCACCAATTCTCTGCACTGCATGATAACTTGTAAAATGTTTACTTCTTTAAACTTCTACTGAGCTGGTGGCTGTTTCTTTTTTTCTTTTTTTTTTTTTTAGGAAACTAACAACAGAAGGACATGAAAATACACTTTAAATTATTTTTTCATATGAATGGGTTCTGAATGTAGTAGTAACTTCCTGGGAAACAAGAAGGCTTAAGGAGTTATCATGAACAACGCAGTCAATGTCTCTGCTGGGTGTGTGACAGAAAAAAGAACTTGTTCAGCTGCGCATTAGAAGTAAGTAGACAATCAAATGGAGAGTATTACATGTTGCATCTAATATGCCATGTCCTCATTTGCATTATTTCATTTGGTTTTAGTAACCCTATTCAAAAAAAAAAAAAAAAAAAAAAAAGGCAGATGCAGAAGTAGAAACAAACTCCAGGCAGGTAGCGAAAATAGCAGAGAACTACATAGAACACATTTCTTGTAGGAAGAAATTGGAAAGATTAAGATTATAGATTATGCAGGAAGGTAACAAGAACAAGACGATATGCAGCATGTATGACACAAAGAATAATAGATAGCATGCAGAAAGCCAATTTAAACCTCCTTTTCAACCTTCTCAGTGATACAGGAATTAGAAATGTTCAGAAAGAAAATAAAATATTAATTGACACAATGTGCAATCAATCTGTGGGCATCGATTTTGCAGGGCATCATTTGTACAAACAGCAGAAAGTTGCCTAAAAGACTGAGAAAAATATTGTAGAAATATTAAATGAAAATGTCATCTAGGCAAGATAAAACCACATCCATCTAGCTTTATTCAGGAGGGCACATAAAGGTAGAAGAAAGAAAAGCATTATTACCACAATGATGGGAGCACAAGGGAGTGAGTGTTCTTATGGCAGAGGGTCTCTCAGTCACGTGCCAGTATTCATGGGAAGCTGTCTGTATCTATGACACATTACTATTTGATTTTGCACTTAATAAAGAAGTGGATTAAATTAATTCCAATTGCTACACTTCCTCATGAGCTATAAGATTTCATGTGGATGAGAGGAGGCATTTGTCCATGAAAGGGCAAGAGTGAGGAATTACAGGCAGCTCTTCCCTAGCATTGCTCTTATTGGGTGTGTGTGCAGACAAACTATCAAACTCAGTGGACCAGAAATAGGTATATTATGGCAATCTCATATCACAAGGCAAACGAAGCAAGCTGTGACACAGCACATGAAGCACAGGAACCCACACCAAACAATAAAGAAAACAGCTAAGGTTTGATTTCATTAATCTTTTTTTTTTCTTTTTTTTTTCCTGAGATCCTTTCTCTGTTTCTGTTCCGTGAAAGCCAAATAAAAGCAACAAATAACTGAAAATTCCCTAAACAAACAGTTGGGACTTTGACTTGTGAAACTGTATTTGCATGTTTGTTCTGAAGAAGTTCCCATAGCCCGGCTCTGACTTTTATCTATCCCCACAGGATGTACTCCTACACTTTTTCTTCCAGGGTCTCATGCTTCCTGTGGGTGTTCTCACAGCTGCCAATTCAGACAGCTCGAGTCTGGAATAGACTTTTCACAATCCTGAAGATGCTATTCTCTCACTAAGTCAAGTGATTCCACACAAAAATATGGCAGATGTTTAGCATCAGGAATCAAAACAGCATTTTCGCACCACACAGCACATTCTTCTCTTCCAGATACCTTTCATTTCCTCTCTACAGGATATGGAGCAATTTTCCTCTTTTGCTGCTGTTCATGTGAACTCAGGAATCTGTGAATTATACCAGGACATTTGAATTCCCGTGTAATCTTTTCTGAGAGGTAACAAGGCTTGGTTCACTGATGTCTCATGCTTCATTTTTTTCCTGCCTGGAAGATAAGTACAGAGGTAATAATGGCAAATTGCTTCTTTTCCTTGATTTTTCAACAAGACCTCCTTAATGCAATCTGTATTACAGAGTAAGAGTAGCCATGGGCCAGAATTAGCTAAATTGGTATTGTTTCTGCAGAGTGGTCTGCAAATTTTGGAGCTAAAGTGAGCCAGATTTACTGGTGCTGGAGATGAATATTCCTAATGACATTAATGGGGATATTCCAACTGAGATTTCAGCCACCTGTGGCCTTGGATTAGCTTGTGGTATTTTCTTATGGTGATCTAGCTTCTATTTAGGAGGTCTTATTGAACTGTGCAACTGTGGCCCTCTTCACCAGATTTTTCACTGGCCCAGACAAAGGCATGTGTGAGCGTTGTGCTGAGCCCAGCTCACACCATTCCCCACCTTGTCTCTGGAGTTCCTCAGTACTGTTCAGTGCAAGGTTGCTGTGATACTGTATTGCCCACTGGAAAATGACTTAAGTGTACATATCTAGTTCAGGGTGAAACAAACTTGGAAAAAGCTGTGCCTACCAGCCCCAATTCCAAGCAGCAAAGAGGAATTAATTAATTTGCAGTCTGATTCTCTGTCACAGAGACCTTGGGCTTTCCACACATTCTGAGTTTAGCACTGTGACACACTGTGTTAAAGCTTTAGACATAAAAAAATGAACACATTGCCTAACAGAAGATAAAAGAACTGCATGGCTGTCACATAAATTATTTAAGCCAGTAATTAAATTACTTTCTTTGCCCACCATTCACTAAATTACTTCATCAAGAAATTACAAGCTTTCTCTTTTCCTGATGAGTCTGAGACGAAAATAAATAGGAGGTACATTACAAACCCTTCACTATGTGAAATGCTGTTACTAATCCTCATTTTTTAGTAAGAATTTACACTATGCTGCCTATGTTAGACAAACCTTTAAAAGAATCTATAACCATTTGGAAGCAGAATTCATGCAGAATTATCCTTTCTACGTTTTCGTGTAGCTTGGTGATTAGGCTTATCTGAAAGGTTTTAAACTTAGCATTTTTAACAATCTAACAGAATTGTTAAATTCTCACAGAAGAATTGCTCACTCTCTCTGCAAATTTTTAAATTTGCTTTAGAAGATTTAACGTCTTCTGTAGCCTATAGGATTTTAAAAGCTTTACAGAAATATTTGGTCTTTTGCCCATTTTTGAAAAGAAGGGGATGGGACATTTTCAGACAGCTATGCAAAACAAGCCCCGTTTACACCAAACCTTTAACATAAACATATCATGCATAAGCTTAGCAGCTGTATTGAAGTCAGCAGAGAGAGTGGAAAGGCTTTTGAACTCATATTTCCACACTGGACAGATCTGCAGTGTTAGTACTGGTGGCAGATGAGGGATAGACAAGACCAAGCATACTTCTGAGGTTTATAACTCTGTCTTGTATGACTTCCCTTCCAACATCTGGAGCTGGGGGAGAGGTGCTACACAAACCTGTATGACAGATTTCCTACCCAAGGCTTCCCATATGTGATGGGCAGCCTAAATAGTCTTTGTTGGTCTAGTGGTAGATTTGGCAGTGCTGGGTTAATGATTGGACTCAATGATCTTAAAGGTCATTTCAAATCTAAATGGTTCTATGATTTTATGATTCTATTCTTTGACCATATTGAGAAGAATGTCTACAGTTTTTATCAATCAAACTAAAAAAAGGGTAGCAATGTTGCAGGAAGAAAATGTTCAGTGCTTGGCCTGAATCTTGCAGAGATCCCTGCATATTTTTCCAGACACTTGCTGTGTTCTTTCAGGCTTCTTAGGAATGTCTCTAGCAGCAATACCACAGGCAGTGTGTCATCCAGTGTGAGCATCCAGTGTGAGGAGGAAAATGCAGGTCTTGCTCTGTACAGCTTCCTCCCCATAGACGACTGTTTCTTTACTTTTTCTGCTCAAGGGTAAAAAAAGGACTGAAGGTCAGTATTACACTTCATTCTACGATTTTCTTTTAGCCTGCAAGATTTCTAAGAAAGTTTTCACACTTTTCAAAATCCAGTACACTAGAAAGATAATGGTTCTACTCTGATTTACTCTAGTCACACACTATGCTTTTGTATTTCAGATTCTTATATGAGTCTGCAAGAGGCAGTAAGAGGAAAGGACCTTTCTCAGAGGCAGAGATTGCAGATGACCTCATGCTGAGGAGACAGGATACAAAGCACAAAGCTTCTGGGGTACCCATGGGGCACCACGTGGAACTTTGCAGGTTTGTGACACTTCTGTTTTGCTTTGCAATATAGAAAGTCTATATTCCTGGAGTTTCCTGGCAAAATAAACATTTTAAAGCACGTATTATTTCAGACATGTTCTGGACTCAGTAAAAATTAGGTGTGCATACTTCAAATCAGTTTTTCTTTCAGTACAGACTTTCCACGATGTGAAGACATATAACTATATTCTTAAATTTTCACTATTCTCTACAAGATGATTCCTCAACACTCAATATGCGACAGAGTTTTCTCTTACCGAAGGTGTAGTCACCTAAGTTGATTAATTGAATGTCCTTCAGGAAACTCATCCATTTTAATACATATGTTAAGAAAAATAATTCATATTTCATTCTACATTGGGAATTAGGCTAAAAGCAACTTCAGTCTTCTTTCTGATGTAAGTACAGCAGTTGGATCTTTCCTGCTCTTCTCTAAAAAGAGTCTGTAACTTGTTGACAAATTGGAACTTTAGCTAGTGTTCATGGTTCTTGCAAGTGGACATAAGGATGACAATGGAACTTTATCTGGTCTAGACCATGTAGCAGTTACAATAATGTCTCATTTTAGTAGATAGTAATATTACAAATAGGTCCTTTGAAATAAATTGGTTATTTGCTGAATAGAAGTGCTATTCTGGCTGCTAATTACAACCCTATGTTGGATATAGTGCCAAGTACATATTCTCAGTATTAGCCCAGAAGGCACTGGTTTCCAAAAGATAAAAGCTCTTCCAGTAAACTCAGTTGCGAGACTGGTGCCTGAGACTAATGGCACCAGACAGAAGCTTAAAAAAGCTGTAGTACCTCCTCCTTAATCATTTGGATGTCTTTTTCTTTGGATAAATTAGGGGTTATTGACTAACATACTTGGGAACACAAACTCTGTGAACTACTCATTGAGTTTGAGTTGATCTATGTGGGGATCAGTCACGAACCAGCGAGGCGTCATACATTTTACAAGATGGGAAAAAAAGTAAATATTACTAAATAGTTATGATGCCATGGAAAGGGCAAAAGGTTATGAAAATTATTGGCTTGAGGAAGGAGTCATGTATACAGTGGGATGGAAACACTTGGCTAATAAGTGTGTGGCATTCCATGGCTGTGATATCAGAATTCCCAATACCAGGCGACTTCCCTTTTCTGAAATCTTTAGCAAATGTCTAAATTTCCCACAGATAAAGAAGAAAATCAAATGGGAAAGATAACTCTCTGTAAGAGTAGGAAAAGTTTTTGTATTAGAGAACAGCACCACTATTCAGTTGCATGGACACAGCCTCCTCAGTGCAGGTTAATATTTAAGGACCCCAAAGAAATCCCCTGCTTTTTCTTTGGGTACATTTTTCTTTGTTATTTGGGATGGACCAATTAAAAATGCCTATGGTGCTTTAACATAAAGGAATGAATCCCCAATGACTAATTTCTGTCCTGTTTACTGCCGTCTCTGAGTTTTATTGTGTATTTCTAATCACCAAGTTCCTTAATACTCTCTATTTTAAGGAAAAGGTATCGTGGCTTTATTTTATAGATATGCTCTGGCTGGGTATGTATTTGCTAGGATTAGTTGTGAGGCCTATTTCATACATCAATATACTGTAAATTATGCTGCTGTCTCCATCTGACTGCTCTGAATCTTGATGTGTAACCCTAAAAGGAGACCTTGGATGTAGTCCCTTTGTGTCTCTTGCCTCTTCTAGAAGCCATGTGGAGAACTGCCCTATTTACTAGATAGAAAAAAGGGATTTTGCAAATTATGGGGGTTTTCTTGTTATAGCATGTTTGTTTGAATTAATTTGTCTTGGATAGTATTGTTGCATGGTGATGGGACTATAGAAAGTGCTTTACCTACTGTAAGCCTTCCATATAATGTGAAAAGATTGTCAGTAGAAGGGCCTCAAAGAGGTAGCCTTTGATGTCCTAACTACCAAAATAAATTCAAGCCTGTCCACATTTAAGCTTGTACTAAGAGAAGCATCTAAAAAATATTAAAGTGGCTTTTAATTCTGTTGCATTGATGTTGATGGGGAAATTATGCTCTGTTGGCATGGATGGACATGCTGTGGCTCTGTTTTCCATCTAAGAATAAGAGGTTTCACCTTATGGTCACTTATCCTGTTTACTTAATGCCACTTCTCAATATTCCACTCACTTATTTTGGAATTCCTCAAGCACTGACTGTTCCTCTGAAATGCCAGTGAGCCTTGACAAAAGAAAAACCCACAAATGAGGAGTTGTTTTAAAAGGCTTTATATCTGAGAATCACTGGTCCTGCCGTTTCAGCCACCTGCTGCCTGGTGTGGCACTGAGAACAACTACCTCACTCTCAGCCCCCGTGTGTTCTTGGTTCAGGCAGCTGCAGTGAGAATTCTTCTTCAGGCAGTCCAGCAGTGCAGGCTGCCAGGGTTCATCTCCTGTGTGCTAACCTACAGGGCTTCTGCGTGTGAGAAACATGAAAGTATGACCCCTTTCCAATGGATGATCTAAGGAAAATTACATAAATGAAAATACAGCAGAGTCCGGTCATCTGTAGTTATAAATAACTTCTGTTGTTTGGTCAGCTGGAATCACACAAACATGCTATTGTTAGGGGCTGCAAGTGTATGCATACAGATTTGGAAATGGGAATAAGGCAGAAAATGAAAGGAGTAATTAACCAGATAAATGCTTGGTGTCTGTCTTACTCTGGCCATCTAACAGACAGGCACATGAGGACCTGCAGTACTATTGATAACTCGACCCTAGACCTTCACCACATGCCTGGCTCTGCCAGCATGGAAAGATGCTTTGATTGAATGACTTCCTAGAGAAGAGCATCAAGCACTTTTGCAAAGGACAGACACAGTTCTTCCCTTTAGGAGTTGGACTGGGGGAATGGAGTGGGGAAGAGTGGGAACAGCAGAAATCATCCTTGTAGGAGAAGGAGGAAACTAGAAGAGCCTTGTATCTCAGGTCAGCTTTTCTCTACATTTCCCCCACCCTTCTTGTGAACAATAAGTCTATTTGCTATCTCCTTTTCCTTCCTCCCTTCCCTCCCTGCAATACTTGGCCTGGGAACAGGGCAAAGGGGTTTTTTGTTGTAGTACCCACAGCAAACAGGAGGGTGGAGGCCCTTTGTAGCCTTGGCCAGGGAAGGGCTTGGAGGAGGCTCCTTACAGCCACCAGCTTTCTAGTCTGGAAGGACTGGAGTGAGGAGTGTCTCTGATACACAGCAAAATAGAAGAGCAGCTAAACAAGCCCTGGAAAGCCAAGGGAGTGTCTTAGGGCTGTGTAATGGGCCAAGGTGGTATCTTTTTGAGGGAATTGCAAGACTGAGTGCTGGACAGGCCTTAGGTGCAGGCTCTGCAACAACTGCTTATCAAATTGCAACTTTTGCTCCGGGAAGATGTCATCTAATGCAACAATTTAAAATGTTGCAACAGTATGTTCAAGGCTTCCCAGATCTGCTGCAGTGTGGTGCCACATACTCGAATAAAACATGCCACCTGTACCTCACCTTTTTGATGCAGCCTTTTGTGCCTAAAAGCAAAGAAGACACTCCTCATTGCTTCCTAAGAACTGAGAGACAAAGGTGGATGCTCTGAGAAGCTTAACAAGAACCTGAGGAGACACAAAGGCTGCCTCTTTAAAAAGGCGCAAGATAGAGAGAATAAGCAGATTCAGCCCCAGGCAACTTATATTTGCTCCTTTTCCCTTCTGTCTTGTGCAAATATTACTCTGCTCTTTTAATTTTGGCGTTTCTGCCCTTGCCTTGCAGACCTGTGGAGTGGGAAGTCAAGCAGGCAGCCCAAAGGCATCACAGCCAGAAGAGGAACAGGAGGAGGATGTGGAAATAATTGGAAATCCCTGGGTTCCAGAAAGTCAGCAGAGAACATGCCAGCGCCCTTAAGCTAAGGAGGGACCTGGGAGAGGGTGCAGTTTGCATGTTTGGAAGGAGAGAGGGAAGTGCGTGTTAATAAGGCAGTGTGAAGGTCTGTGAACTGCAGGAGAGGCATTCGAGGTGGGAACCGCACCCTGTCTCTAATTCCCTCATCTAATCTGGCTGCAGCAGGAGCCCACACAGAAAAGCTCTTTCAATCCCCTTACTGTCAGCCGTCTCCACACCGCTTTTGGGCTCTGCAAATGGCTAAAAATTGCGAAGCATGGGTGGTGTGTGTGTGTGCGCTGTGTTTTGTGTCAGCTTATAAAGCTTTGAAGTTGAAAACTTGTTTTTAAAATAAATTTCCTCATGTTGTGAAGAACAAAGCAGCAAATTTGCTACCTGAAACAGCCCCCATATCAGTTAAATTATCAAATGCAAATAGCTTATTGGAGTAATTTGGGAAAAATCCCAAAACTACTTCTGAAGAAACAGGCTATGCATTTAAGAGATTTATATTCTTCTCACTCAAGAACAGTGCACAAACAATATGGATGCTCCCAGCTCTGCTGGCTGCCATGGTTTTTATCACACTCTGACAGAGTCAGAGAGATCTCCTGTAGGCTGAACTGAAGAGTTTTAGCTTGTTCTGCAGGACACTTGGCTGGAACAAAGAAACTCCTCCATAGCCCAAGACTTCAACAGGTCATTTCATGTGTCAGTTCAGCCAGTGCAAAGGAAGTGAAAATCACCCTGAAATGCCCCTTCTTGGAAAGTCCTCTGGAAGATGGGGAACTCCCCAAATTTAGAGTACAGCCAGAACATCCTATTTCTGCAGACTCTTCCAGAAGAAATGCTTTGTAAGACTGTGTGCATTTCCTTGGGACACTCATCTGGGAAAAATTAGGATAATTTCTTTAATCAGGCATTGTGGCTGGGACAGGGAGAATTGGGGAGCCACATGACCTCTCTGTCATATGCCTGTCCTTTGTGGGTGTGTAGGACGGGGGCGGGTAATCCATCCTCTACTAATGTGCCACTGCAGGCTTAGGCAGCCCAATGAACCATTCTGTTTGCCCTCAGGCTCCTCCAACTTGAAATCAAGCAACAGAGCCACTTTCCTGCATGGGAGCTGCTCAGCAGGAGAAACAGGGAAGAGGTAGCAGCTGCTTAGAGCTCTCCCCTTTTGCATCCAAGCTGCTTGCTGGCCCTGAGGTGCAGGGAGGGGGAAAGGGTGATGGGAGGCAGCTGGGGAATGTGATGCCCTCTGTATCCTTCCTGTAGTGACAAGCCTTATTCAAACACTTCAGTTTGAAAAGCTCAGAGTGCAGCTCCAGGAGAATGCTTTCAATTCATAATCAAATATGGGGCAATAACAGATGGATAAAACAAACAAATGTGGGGGAGGATGAGGTACATTCTCAAACACTCTGGAGTGTGTTCTGGGAAGAAGACACCCACTTTCTACATGTTATTTCTCATTCAGGGAAGTCTATGGGTGAGTGAACTTTGAGACCTTCTTCACTGTGCTCAGAAAAATTGCTGGAAGATGCACCTCTATTTTTTTTTTTTTTTTGTGTGTGTGTGTGTGTAAACAGTTCTCATGTTCTTGCGGGCTTTGAAGCTCTTCCTATCCCTGTGTTACTCCTCTCCTTCTTACATGAGGAAACTGAGCAAGTGAGCAAGTAGCTTGTCTTTCTGATCAGCACTAATCCTACCCTGTCACTTTTCCAGGAGATGCAGCCTGTTGAGTGGAGCCCTGGCACAGCAACCCCTACGTGCATTAGAGCTCTGTGAGCCTCATTGTGTTACACTCCTCACAATCCCTGCTCTGCAAGCTCTGCAAGAAGCTCTTCTCTCCAGTGGTGCACTGGGTTCCCACTGCATGTGCAGCCAACTCCATTGTTCTGTTGATGATGATAATACATAGGCTTTTACAGCAAAGAAAGCCTCCATGCAAGCTGGAGGGCTTCTCAAGGCACAGCAGAACACTAGAGGAGACTATAATGATTTATCATCTCATTGTGCTTGAGTTCCTATGGCTTGGGACTGTGTGTAAGATTTAAAACCTGCAGCAGACATGGGGACACTGGTAGTGAATGAATGACCTGACAAAACAGTGTAAGGTGAACTTTCTCCATTCAATCTTGTTCATCAATATGGGGTTACTAAGCAGAGAGGGAGGATCTCTGCAGCTGGCAGGCCTGTGTGATATTAGCTAGAAGTGAAGCGCATCAGCATCTTGGAAATCAAGTTTTGAACTTCATGGGGAAATGGCACATAGATTACAGTAGCAGAATTTCCCTCCTCCTGTCTGTGCAGCTAGAGATCCCTCACCTTTAATTTGTTTTCAAATGTGATCAGTCTATGCCACTTGTCAGCCAGCCACAGATGCAGTATTGTACCAGTAGGGAGGTAAAGGACAGAACCAAGTGTATTCAGTTTGAGGAAAGTGTAATATACATTTCAAATCAGCAGCAGTAGTTTAATTCTACAAACAACGACAAAATGCTTTTTATTTTTTCCCCTGAGTTCAGTTTTGGAGCCTTGTTTTGAAAACAAAACATTTTCTTGGCATGCCTCTTCTGATTTCTTAAATGTGCCAGTGGAGGAAACATCATGCTCCTGTGTCTTTGGCTTCTTTGTAATAAGATCCAGTTAAACAACTAAAGACATTAAAAATTCATTAGAGCATTTCAATGGTGTAGTCAACGAGACCTTTATTTATCAAAGCATTTCCAGCCAAATAAAATGTCTTTTTTTTTTTTAATCACATAGTGGAAGACATTTGTTCAGAGTGCTTTGTATAAAATTGATTTTATATTTATATGTAAATCATTTTACACATCTCTAATGAAGCAGTAGGTAAAGTTAGGTAATAGGGCAGATCCGTGAGAACATCTCAGCTTCAACTGCCAAATTCCCCTTTGGGTCAAACAGCACAGGTGAATTACATCACAGTACTGGGGCGGTATTCAGCAATAAAAGAAGTTAATTGCAAATGCTTCATTAATTGTCTTCCTCATGAAGCATTTTTAGGGCACCTAAAAGTTTGCAAGTGAAAATATGGTAAACCAAATTCTGCTCTGATTTCCTAATGGTGTCTCAGAAAGAAGAACTTAGGTGATCTATATGAACTATCAGCCCCCAAATTATTGTGATAATTACTTCTGACACTACTAGAAACTTAGGAACCTTTGGACAAATCAAAATTTTATTGTTGAGACAAATTTGCCACAAGAAAATAACTTGTCAAGTCTCATTTTGAGAACACTAAATTGTGTTCTATATAGATTTCTGGAGCAGCATCAGGTTAGCTGATACGTAATTTCTGTTCAGCTGCATTGAATGTGACCAAATCAAGAACCAAAATAGCTGATGCAGTTTTTTATTCCCCACAACCTTGCACAAGTTCTTCAAAAGCTATTATCATGGAAATAGCTCTGTTCAATGTGATTTCAGTTCTACCTCACAGTGTGGTTACTGAGAATGCTAGCTGGAGATCTGAAGTTAACCACAATGTCCCAGTACAATAAAAGTTGAGCCAATGCATTAGATCTGCATGACCTTTCACAGGAATCTAGATTGGAAGTGACAATTGAGTTAAGACTCATGTTGGTGAGGAAAAAATTGTATGAGTCTTGCTGCAGTTCCCATCAATCTAAACACAGTGGGGTCTGGTATTTTTGTTTGAAGGATTGTGTTATTCTTCTAAAATGATTTGAAAGGGTAATGGACATTTATACTTGGAAGACTAGGGACCTATTTGAATTTATGAGATTTTAGTATTTTAAGCTCTAAATTAGTATTTAAAATGTATGCTTATCTTATGATATAAAATCCGTGGTTAAGCCTAGAACATAATGTTTCTCCAGATGTTTACATACATGAGCCAAACTGAGAAAAAGATTGTCAAATAATTTGATACCCAGCTTGAGAGAAGAACTTGGTTGAAATCTTTTCTGAACTGTGAATCATTAAAAAGAGTGATCTTAAGTGCACAGGATTTTTCAATGGAAGTCTGAAAAGACTTTTTAGTCTTACAAGGACATATTTTATATACACACATTAAATATGTACTCTTAAGCCTCCAAATAAAGATATATAAAGAGTACTACTTTCAATACTGTGATTTATCACCAACAGAACATGCTCATTTCTATGCTTTTTCCCTTGCATTTCAAAATTTATTCTTGTCAGAAGCACAGAAGCTTCCAAAGCTTCCTTTTCTTGTAAAGATGTGCCTGACCTTATCTTCTATAAAAAGCTCTATTTTGGCTAACGCTCTATTTACATAGGAATGCAAGTGTAATTAAATGCTGACAGCAAGAGGTCTGTTTGGGTGAAATCTGAACGAATATCTTATAGCAATGTGGTTAACAAACCTTATGAAAATAAAAAAGAGAAGTTGCACCCTCACACACTGGGCAGTGTTAGTAGAGGGTGTCCTGGAGTGGAGGTATGTAAACAACGGGGTGGCAGTGTTAGGTTTGTGGTGTTGACAGCAGCATAAACAGCATAAAGAAGCCTTCTTAAACAAAATCTACAGCTGATCAGCAGAGCCGACCCACCACAGGCCTCCAGAGCTGCTGAGGAGGTGAGGTGCATGGCTAGAGGGTGTCTGTGTGTTTCCACCAGTAGGGAAGGCAGGGGAGAAGTGCTGTGAGGTACTGTTCAGCCATGGGGCTGTGAACAGGTGTGACCCCAAGAGGCACAGTGGACATGGAGGCTGTAGAGAGCAGGCACATCAAAGGGCTTGAGCAGCACCAGGTCTTCTGCTGCCCCCAATTCTAGGAAAAGAAGTAGCCCCACTACAAATTAATTTAGCAAACTCCTAGCCTTTCTCTGTTAGGAAAAAACAGAGTGAGTGAAATCCTGACCCCTTTAAATCCATAAAGATGTTACAACTGATTTCAGAGAGTAGTAAAACACTAACCTATCCCTTTTGCTAAGTCTCTCTGGCCCAAGCTGCCTGTGTGGTTTTTGAGGACACAGAAAGGGATCAATACTCTGTCCATCTTTCTCCTTTTCTAAATTCTCCCCTTGTCTGCCTGGTCTGTTGGAGTTAAAAACCACTATGTGTTGAAATCACGGATGCTTACGAGCTGTGCAGCATGAAGGAAATACTGATTTGCGCAGTGTTGTGGATCATCCTAAGAATGGAGAGTGAGCCCAGGTACCTTCTTTTTTATGTCACAGGCCATGAAAAGTAGTGCTAAGTGAGATATGAACTGTCCTGAACAGATGCAGCTGGTGTGTTTGGCTGTGATAAGTGGTGGAAAAGCATGCCATATCTTCCCTTAGGAATGTGTTTACTGGTTGAAATGTTACATCCGAACATGCTATTTTTTACTGGTAAGTTCAAGTGGGGAATACATATATACTTGGAGCAAATACTTAAATAGATGGTTATATTTGGGTTTTCTCTTGTTAATGCAGTTATTCACTGTTGCCAATGTTTTAAAATTTGTCTCTATAAACTTGGGCATTTAGATCCATATTTCAGTTTACAAAGAAGTGGTCTCATTCTCCAAAGCACTGAGAGACTAAGAGACTTCTTGAAAAATAATTGTATGAGCATCAAGTGAGGTGTTGACATGATTGCATGCAGATAGATGTGATCACAGTTGTTCACATAGAAATCGGATCCATTCCAGATTCCATTCTAGAAGATGTATAGGTGCATTAATTCAGTGCTAATGTGCTGTGTCTCAGCAGCAATAGCTTGTTAGCAAGTGATATCTGGGTTAAAAACAGAAGAAGAAATTGTTTTTGGAAGATTCCTAGGTTACGGTGTTTCAAATTTCTTTGTAGCTACAATTATCCCTACTAAATAGTGAAGTGTTTAACAGCGTATTTTGTATTACCACCTTTATTTGGCTTCTAGTGTAATTGATTAAATTTAGAAGACTATACAAGCTTGTCCTTTCTTTTTAGTTGACTGATAGAAGTAATTTGTCACTGTTTCCATCACAGGCCACATGATTAAAATCAGAGTCAAGAACACAACTGCGCAGATCTCAACCACTGGGACCATTGCTGTGCACTGAGATAACCAAAAAAGGTAGACACTGAAAGAAGACAGTGTAATTTGAAATTAATCAAGATGTAACAACTCCCTTCTGTAGGCTGTGGTTGGGAATTCTCAGCTGAGCTGAGTGTGCCAATGGCTGATTCACAACTGCTGGCCTGTTCCTTCTCTGACCTAAAGCTGTGCTCTTCTCACAGCTGCTGAATTGCTGATAAATCCTCTGAAGCCTAAAACCTTGGGTTGCCTGAGGTTAAGGGAGCCCTGACAGTCTGCATGAGTTGAAGATCAGTGCCTGGGTGTCTGAACCCTACAGGGAGTGCTTTTTTCCAATGAACAAGTTGTTTGAGGGAACTGCAGGGACTGTGATCTGAGAATACTGGGGGGATGCAACAGCCAAGACCCAAATGTTAGCTCCTTTGGTAGCAGCTAAGACATTTCCTGACTGCAGTGTTGTCCGTGTAACTTGAAAAGAATTCTGAATGAGTCTTGTGGCAGAATAAACTAGCTAATGAGATCATGGGAGAGAGCTTTTTTTTCCTTGATGACCAACTGTTGTCTTGTCTGGTGGTAATAAATACACGACAACCACAAGTAATGGAAGAGCTTATTATTGCCAACAATACTGGATCCCAGGCTTTCTTTTCCATGGGCCAGTGCAGTGCATGGGCCACACTGTAGTTCAGAGGAACAGACAGGCTGAAAGCAAAACAGAGATTTTTCCCTTCCAGCGTGTGCTTTTCCTTCTGAAAAAAAAAAAGCTCTTTGTAGAGTATTTCAAGTTAATCTTTAGAGACCAGTAATAAAACTCAAGAAAAGTATGTAAAGGAAAAGATAGGACGCTTTCCATAAGGATGGCTGGGCTTGGTAGGAAGATCTGCTTCTGATTAACATGCCAAGAAAGTACTTAGGTTGAAAGAGAATTTTACTAGACACTTTAAAAGGAAACTGTTTAGAAAAATGCCATGTGCTGACCTCTGAGAAAGATCTCCAGAATCAGTTTCCTTCCAGTTCACTCTGAGGTTTCTACCTTTCTTCTCTGTCAAGCACTCAATAGCAATAGCAATAGTACCAATACTTTCTGTGCTGCAACACTCTCTACTTCAAAGCACTTCACAAACACTGAACTAGATTCAGTCTGGTCTTCTATGGATATAAACTTTCTGTTGAAACCCTGGCTCTGTTATAGTGAATGGCAAATTTCCCACTGCCTTCAGTGGGGTTAAGATTTCACTCACTCCTTGTCAAAGAATTTGGGCAAAGCAAACCTTCTGAAAGAGGTGAACGTGATAGCTGAAGGGAGATGAAACCTCTCTTCATTTCAGGGAACACATAAATTCTCAAAATGGAGGACAGGCATATCCAGACTCTTAGGGGAGTGACAAAGAGAAGAAAGCCTTACCAACTATTAATCTCACAGTGTCCCTTTTCTCCTAAGTCAAGCATTAGGAGAGTTCTCTGCTTTTGTTGTCCTCTTGAATTTGTAAGTCTCTGGTATTTATATAGATATGACTATAGATAAACAGCTGTTTGACCTACTAGCTTGATTATAACTTACTGACTTCTTGATAACCTTATTTTTCCAGTACTTTCGCTTAGCATTGTCACTTGGAGTTGCCCATATCAGAGCAGTAGGGCTTTATGCCCCTTTACACAGGGGCTGACCAGTCAGTAGTCAGACCTTTGCTCACATGCTCAAATGTGTTTTGCTTTTTAACAGTTAAAATGCTGCCAAGTATCTTAAATATTTTTAGTCCTTTTTATCACCTTTCTCAGTGAAGACAGCCTTTAAAGTCTTTTTGGGCCAAAGAAGAAACTGTATGTTTTCAGAAGTATATTTAGAGGTTGCAAAATGTCGAGTGTTTATTTTGTACGACTAAACATTGCTTTTATAGTTTTGTGATCCCAAAGAAATTACAAACCATATTCACAGCTGAAGAGGAGATATAGCACTGAATATCAAAACTGATCAGTGAGGAAGATATAAAGAAATAAAAATGTTTTAAAAATTAGTTGAAACATTGAGTAATGGCAGCCAAGCTATATTTGCTCCTTCAGATCAGGGCTCTAAACCTGAAATCCTTATTCAGGGTAGAATTTATATAATGTTGCCATATGCCTTTACTTTTGAATGATCCTACTGAACATTTCTACCCTCCTGGGGTATATAAACCCCATCTGTCCAACAGTGTCTGTTACCTGAGCTGCTCTCATTTTCAGCTTCCAGTTGGTACATCCTGAATATGCCAAAGAGCAGTCCTGATATCTTGGCCTTGTTTTTATTTCTGCTCTTCCTTGTGCGTATCTTATTACATGGAAGTATGCTGAGAGGTAGTTTGCCATGTAAAAATGTGATGAAAATTGAGGGACGACTTCAGATTTTGGCCAAAGTTCTAAATTTTTTTTCCGATGTATAGGTCTTTACATCACAGCCAGAAGAGAATGTGGAAACAGCTGAAAAGTAAGTTGCTATTCTCCTCCTTAGGTCTAAAAATCATCATTTCTCTGCGTATTTTGGAAAAGCTGGTTTCCAAGTATGAGCTTCATAGAGTTACTATGGCCTTGTATTTGCATTCTGTGCCTCATCACTAGGAGCAGCTGAACTAGTTTAAATTCTCAAAAGCAATGAGAAATTCACTAGAGACAATAAATCATAGACATCATGAACTTCTGACTAGTGTGAAGTCATTCAGAAATATATTTCCCACCAGATCTCTGCAGTCTGTGGTATTCCCATCAGGTGATTAATCCTCTGTCAGGGTGCAAAAAGAGACAAGGAAATACAGCAGATAAGGAATACAACACTGATTATGCTTCCAGACTCTTTGGGTGATAGAAACAGACTGCAATCAGTTGCAATGCCTTGCACTGCATGCCTTTTAAAAATTCTAAGTTCTGACTGAAGCGATAAAGTGCTCTGAAGTATAGATGTGTGAATGCATGTAGGGGTCTGAAGGTGTAAAGAATAAAAATAAACCCACTGCATTATCTTTCCTGACTAGCTGAAAATACATATTTTTGGACAGTTCTAAGGTTTTCAGTTTTGATTTTTTCCCTTTGGGCTGGGAAAGCAGTCCCTGTAGTGTAAGAGGAACACACAATATTTAAAATTGTCTGTTACAGTGATTACTGTCACTATTGGCCTCTGAGTGTGCTTGCTCTCATAGGAAAACTTGGCAGCAATGGATGTTACCAGATGCTTAAAGATTGAGGAGAAGTGGAGAGGAGCACAGGTGTATAAACCCAGGGGAAAGAACAACTCAGTGAACAGGAATTCTGATTAAATACAAGAAAGAAGAGTGGGGTTGGTGGTGTTTGAGTGAAAGATGCAATTTTTCTATTGCAGAGCTTGGAGAGATTTTGACTGAAATCAGGGATTTAAAAGCAAAGAGTGGATGTCCTTAAACACTTCTTCCCTGACCAACACTAAATATTGTGATGATTTCAGTTTGACCTGACTGGCACTGTCTGGATGGGAAGAGATGGAAATCATGTTTGGAGCTGTTGATAAGGATTCTGATTGAAATACTGCATGCCTCAAAGAAGAAAGGAATGGAAGGTGAGTAGCTTTTGGCTTCAGTCTTTATCCTTTGAATGGTTAAAAGGAAGAGTGCCATGTAATCAGAACTGAAATTTCATTAAAGGCATGGAACAGATTGTGTGGCTCTCATTTACACCTGCACAAATTTGGATTTGGTCCATGAAGCCCAACTACACACTGGTGGAACTGAGCCTGGTGTCTTATGCATAGTCCCTGAGTCTGGCAGCAGTGGCGGGTGAGCTGCTATCAGGAAATGGGGCATGTGTTTCTGTCCTCAGATCTGTGTGCTAAGTGCTAGGCCTGGCCTGACAGATGTTAAAGTGCCTCTGAGTAAGCCGGGAAATTATATACAAAAGTTTCCTATTACGGCTGGAATAAACAATTTCTTAACTTTTGTGTATGCTTGTCTTTCAGAGAGGCACAGTGCTCTCACTCTGTAAGAACACTGATTAATTGCCTCAGTTCCTCTGGATGCCAGCACTTCTGGAACCTGTGAGAAATTCCTTTTCATACTACTACATTGACTTCTCGAAAAAAGTTTAAGTGCTTCATAAGCATAAATTAATTCAGCCAAACAGCATTTCTTGATGTGGGAAAACCTGTGATGCCTCCCTGACACCACTTACTTGACTTGCTTAATATTACAAACTGAATCAGTGATGTAGATAAGAACCAAACTCAGGATCCCTACTTCTGACCTCCTTGCTTCATGCAGTGAATGCAGACATGGCAAACTTGCAATATTCAACAAGTGGTTGGATTGTGACTAGTGCGCTTTTGCATGATAGCGCAAAAGCAATTCCTTTTATGAATTCCTCCTCCCACTCCAAAACCTACCTTTAGTGAGAAGAAAATGCTCTAAAAACCTCACTCTTACAAATGTTGCACCGAACCATTTCTGCCCTTAATTTTTTACCCCCATATAACTGTGAGTGGCTTTATTTCTTGTTCACAATCCAGTTTTTGACTTAGGTGGCTGAGTTATCTGACTGGCCTTTATATTTGGTTCCTTCTGGAGTCAACTGACAGGTGTGTATCTAGGAGGTTCCTCTAGAGCATGATTCAGAGCAAAAGTCAAAGTCAGGTGGTCAGATTTGAGCTGAGTGAGTGCCTAAAGCCTTGACAAACTCTTGTTCCTGATTGCAAAAGGCGGAGCTGGGATTCATCTGACAGCACAGTATAAAAGAAGTGAAATATGTCTGACAGAGAAAAGACCATGAGGTGATTATGTATGTGCTATGTTTGTGCATCTACGAGTTCTCTAAGCAATAGGAATAAACGTACAGTGGAGCATCTAGGTTACAAGCAACTGTCTAGCTGGATTCACAGTACTGAGCGTAACTCAGATACTGCACCTTAGTTTTTGAAGGCTGATTGAAATTGCCAGTTTTGCATTAATAGTGGGACAACCTATTGTCATTTGCCCTCTCTCTTACATAAATACTTCTGCCAGACATTAATTTTCCACTCAGGGAGGCTAAATGCATGTGAACATTATCTGAGTTATCTTGAATATCTTTTCTTAAGACAAGACAATGACATTTCTCTGTACAAGTTCAAACACGACTCTCCCATGTTGCAAAGAACTGTCAAATTGAATAACAGGTACAGTGAAAGCACTTCTTTCCCAAACTATTCAAATGAGCATCACCTTAAATAAACAGAACCTGGCTAAGGCTTACATGAAAGATTTGTCATAGCAAGAAGTAATATTTGAATGATAATATCTCTTAATTTATTCATTATTTAAAGTTACTCTTTTAAATAGACCTAGAGCAGTCTTTCCCAGGTAACCCCTAAGATAAAACTATCAGTCTCTGTCTCTCATCTTCACTGCATCCTGCTGTAAATAATGCCTTTGCACATGGTATCTCTTACCAGTAGTGATTGCAGTAACTCTTTGGCTCCCAGCAGAAGTAGTTGGGGGTGTGGTTAAGCCAGGATGCAGCGAATGATTCATACAAAAAACCTCAGACCTTGGACTGGTTGTAAGGGATTCCCACGTTTATTATGTGGGAAAGTGTTGAACATATTGTATAAATTATACAATGGAGCTGAAAGATTGGGATTTCCCTGTATTAGTCAGTTGGTTACTACACTAGATTTAGACCATCACTAAAGAAGAAAAAAGTATCTTTCTTATTATAGACAGCAAGACAATATCCAGGATACTTTTTAATTAAGAGAATCCCAGAGAAATTAGAAAGTGATGCAGAAATTGGAGCAACAACAGATTTGCTCTGGCAAATAACCACAACTTTTACAATGAAATGGCTTGATATTTCTTTTTTTTTCTTGAAAGCACAGTCTCTCTAGCAATTCAGATATATTGACAGAAGACATGACCTTTCTGTGGTATTCAGGGCATTTACATTGTCTGACTGATTCTACTTCAGTCATCTGTTATGGTGCAGTTTGGAGTAACCTGGGCTCCTCATACTGCCAGTGCAGAGGAGGCATGCATGATTCAGGGAAGCCAGGCTAAATGCCTAAAGGATTTTGATGGAGATGGTGTGAAAACCACCTGTGCTTCTACTCTGAACTTAATTTTTCAGTAATTTACAGTTTTACTGTAAAATTTCTCTTGGAGCTCAAACTTTGCACACATGAAGTCAGAGACTTGTAACAGCCACCAATTTGTAACAGCTGAGAATCTGGCCCAGGATCTATAATTTTGTTTTTAATAGCTATTTGGAAGAGATTATTTTAGAACTTGTTCTAATATGTACATTCCCAGTAGACTGATCAGGTAATTACTTAGGCTGTAGTTCAAATATTCCACAGTTTGAAATATACGTGCAGAAAAATCTATTTTTCTGTGTATAGAGGTATAGAACAGTCACTTCTTTGGCATGTGTAGCTATTCCTTTGCAAACAAATCCAAAGTTGTCAGTGTATAAATGAATGAAGATGCAAATGTTTTCAGTTTGTATTTAAGGATATATTTGGAAATGTGTACCTTTACACAGCAAAAATTTGTTACCTGGCAACACACAAGGTTACACAAAATAAAGAAAAAATAAAGAAATGCTCATGAAAAAGAAGTTTGACATTGAATAAAAGTTTTATATGCCATCTTGAGTGCTGCTGACTTTCTCACTGGTTTATATGAAAGGTATTTTCTACCTATAAATTTCTCTTATGTTCACAGGTCAGTTGGACTTAGTTTAAATTCCTATGCTAAACTTTTGTACATATTTACATTACGTATCTCCATAATTAATAAGAAGTTAAAGATCTCTGAGCCACAACAAATTAAAGTGATATTTCAAACAAGGTATTCAAGCCTGATAATTTAGTGCTTTACAGATCCTCCCTGCATAAATGTGAAATTATTCTTAACTGGGCACACTGGATGCATAGGATGGCTTCATAAGTTAATTTTCCCAGGTTAAAGTCTTGACAAACTGCCTCCGTTTGTATTGTGAAATGTATTTCTCAGACCTGCTCCTGATTTCCCAGGGAACCCTGCCCTTTATATTAGAAGTGAATAATTACATCACTGCATTTAATGTTGTTATGCAGCTTGCCAAGGTTGGGTACGCTATCGCTTGCTAGAAGGTGTTTTGGGTCATCCTAATGATTGAAAGGCAGGACCAAATCTTTACTTTCCCTTGGGAATCAACCTCAGGGTGGCGTCACTCAGTCAATGCATGACTTTTCTTTCAGGGTTTAACAAGCCTCACCAAAGACTAAATGGTGTATTGTAAAACCAGACCTGCAAAGTCTCACACACCTAACAAATGAGTCCCACTCCTTTTTGCTTAAGGAAAAATTAAAACAAAGGGGAAAAAAAAAAAGGGTCTTGCCTAAAGGGATTTCTCAGTGCTATTAGGAAAAAAAAAACTCAAGTCAAACAAATCATCTTTCTCATACCTAGAGCCTTAGTGACACTATCTTTTGCATGACACTGTAACTGCGCTCTAGTAGTAGTGATTAAATGCTGTTCAGCAGGCTAAGCCCTGTCTGAGAAGTTCTGTTTAAGAAAAAGGACTTTGTGTAGAATAGGTTATTTTGCTTTCTAGCAGTTTCAAAAACCAAAAAATGAATAACAAGAGGTCGGATAAAATTTTGAGGAAGATATTTTATTACATGAGAAATAACTTCAAGAGAATTTTAAAATAAATTTTTCTTTAATCCAGGAATCAAAATTGAAACATTGAAACATTGTTAAACATTTAGATGGGTAAATAGTATTGCTACTTGAAATATTTTAAAATATATTTTTATCTTCCCCCTGCACAAAATAATTGGGTAAAATAAGCTGTATGTTACTCAGCACATTTCAATCCTTCTATTCTGGAAAAGGACTGTAGCTGCAAATTTTGTGTAATTGAATCAAAATGACCTGAATTTAATACTGTCTCAGAAGACAAGCCAGGAATAGATTTACTTTTAGCACATCATGTGCTTTTACATGCTATAGGGTATAATGAGTGCTTTAAGGAGAGAATGAAACTGGCACTAAAGAAATTCACCCTGATACCAAGAGCATCTTTGAAGCAAATCCCTGCTGCAAGTTACAATATCGGCGCTTTGTCTTTATTTCACTTGCACATTCATTTAATCTATATATAATGTAATGAATATCCTCCTGATGTTAAATATTTAACCTCTAAGAACCCTTTGTATTTCAGCTTTACCTTTTCATTTCACACACCTAAACCTTCACTCATATTCAGCCATCCTATCCCCACACAACCTGTATGGGGCATCCACTTTTAAATAATAAGACATATAATTAGCCATTAATACACTAGAGTTTAATGAGTAGGTATAATCTCATTTACATAATGGGAGTTACAGGTGTAACTTGTAAGCAGCCCTAGGCTGCCAAAGAGTGCAAAGGAGTTATTGCTATCTTTAAATAAAAGTTAAATAAACATGATTCATATCTACATTTTTTTCATATACCTTGGCATTCCAGAAGGTTTTATGATTTTAGCTGAGATGGTTAATTGCTCCAGGAAAAGGCTAGGAGGCTTGTCCTAGCTGAAATTCCTACCCAAACTGATGCTGTTGATAGGCTTTTCCAATGGGACTCAAACATTATATTTTCTTTATATATTGCAACTTTTTGCTGTTGTTTTCTAGTAATTTGACTGGGAAATAAAATTTGGCAAAATATCTATATATTTATAATTCAAGATCACAGGAAAAAAAATCCTGCTGTGTTGTAGTGCCCTAGAAAATTTAGGCAAATGTGACTTTCTGTGAAATGTTGTGTGTGGTTGCTGCTATCATCATATACATTGTGTATATATTGTACTTTGCTGTTGTGATCTCAGGAACCACTTGTCTAAAACCTGGTTTGGTTTGGAGCCAGCAATGCAGATACTTACCTCCCCAAATATGAGTATTAATGAAAAGCTTTTCATTTGTAATTGCAATGAACTAGTGAGCTTCTAAATGAGAGTGACCTCAGACACAAACACTACATACCAGGTACTTATTCTTAATTTTTTAGACAGAATTTTACTAATGGATAACTTTTCATGCTTTTCTAAAGAAAAAAAGAAATCTTACTGTTCCTTAACTAATTTGATTGCATTCATTGACCAGAATATTTCCCTGTGATAGCCAAAGGCACACAGTATATTTAAATGTTCATTAAGCTCCACTAATTAATTACATAAATTTCACTAACATATTATTGAGTGAGGGGTTTGCATTATATTACAGAAGAATCCTTTGTCTTATATTTCTTTTCTTAGAATGCCTCAGAGCTTTGTTTAAAATTATTAAACACCACTTCAGTGGCAATTATTATTTTTATCATGAAAATGCAGTGCATTTACTAGATTTTTCAACAGCATCTTACTCTTTTTTGAAGAAGCAGTGTAAAATGTAGCATGCTAGACCTTTGATGTCTCTGGAAAATGAATACTGACTGCAGGGCAACTCCATCTAGCTATGGGTTGCTCAGGTCTCGTGGGAGAAAAGTTAAGTCCTGTTCTGTCTGCTACCAGCTGGGAACCTGCTGCTTCCCTCTGTCTGCCTTCTTGGAGTGTTTCACCTGCTTCCTTGCCAATCCCAGTCCCTTCAGACAGGCTGTGGAGCAGCAGATGGGAGGTGGGGCAGCACAGCAGTAAGTGGAGCGGGAGGTTTGCTGGCAGGACTCTCTGGATTGCTCCAAGTACTGAAGCTGGCAATGGTGAGGGTGAAGCAGGTGAAAGGGTGTAGTCACCTAAAAAAAAAAGGATGGGTGGAAAAAAGGAGTGGGAAAAGGGATTAAGACAGTTAATTTATCAGAGATGGTTAGAGAGATGGTATTCACAAGTATAGTCTTTTCCCTTCAAGCTTTATTGCTTAATGATAAAGATATCTACCCTTGACTTCCTTAGAGCTGTCTGAGAACCCGAACGAAAGACTGCCAGAGATTTCTCTTCAGTCAATGACTGTGAGGACTGGCTCCTCTTTCACAAACATCCTCTGCTATATATTTTGTTTTGTATTCAAATGGCACTGTGTCTAGGCATAGTAAAGAGACATGGCATTCTTCTATCCCTATCACTGTTTTTTTTTTTTTTTCAAATGTACATATAAAGGTTTCGCCTAGTGTAGTACACACTTGGCATACCTATTTCGTGACTAAAGAAGCAGAAGAGTTTAAGGTTGTATTTCCAAATCTAACCTCAGTATCTGGAGAGACAGATTTCCAGACAAATTCAGGACAAATTCAGCACCCATCTACAATGATGCCAATGGATGTTTTCCAATGAATATGGGAATTTGAGATTGGAGGAGATCTCTAGGGCATGAGTCCTCTGCCGTCAGAGAGAATCATGGCATTTTCATGAACCACCATAGCTTCATCTAAAATTTATGTTAAATTTTTTGCTTTCCTATCAGAGGATTGTACCAGACCTTTCCTCCTTTACTATTTAGAAGCCTTCCTGTAATTATCACATTGTATTTATCTCGGGGGGATCACACCTTTTCTTCTAGGTTAACATCTTCAGAGAGGATGTGCACCTGTGCTTCCATTGATGAGCTTTCCAGTAGGCTTGTTCCCAAAGGTGAGAAAATCAAAAGCAAATCCCCCATGTTCATTAACAGTAGTTTGAACTAAAAACTGTTCAAGTCAGAAATGAACATACATTAGAAATTGTATCATATCACTGATGTGTCCTTTGCCTGGATACAAATTCAGATCCCTTAATATTATTATAGTCTTGAAATTGAGAGGTATCATGCATATGTAATTTTGACCAGTAAGAACCTAGGCTGTTGACATTATCATTCAGTAAAAATGTGCTGACTTGAGGGACATGAATGCATTGTGTAATGCCTGAGAATTATCTCTTACTAATTAATCCCTCTGTGTTTGTAATCTCATGGGAAATATTTTTTCCTGTATGGCTGGAAGGAATATATGGATGAATCCCTAAGGTGGCCTTAGTATTTTTATTGTTGGGTTTTTTCAGTGGAAGCCCTTAAAACAAATTTACCATGTACATTTGTTTTTTTTTTTTTTTTTTTTTTGGGGGGGGGTGGTGTGTGTGCAGTCTGTAATCTCAAATCATTGTAACATAAAACCTGGGTGAATTTTAAACAGAAGTTCTCTTCTAGCTAAAAATTAGCCTAATTAACTTCCAGAGTTAGAAGCCTAGTTTGCCTCCCTTGGCTTTCTTCTTTCATGGATGCACTGAGTGCTGACTTTGCAGTATCAGCAGATTTATGTATTGCCTCAGGTTTAGATTTTTTCTAACTTCTTTTTATTTTTTCTTACTCTTGTTGTTTACTATTAAAAGCTGTATGAACAAGCCAATGTTGGGTTCTGGTAATGAAAATAACTTGATGCAGATATGTAATTTCTATGTGTTAGTGTTTGCAGAGTCAAGCCTCTGCAACCATTAAACTCATCAGAACAGAGAGTAGCCATTAATTTATCACAATTAAAAGGCTTGATTCTCATTTTCCTTTAAGGACATCTACATATTCTTCAACAAGGTATATAGAAAAATAAAATCTTTAGTGCATTGTGCTACCACTTTATTACTACTACTGTAATAAAGATTAAATGTAAAATTATTCTTGTCTGCAAGCTTCAACTGAAAGCAACTTGATCAACACTCCTTTTCTACAAGAACTTTTCTTAACAGTCACCTTATAATTATTTTTTTTTAGATCCAGCAATGTCTTTGATAAATATGGTGCGAGAGACAGAACTGTCTCTAAAAGTCATTTAACAATATTTTGTGTTCAGAGTTTTTTCCCTGAAACATTTTCTCAAAGGTAGGATTTGGCATAGCAAGTTCCTTCTTATCTGACAGGAGCTGAGCATTCTCAGTCCTTTCCTGGAGACAGACAGCTCTTCAAGGAGCTGGTCCACAAGCAGAATGGTTGTCTCAGGAATTGGTATGTAATCACCAAAATCAACATCACTTAGTGCTATTTTCTTGTCAGATGACCCAGTGGAAGGTAGGCATAGTTTTCCCACAAGAAAATTACTAGTTTTCTCCTCAGTCCTTATTAGATTGCATTGTAGATGCAAAAGAACATAGTGTCAAACAGCTGCCTTTTTTTAATTAGCAAAACTGACAGTGGTTGGGTGAGATGGAGCGGATTAATAAAAAGGAATTAATAAAAGGAATTCTGAAAACGATAATTTAGTTGAGTAATATGCAAAACAAAAAATATTTAAACATGGTTTCAGTGGTTATAGATCTGTTTTTCTCAAAGAATATCAAGGCAATTAATTGGAGTGTCTCAACATCTCTTTGAGATATGAATTCACTTTTGCTATCATAAATCCTGAAAGGAAAGCCAAGCCCTTTATTTTCAAGCCTCTGATTTTGATTCATACCATTTCAGTTCACTACTTTCAGACACACAAGGCTTGATTACTGGTACTACTAAATAAATCCTGCCTTTGCAACAGTTTTTTCTATTCTTTTCTCCAAAACATAAATCATCAAAATTGGCATGTGAATTCCCACTTCTACTCTTTATACCTCTCTCTCCCACAATATCAAAGCAGGTATTTTGACATATTAAGATTAGTATAGTATGTTTCAGTCTTCCTAATTTTAATTTTTTTTTGTTGGATATTTCTTGCACTGATTTTGGGAAACTTGGCTATGGACCCTTTTTTGCTGTCCAAAACAATTGTTTGCAAAAAACCTTTCTTCTAGTGTAATGTGTATAGTATTTTGAAGGAACATTAGCAGTTTGTCTCTGAACAATGGGAAGACTGTGTCTTAGAAAGCTCTGGAAAGGATTTAGAGGTCAAAGAAGACAAGTCACTCAACATGAGTTCCCAGTGAGATGTTCTGGGAAAAAACCGATGTGGTCCTTTGATATATTAGAAGGGGAGTTGTGAGTCGCATAAGGAGGTGTTTTTACCTCTATCTGACACTGGGGAGATTAACACTGAAAACACTGCATACTGTTCCTGTCTCTTAGCAATGTTGTTGTAACTACAGTGGTCTAAGGATATGAGAAAGATTTGTAGCAAGGGATGCATTTTTGTTTATTGGACCAACTCAGATGTTTGGAAAAACACAGAAAAACAGTAGGGCATATGGGCCTGTCCTCATATCATGATGTCTGTATTGGGAAAAAATTTGCAAGAGTACAGAAAAGGGAAATAAAAGTTCCTGTGAAAAAAACCTCAATATTTTAAGAAAGAGAAGTAACTCAAGATGTTCATCATATTAAAAAGAATACTGAGTGCATTAATGTTTTCAGTTGAGAGCAGATTCTGGTGCTAAGGAGCACTATGATTTGGAGACGAAAGTCATGTTGAGGATGAAAATAAAAACATAAAGAGGAAGACAGAAGCAAATGATTTAAAAGAAATAAGGCACAATTATTTAGAAAAAAAATGCAAGTAACAATGCCATGTGTATTTGTGCATGCATGTATTTCTACAGGTGCCTCTGGCAACTTTTGAACGTGTTTCTCTGCAGTCACTCTTGGTGGTCTGAAAAGCAATTATGTTTCTACAACTTTCATGAAAGTATTTGGTCAAGAATAGGTGAAATCTCTCTTCAAGCAATCCTGACAGAGAGATCTATAGTGATCTGAAGTACTGACAGGGCTATAATGTGAGGAGTCACGTTAGTATTACACAGAGGATTCACAAGGACTTGGGGAAAAGACCTTAAAAATGTTCTGTATATGGGAAGAAACTTTAATCAGAGCTCACAGCTTGTTAGGCATCGTAGTCAATCAACCAAGAAACACGAATCCATAGGGGACTAAGCTTTATTAGTCCCAAGCCTATATTAGTTGTGTAATACTTAGGGTGATTAGCTGTAGGGATAAACTTCCAAGGGAGAAGTGGGTTAGCCATCTTTTGAAGTCTTTGGATGTCTTTTTTGGAAGACAGTGAAACACAAGTAATCGGGTTAACAACAGGAGTAAGTGAATGCAATTGTATGGCCTTTATAACAGAGAAGGAGAGCCTGATGACCTAATGATTTTTTCTGGCCATAAAAATCTACGAATCTATGAATTATAAATGGAAAGCATCTCAGACGAGTCTTGCGAGGAATTGGCACAATGTCATCCAGCTAATTAACTCTATGGCTACTGCCAAATGTATGTCCAGGTGAAAGCACCCCAGCCTGGCTACCGGGTTAACGCGCTGTGCTCTAACATCTCTCATTGTTGTCAGTGGAATGTTAATAGATGACGGCAGCACAACAGGGGTGAGGACGGACAACTGGGAAAAGTTTAAGATAATGTCATCAGAACTGAGTGCTGTCACAGTATAATGATCTCCTGCTGGTACCTAAATGCAGAGGAACTCACGGAAAATTAAACATCAAGGCATGTTCATTTGCAAAGCTGGAGATACGGATCCTATGGCAATCTGCTGTTACAACGGACTTATTTCTGCCTTACTAAATGAATGTGGAATCAATGGACCAATATTTGTAGGGTTTTTTCCTACATGGCCAGAAGCCAGGTGTACTTTATTGTATATTTCATTTAGATTACAGAGCATTTATCTACTAAATTAAAGACTAAAAAATATACATTCAGAATGGATTCAGATTCTGCTGTTAATTCTGCTGTGATTATTATCTCCCTTAACTCCTGAGTCAGGGGCATTCTTGATGTCAGAACAGTCAGTGCAGAATAGGCACTTTAATTTAGAAGTACCTCACAGTCTGGACATTGCAAGAGCACTCCCCCAGCCAGTTACTATTACTTACTTGATAGATAATAGCTTCTTAAGATGCAGTATCTTGATCAGTTTGGGTTGTGTCTCCTCATGTAAGACCTATTGCAGTGCAGGCACAGGTTATATGCCAGAAGTTTGATGAAAATAAATCTGGAATTCCTCTGTAGATATAAAGGAAGTGACACAAGGCCCTGAATTTCCCTCTCCGTACACACAAGATGTAGTACTTTATTATGAGAATTTGTTAGGACATGCTAATAGAATACAGACAGAAAGATGAGATTTGTATATATTCATATGACTCTGGGAACTAGTACTTCAAGAAAAATACTGATTATTGTAAGAGCTGAGCACAGAACAACTATGAGAGATGGCAAGGATGATCCACAATTAATGTATGACAGGTCCAGTAACTAGCAACAGCTATTTGTTATTCTTTTGTTAGCTGCAAAACCATGTTATATTTGGCTTTGGTTTCCATAAATATCTAAGTGAGTATCTGGATCTAGAATTTCTGGCTTGGATTTAATTGTAATTTGAATGTTATCTGACTAGCCAAATCCTTTTTAATCTGTATCATTTAACATAGGGCAGCCACCAAGGACAAATACTTGTGTGTGACTGCTGGCATTTCAGTAAAGTATTTTTAATCCCCAAATATTTTTTAAGACTTGCCTATACTCATCTTTTAATAGGTTCACTTGAAACGAGCAATCTCAACAAAATTATTTACGAGATTTCCCAAGGAAGCCATGTTTCCCTTCTAATAGGTATTAAACTTCCTTTTAGTCAACAATGAATGATTTGACAAAGTTGTCACATGCATGGCCACCTTTCAGAATTAATGCAGGAATAATTTCTCTGTGTATAATTCTTCTGTCTTTCTGTAAACTTTAGCAGACTGACTACATTGGTGAGAATGCTTCATTGGTGAGAATATTACTTTTTGGTTTTCATATTTTCAAGGTATTTTGGGTAAGTTTTTTTCCTCACTGTGTTTTCCAGCACTAGGTACTGCTGAAAGTGGAAAAGTTTGATGGAACAGTAGTCTCTCAGCATGACACATCATATGTAATCTTTCACTAGTGTCCTTTGTCCTGCAACAGCTGACAGAGTACCTGCACAGCAAATGATGTTTTCCAGACACCAGTGAAAGCCTGATGTTATTTCTTAAGAATGCAGCAGCTACACTACAAACTGGAATGACACCACTCTAAAGCTAATTCCTCCACTGGTTTCTCACCTGCTTTGCTGCAGAAACAGTTGCTCTTGCTGGTTTCAACAAAGATCCTTTAAAATCAGCTCCTATTAGCTGTAGCTCCTCCATGTGCAAGAATGCTGAGAATAAAAAATGCAGCCCTCAAAATGCAGAGGTATTGTTTAGGAAAATGCCAGGCTGGTAGTGCTAATTACATGTGTAGAAAGATCAGAGTGCTGGAGGAGAGCCTGATTCTGCCAAGGTGTGCTCATTCATAAACATGAGAGCCACCTTTCACACTGTGCATGTTGTATTTCATACTGGAGGTAGTGGGAATCACTCTGGTATCTTATCCAGTCAGATCGAGCACATGATTGAACAGGAACAGGACTGGCTTGGTATCAGAGGCTGAGGGTTCCTGGAAAACACTTAAATATTGCAAGAAATGCTTTCAGTAATAATTTCTGAAATTTGAGAGGTGAATTTATCAGATTTTGTGCCCTTCCTCCTTTTCTCATAACCTTGTAATAGATATTACTGTCAAAGTATATCAAGATACAGACATCACAATGAAATTGTCATTATGTCTGTACTAGCCCTCCTGAGCTGGTATTGCAGGAGTGATAGAGCTTAAAATGGTACCATCAGAGCTTCAGTACTGTGGACAAATATTGTATTGGACTCTTGAGTATGTATTACTTGAAGTATAGGGACATTAATCCATTTTGCTTAGCAGAACACCTCTTTAAATAATTGTATTTGGCCATCTAAAACCTACCCTCTCACTTCATTTGAAAACAGAATTTCATTTAGTTTCCCCCCGTGATACACTACACATTTATTTTATCCAATACAAAAATAAAGAACATTTTGGTGATGGTGGAATAATAAATCCTAAGGCAGAGATACCCTTTAGGTTGCAGCTGCAGGAAAGCAGTTTGGCTATTTTTCACTGAAGGGGTAATCAAGCACTGCAAGCCTGCTTCCCAGGCTGCCCAGGGAAGTTATGGGATCACCATCCCTGGAAGTGTTCAAAAACATGTGGATGTGGCACTTGGGGACACAGTGGTGCCGAGTTAATGGTTGGACTCTTGGAAGTCTTTTCCACCCTTAATGATTCTATGATTATATTTTGAAATTTATTCTTATAAAAAGCTCCCCTCCCCTATTTTGATTCTGTACTTAAGTATCTTTGATTTCAGAAGGATGTGAGAACATACCCAGAGCTAAAATGTGTTAACTGCTCTCCTGAGTATTGATGTGTTCCTAATGCAGGACCTAAAGTTATAAGTTGCACTGGTATTCTTAGAGATGAAAGAACTGTTCATGTTTTATTGTGTCTTCTCCTTTAGGATAACAGCCATGCTACTGAATAGTAAATAATAACAATACAGAAATCTATTAATTTATGGGGGCATGTTAAGACATATGAGCTCTAACAAAACAAAAAGATTGATGAAAATTTGGAAATTATGTGGAAAACATGTCAGAGGTAGGTTTCTATCATATATAAATGGTCTACCATGTTGAGAAAATCACATATATTTAGCAAGTGCTATTACCCATCTTTTCAAAACGCCTATTTAAATCAACCTCCAAAAAAAAGGTAAAAAATACCAAAATCCTTCAAGCAAAAGCTTTGAAATCAGACAAATCACTCTCACCGCCCCCATCACCAAAGCAGCACTCTGGCTGTGCTTTAAGCAGACAAAGTGCAGGAAGTTTAGAGCGGGAGCTGTGAGCGAAGGCGCGTGACATGAGGAGGTGTTGCAGCTGATGTGTATCAGGCACCGCAGCAAAGCCAGCGCCCTCATGTCCTGTGCCAGCATCCCAGCTGGGTGGGGGGCAAGCAGCAAGAGATTTGGCCCAGGGCCCAGGCACCTTGGCTTTCTGCAGCTCTTAAGGCCACGGCTTTACCAAGAGAACTTCTCATGAGTCTGACCCCAGGTTTTCCATGGAAAGTCTAAGGTGTACAGTTCCTTAAAGCCATTTATTCATGGCGCAGCAACTGAGAAACAGCTCGAGCTGGTGCCTCCGAGGAGGGTCTCTCCACCAGAGAGTCTTGCGAGGGGTTAGGCTGGGAAGTTTCCTTAAAAAAAAAATGAAAA